>JAODKC010000001.1:39003637-39014931 GCA_026777985.1 Mormyrops attenuatus
ATAGTTAGCGTTAGCATTTTTCCCATAGAAATAAATGAGCGGTCCCCATAAGGATATGTTTACCCTACGTGTGTGTGCGTGTGTGTGTGTGTAAATTTTGCATGACATTTTATGGTGTCTGAGTTTGCAAGTTTTGGTAAGATGCCTTTCTAGTTCCTTTTTTTATGCTGATGCCCTTGCTGGCAAATGTTTTTGTTATGGGTATAACTAGTTATAATATAAACCCAAGCATCTGAGAGGCAGCCACCCTCCTGGGATTTTTAAACAGTATAATGTCTAGATTTTTCAGGGAATGGTGTGATGAACAAAAGCATCCAGCCAATGGAATTACTGTGAAAAAAGCACCATGTTAATGAGTGAGGTCAATGGAGAATGCTCAGGCATTCAAGTTAACAGGAAGGTCACACATGCAAAAATACAGCTTGGTACAACAGGAATGTATAAGATGGCTTCTCTGAACAAACAACTCATCTAATTTTGAAGTGGTTCTGTAGCCGAAAAATGAGTTTTATCCATTAGTAGCTAGAAGTACCTAATAAAATGTCCAAGGAATGATCTTTATTATGATTTCACGATTTTAGTGCTGTGCCATAGAACAGGTCACTGTTTTGCTGACACTTGGCTTAATATCAAAGTAATAACACGGACAGCATCTAGAAAACCAGCATCTGTTTCTTTCCAAAAGAATGTGTGGCACTTGAAATCACCATTAGTCGGGTCAAAATATGTTCTTCTTTTACATTCCTTTACTTTGGTGTTATTTTATGTGCTCATACACACTTTATGCAAGATAACATAAAACTCTACATACGTACTTCAGTGTAATAAATTAGAATTGTGAGAAGTAAACCAACAAACAAGAAAATTGCATTACATATATTCCCTGAACAGTAAGATGCCCTTTCCACTACTAGTTGCTCTACTCAGAAATGATTATGTGGAAGTATCTGGTAGTACGCTGCCCTCAAGAGTGACTTTCCTGTTCTCCTCAGACGTCCTGCAATTAGAGAAAGTGTTCACAGCTGTGCTCGCTTCTCTACTTCCTGGTATTAGAGGAGATTATTGGCCATCTGGAATGGTGAAGACACAAGCAACAAGCGATGCAACAAAATTACGTCATCCTTTATCTGCACATCCCAGTTCTTTAAGGAAATACTCAGATATGGTAGTGCTCATGACCACAGTTATAAACCTTCTCTCAAACATCTTCTTGTAAAATGTTCCATTTGCTAGCTTGGGTCAGTTTTCATATACCAACTGCCAGTTGACCTAATCAATTTTTAGTCACTGCTTGTCAGGAACTTTCAGATGCCTTCCTGTTGCTATTAGCAGCTCTTAAATGCAGTATACTTCAGTCGACTGAAGAGGGATGTACTTATCAGCAAAATAAATACACAGATGGTAACATCAACTGATTTTGTATAGAACAAATATATAAGTATAACTTCATATAAATTAATGTTCCACTCATTTTAATTTAATGATGCAGGTTATGATTCTGGCCAGAGCAAAACTAGAAATGAACAGGTTTCATTCTGCATTTAACTGTCAATCACAGCAGCGCAAAACAGTAGAATGGCAGATAATTCAGTGATGATATAATAGTAATGCACATTTCTGAGCCCTGTTTTATTTATTAGGAGTCATTCATTATTATTATGAGGCAAGAATCTGTAAAATAGTGAAGTGGACTTGAACATGAGAATCAAAGCTACATGTGTAAGATAAAGACCTACGGAAAATGCCCTTTTATAGTGTAATTATAGTGTTGTCCTAGAAATACAAACAGCTTCATTTTTGAGTCAGGTGTCAATTTTCACTTGAAGCTTAAATGAGCAATCGGAAACTATAATATATTGCAAAATCAAAGGAACGGGGGCATCTATACATTAGGGGCATGGCCCTACCAGATATCTCATGGAGCAGTACATGACATCATCAATATATTTTCTTCGTAACAAACATTGTTGTGCATTTTTTGTGTATAGTTTCATTAGCAAGTCGGATGCTGCCCATACAGTTTGATATCCCACCAGGCTTTTCATGGCTGTATTGTAAGAATCCTTGAACATTTTAATGTTGAAACCTGGGGACATTAACTATATACAGTAGTGAGACTTGAAAAGATTACTTATTGAATTGCACTGAATTTCTGAGTCACCCAAGTTAATCTAGCAGGGAAGCCTTTCATAAAGTACAAGTAAACTAAAATAAAGATGCAGACTTATTACCTACTAATAATCTAAGCCTGAAAGCCCATCCATTGTTTTGTAATTGTCAGAGGTTGCTGTGAAATACAACAATGTTTGCAATCAGTTCACACTGGAAGATCATATATTAAAATGGAAATTCAATTACACATTTCAAATTGTGTTTACACGTAGAAAATTGATTTAAACATGATACCAACATTCTCATTTAATCTGATTACATTACTGTGTAGGGCATAAAAATATTTTCTGGGCATTCTCCTCAATTGGCATGGTGCGCTTGATATGGTCATCAAAAGTGCACAAGTCAACATATTTGCCCACTTTTGTAGATTCTATATTGCCAGCTGATATCTGTAATGTGGGATGATCAGATTTCCATTCGCCAACTATGTCATTATTGCTTTTACACCTGAGGCAAGGTAAACAGACAAAACAAGTGCAGGGCGAGGCAACAGATTTTACATAGCACAGAAAAATTACTAACATTACCACTCCTTTCCCTTACCCTGGATAACACTTTATTTATTACACTTTTTCCGTGCACTGTATTACACTTCCCAGAGAACTTAATCCATTCACCTCCATGGGTCTCTTGCCCAAAATGACCTACATAGCAACTAAGGCAAACCTTTTATACACTGCAACTGTAGCTGACACTTCTGCAGTTAGTATTAAAGTTGTATAACATACCACACTGTGATGAAATCCAATCCATATTACTTTCTGCTTGCTGTCTATTGATGCAATTATATAGAACAAGAATGATTCAGTATAAATGATAGACCTGCTTTGTTTAATAAAGACTGCTATTTATCAATGCTATTATCAACATTATTTGTGGCCTTAAAGTTTTAATTGTTTTCTCTAAAATGATTGAATTGGGTCAGCAGTGTTAATTGATAGTCCTTACCCAATGAGTTGTTTAATGTGTTCAGCACACAATCTGATGTGGTCTACATTTTTCCTTCATGATACAGTTGTTAACTGGAGGCACCACTTAATAACAACCACAGTATTGGTTAAATGCAGTAATATGACATTAGGTCCATATTGAAAACATATTTCAAATAATATATTTTACTCTGTGAATTTGCATTTATTTTTTATGGTAAGATCAATGCCCTGTGACATAATGGGCAAACCATATCGGTCATCCCACAGCACACTCAGAGCTTTATAATTGATTTCTTATGACGCCTCTTCAGTTTGTTTTGTTCATTTAATCAAGACGATATTTCCTTGCCCGCATAAAATGCAGCCATTCATCAACGTTTGGGGGGCTGAAATACATGGGATGACATAAGCTTGTTCTCTTGTCCTCATTGAATTTTATGTAAGCTGTAGCAAAGTCACCTATCTACTGTTTCGCTATGAAAGCACTAATCAATAAAATGTGGCTGGTGAAATTTAAAATCTATTTATCAATCAGGCTTATAGTGTCTGCTGACACACTCTGTGCTTGTCCTCAGCAAGCAGTTTTCTTCAGGTAGACATTCAAATGCTTTGCTGTCAGTATTTAAAGTAACTATTATATGTCAAACTTCACCTAAAAAAAGTGATACAAGTGTTACACATGGTAACATTAGCTATTTTTGTAACTTAATGTGAATGACAGCCATTAAATATTTTAATTAGCCAATCAATCATATGTTCAGGTAATGGGAGATATTTTTGCGTGGTTTCCAACAACATTCTGAATATTTTGCCTTAAAACAAGGTTCAGAAGTCTAAAAAAATAGGCCTCTATGTGGGACATAAGATCTAAGAAAGTTTCCATACCTGCCATTTATCTGTCTCCAATTTTTGCAGTTAATACCAACAATTTGTGGGAGGAGCATGGGGATACTGTTGCAACCCTGATAACCTTGCTGAGAGCGTCTGGCCCTTCCTTGATGCAAAAAGATTACTGTTACCCAAGTGGGAATTCTGGGTTCAGTTCTCACCATGATTGTCCCCAGGAGGTTCTAATACATTAAGGAATGTGTTTACGCCCCTCTTTTAATAATTTGGTCTAATGAAATGAAGCAGATGTGCTTTAACCAATAATAACTCTTAATAAGATACTGTAACCAATGACATGACCTCAAGGCACAAGGGAGGGGGTTATATATACAGCCGGTGTAATGTTGTAATGTGGGTAGCAGAGTGTGGCAGCACCTAGAACTGCTCTTCTGTCTGACTTTGAGGAAAATTGATACTTTTAGAATACTGTTTCATGCATGCATCCATCCATCCATCCATCCATCTTGCAACCGCTTATCCTAGTCAAGGTTGTGGCAGTGAAATGCTGGGGTGGTAAACGCACCAACAAAAATATGTTTGCAATGCATAGACACTCAATTGGTTTATTTTTTGCATTGCTTTCTGAAACGTAACATCACTTTCATGGAAAATTGCATGGTTTTACTTCATCACTATAAAAAGAAAAAAACAGGCCTGTTCTATACATAAATACGAGTATGTGGTAAGTTTTCACAACTCATACAATACGTATTTTTCCTTCACTCAACTTAAAGTAAACCACCTTTTTTTTTTAGCAAAAACAGTACGTAGTCTAATCCAACACCAACATTCAAGAATCCCTGTATGGGTTTTTCGACCTTTCATTAATAATACAATATATGAATAAATAAACTTGCATATCCAGTTAGACAATAGCCCTGGACATATATTTTTTGTGGACAGAAAAAGAAAAAACTTTACTAAACATAACTACATGGAGAAAAGTCTGGTGCACAAAAGTTTCCCAAACATATATCAAGCCTCACATGGTTTATAAGTTAAACTTCAGTTTTTGAGAAGGTTCCTGACTATGGAAAACAAGGCCAGGTCATGAGTGATCCTACTCCAATGAGAACGCGAGCCACATTTCATTAAGGGTAATGAGTGAGGAACTTAAACTATTCCTACTCCTGCCATGGATCGGAAAGCAAATTAATAATTAATAGGTCATACATATTTAACACACCTTATAAAACACAAACATTAACTCTGTATCCAATTATCATGGTAATGATTAAATATAATAGAGTTTGTATTTAGTTTTGATAATATTGTATTATTATTCAGTATTGTTCTGGTCAATTCAAATTGACCCCTATTCCTTTAATATAATTGCCTTCATTTCATTTTACAAGTCTATAAATAATATTTTAAAATATTAGAATTCAGAATTAAAGATCACTTTTTTCTAAGGTCCAAATCTAACTTTAAACCAGGAAAAAAAAAACTGGGGGGAAAAATGATTTTCCTCACTCACATTTACAGTAAAATAAGGTAATGTTTAGTGTGATGCAGGGAACTTAGCAGGGGTGATGCAGTTGCATCCTCGTATAAAGATATTTGTAATATTTATCATAACAATATACTCTTATCTCTGCTGTTTCAGCAGAGAAGGGGGACAGGAGGCACAAAAGAAGCACAGGATGCTCTGGTAGGAGTGGGGTTTATTTAAGGATACGGGAAATAAAGACATGGGAAGGAGATGATGGGGGCAGGGGGAGGGGGGGCGGCAGATCCTCCCCCAAGCAGGCAGGCGCGGATCCTTGGGCATTGGGTTTGTGAGGTTGTGGTCCGTCAGTGCGGTCATCCTCCGGGCAGGCTAATTGAGCAGGGAGAGGAAGCACAAGCAGCTTCCTGACTTTGTCCCTAGCATGGGCTTTAAGCTACACCGGGGAAGACAATGCTACCCCCTGGGTGGGGCAATTAGCAACCTGTCAGCCTTCCTCATGTATGGTTTCTGGACTGATTTTGAAAGACCTGTAGTCTGCTTTCAGAGTTCTGATTGAGGACTGCTGGTGCGTGGCGGATTCCCAGCTGGACGGTACATTACAGTGTTTTCTGCAAAAACATTGTGTCCCTACATTGCAATAACATAATTTCTAAGAAAGTTAAAAAAAGCCTTGTTTCTAGAAAATGTGTCTTCCTTTTTGTCTAAATAGAAAAATAACCTTGTCAAGCATTTTTACATAAGATAAATGGTCTTATTTTAAAAAGAATAAATCTAACTGTTTCTTAAGGTTTTCCTTAATATCAAGCTGGATTTAACCAGTAACAAGGTATGGAAATATTTTATTAATTATCCCAGCAAAGGTACAAGATTGTTTTCCTTATTTTAAGACTGAGACCACTTGCACAACTTCTCAATTTTAAAATATTAAGAAATGACAGCAATTAAAGTTTTTACCATTTATTCTGTTATTCACAGGCTTAAAACGTGACAAGAAATGATAGTTTAACATGATGCTTCACTAATTTGAAAAAAAAGAACTAATAAAAAATTATTACCCTTATTTTAACATCACATCAGTCCATCAGATGACATAACATGAAACAGTGCGCCTTTTACAGTACATCAGATGAGGCTTTGTTTAGCCCAAACACATCCCCAAGATAATATTTCATTTTGAACATATACCATATCCTTGGGAGTAAAGCTGTGGTACGGAGTGAAATCTACAAGGTTATCAACAGATACCAGTTCAGTTGCCCTTACCAAGTTAGGGATCTCTATTTTATATGCCATATAATCTGTATCATAACAAATGGTGTTGTACTGCAGGAAAACAATACAATGATGAATCTATCACATAAATATTTCTCACAAGTCTATATTCAGGCAAATTAGAATTAACAGCACTAACAATAAATGACTTCTCCCGTATATATTTGTTAGCATTTAGATTCATCCATTTTACAGACACTGCATGGTTTACCTGATCATTTCCAAGGAAGGCTCTCATTTTTTCTCTTAAGTATGACATGTTGCTTATTTCTGATGTTGGTCCCAAAGTACAGTCATTTGAAAAAATAGGGTGTTCAGAACTACTTACATTCTGACAACATTCATAAATTTGATTATGCCTTACTAAAGACTTACAAACATTTTTAAAGTTTAGTTTTGAAGCCCACTGTTTGAAAAAGCAATGCTTTGATTCGAATCTCATGCACATGTGACGAATCATTGGTCCCAGTAGTTTAATCTGGGATGGAACATGAATCTTAGCAGATCGAACCCTGTTGGCGGCGAGGTTTTCCAACCTCATAAAGCACCGTCATGTCACAGCCTTGGATCTTCGCAGTTTTTAATTACAGGGCGGCCCAAGAGCGACGTCCAATAGGAGGCCACCGTCTGGTCTTTAAGTGAACTGCAAAAAAGCAGTAGCTATGTGTGGGTACAATCACTTCTTACTTCTGAAGCAGGAAGCTTCTATCGAGATAATTAGTTTTTATGGCCCGCGTACAAGTATCCGTCTCCCACTCTAAGGTATTTCCCAGCTCTCTTTCACAAGCCGACTCTTTCACATGCCTTGGCATTTACGCAGTTTCCTTTGTACCTACACTAATATCTCTTATCATTTATCATTTGTCATCATTAACATCATTAAAAAAAATAATAAACTGAGTCTGCTTTATCTCAAAGACTAAAACTTCACTCTGTGGAGGACTTGAAAAAATTCCGTCTGTTGTTCAAACTCAATGCTGATTTTCAAACGTTCCACTTTTGTGGAATTAATATAAATATAACTTATACAACGCTAGAGCAAAAATGGGCAATACTATCTTTGACCAATGACCCAAATTCAGGGGGCTCCTTGTCATAGGAGACAGAATCCGGAATTGTAGAAGGTTGTGAACCCTCCCCCCTGCCCCTGCAGTTTTTGCTTGCTTAGTACAGCCTCCCCCCCCCAAATTAAGGTCTTTGTAATTGGCACTGGAGAGCGGAGACTTCAGTGAAGTGCAACACTGCAGATCCTTTACCAATCACTGCGCTGGATTCAGTAATACACTCTGTTGCAGGGTTAGGGTTAGAGGCTTCTGCTATGACTGCGTTGCCACTGCATTGCTGTGATTTACAGACAGTGGCTTACTCATTCAGAAGTGTTATTTTTTTAGCACTGCGCCTGTGCTGAAGTCTCCTACATTGGAGTCTTTGTGGCTGTGTGATACAGAGCAGTTGTTTATGTGGGAGGTGTGTGTGTGTGTGTGTGTGTGTAAATGCGTGCACGCATGTGTGTCCTTTTACACCTGCTGATTTTTAATGTTAAGTTCCGTGTCATCAGCACAGACCACGAACGCTGCTTGGAGTCTTTCTCGTTCGCAAAAACACCCTGTACTTTCAGTCAAATTACAGAAAATCAATTAATGGAGTGATTGTGTTTCTCCTAACAAGCAAAATTAATGCCATATTAAAATGCTGGCAGTGGAAAACACCATCTGTTGATGCTATACTTAAAATGTGGAAATATAAAGCCTTCCCTCATTGGCTTTGGACATTTAAAGGCATCACGGCACTTTGGTGCATATTTATATTAAGCGTGCCGATTTGAGGACGTGTATTTGAAGAGATTATAATTGTGCTACAGCAATTCTTTTTTTTCTGCGGCCAAAACGAAGAAGATAAGGGCCATCTTGAATTTTGTCAGGCAGAAAGAGGGAGATAAGCGCACTTGCTTCATTGGGCTGTGCTGTCGTTCCAAAGGGGCACCACTACCTACAAAAGAATCCAATACCACCCTTTATCTCTTAAACTGGATAAGGAACTTTTTCATTTGTAAATCAACTGTTAAAGATTAGCCATGTGTTAAACTTTTTTTTCTTATTTTTTTTTTTAACTTTGCCATACATCTGACTCCACTGTCACTATGTACAAGAGAACTCTGGGTATGATATACATTTTTTTAAGTGCCAGAAATTTGGAATAAAAAAATAATTCTTTCAAGTCAGCTGCTAGCACATTTCAAGGAAATGACCTGCTATATATGCTCATTTGATGCTGAACGTAGCTTATTGCAATAGAAATGTAAAATGAATTACTATGCTTTAAAGTGAGACTGGACTTTTTGCCACCCCTGAGCCTGGTCCAGGTTTCAAAATAGAGATTTTTCTTTGGATTCCGGCTAAGTTAAAGCTTTGTGACAGACTGGCACTGACTCTCGCAGGGCTATAACCCCAATACAACCCAGTATTAATGAGACACGATTTAAGTCCTGTCCTGACTGAGCTGAGCATTAATAACACTACTGCAAAGGCAGTGTAAATGCATAATTAAATAAGCATATGCACGTGGCTGATGCTGAAAGTTAAAATCATCAGATAGAGTTTCTTTCCACAGGTGAGTACCCCAGGTAATGGGTTCATTCTTCTACAGTCCTGACAGAGAGGGATGTGTCCTCAGAGCCCTGCCCAGGGGAAGTTGCAGCTGGCGCTGCTGCGATGCCCGATCCCTGCCCAGGGGAAGTCACAGGTGCCGTCGCCGGGCTTCCCGAGCCCGGCCCACAGGGGGCCGCCGCACATGTTCGGCCCGAGCTTCCCGAGCCTGGCCCACAGGGGGCCGCCGCACACGCTCCACCCAAGCTTCCCGAGCCTGGCCCACAGGGGGCCGCACATCCTGACTTGGCCCTGCCATCCTGCCTGAGCTTCCAGAGCCCAACCCACAGGGGGCCGCACTTTTCCCCTGCTACTCTGCCCGAGGACGTCCTGGCCCCTGCTGCTGCGCCCGAGGCAACCCACAAGCTAGTGGACATGGATCTGGGGGGATCTACCCCTGAGGACTTGGAGTGGGACCCTCAGGACCTGACCCTGAGTCCTCCATTTCAGGTTCCTGCCTCCACCCTAGCTGGCCTATGGCGCAGGTGGAGGCCCAACAGAGGGCCAGGTCGATCATTAGGCAGGCCAACCGCCCAGGTCCCTGTCCAGTGGGCCTCAGTCCTGCAGCCACCTCCTCGTCGCCCTCCATTTCCTGTCCCCATCCAGTCTCCTCCCCGTCACCCTCCAGTCCTGTACTCCCTTCCTCATCGCCTTCCAGTTCCCGTTCCCATTCTGCAGTCCCCTCCTCGTCACCCTCCAGTTCCTGTCCCAGTCCTGCAGTTGTCTCCTCCTTGTCACCCTCCAGTTCCTGTCCCAGTCCTGCAGTCTTCCCCTCCTCGTTGCCCCCCAGTCCTGCAGTCCCCTCCTCGTCACCTTCCAGTTCCCTTCCTGCAGTCACTTCCTCATCACCTTCCAGTTCCCGTTCCCATCCTGCAGTCCCCTCCTTGACGTCGCCCTCCAGTTCCTGTTCCCGTCCTGCAGTCCCCTCCTTGTCATCTCCCTCCAGTTCCTGTCCCCGTCCTGCAATCCCTTCTTCGTCGTTGCCCTCCAGTTCCTGTCCCCATCAAGCAGTCGTCTCCTCGTCGTTGACCTCCAGTCCCCATCCCTGTCCTGCAGTCCCTTCCTTCTCATCACCCTCCAGTTGCCCACCTGGCCCACATCCTACTCAATCCTTCCCTTTTCTGTTTACCGGTCAGCTGTCCGAACAAGTCCCGCTATTGCTCTTCCCTTTCAGTTCCTCTGCCCCATTTCAGTCCTGGTCTCATGTCCCTGGTCCTTTCCCTCGCCCTGCTCCTTTTGTCGCGCGTTACGTGGGGGATAATGTCAGGGTCAGCATCTGTTTGTCCCAGTCTTCCCCTGTTGTCAGTTTGTAGTGTTTCCCCTGCTCCCCATCAGCCGCATGCCTCAACAAGCTGTTAACCCCTCTGTATGATGTATGTTCTGCCTACCTGCCTGCCCCTTGGTTGTCCTGACCCATTTGTAATTAGTCTTTGTTTATCCCCTTTTTCTTTTGACCCCTCGTGCTCCTTTTTGTTTTTTGTAGTGTTCCGAGCTTTTTCTGTTTTTGTTAATGAACCCTGTTTTGTCCTGTGAGCTGCAAGGGGGTCGTCCACCTCCTTCCCAGCTTGCACCATGCCATGCCGTCACCCGAAATCCACCCTGATCTGTGACACTGTAGTGCATGTCAGAGCGGGCTGCTGAACTGAAGCTTCATGAAAAGTGAAACTTCAGACAGAGCACAGTAGAGACAATCAGATTTCTGTTCTCTCCAGCAATTAAAAATCCACCTTAACCCTCTGGGGTCGACGGCATCGTTGGCGATGCCGCATATCTTTCTCATGTATTTCAGTTCATAACTCGCTGAAATCTTATTGTAGAAACATGAAAAAAACAATGACTAAATGAGAGCTCCTATATATTCAATGGAAGGAGACCAGAAATAGTGACATGAGTTAGATTTTTCTTATTTATTTATCCAACTGAATGTTGCAA
>JAODKC010000001.1:39015031-39040059 GCA_026777985.1 Mormyrops attenuatus
ACTACATGCTGTGTAAAGAAGTGCTTCCTCAAGTTCATTTTAAAATGTTCTCCCACTAATTTCCACTTATGGCCACGGGTTCTAGTATTTAAACTAATATCAGTTCACTTTTTAGAGTGTAGGTGGGAGAGGAGTTTGGTGAGGCTATGGAGAAAAGGTTCTGGGAAACCATCAGGTGTCTCGGGAGGGGGAAGTAGGGCTTCACCAATGCTCTTTACAGCAGCGATGGAGAACTGTTGACCTCAGCTGGGGATTTAGTCAGGCGGTGGATAGAATATTTCAAGGATCTTCTAAATCCCAATGATACACCTTCCTTGGAAGAAGCAGAACTGGAAGACTCGGGGGGGGGGGGACTTGCCTATCTCTGGGGCTGAGGTCACTGAAGTAGTCAAATAACTACTTGGTGGTAGGGCTTCGGGGGTGGAAGAGATTTGCCCTGAGTTCTTGAAAGCTCTTGGTGTTGTGGGGCCGTCTTGGCTGACACACCTCTTCAACATTGCTTGGACATTGGGGACAGTGCCTTTCGACTGGCAGACTGGGTGGTGGTCTCAGTCTTTAAGAAAGGGGACCAGAGGATGTGTTCCAACTTCAGCGAGATCACAATTCTCATCCTCCCTTGGAAGGTCCTTGCCAGAGGAGGACCTTCAGGAGAGGAGGGTCCACCCATTAGTCGAACCTTAGATCCAGGAGGAACAATACAGATTCCTTCCTGGTCGTAAAGCGCTGGACTAGCTCTTCACCCTCACATGGATACCACAGGGTTCATGGGAGTTTACCCAACCAGTCTTCATGTATTTTTTGGACTTATAAAAGGCATACGGCTGTGTCCCTCAGGGGGTCCTTTCGAGGGTGCTCCAGGAGTATGGGGTCCATGGTTCTCAATCAGAAAAGGGTGGATTGCCCTCTCTTGGTGGAGGATGAGTTGCTGCCTCAAGTGGAGGAGTATAAGTATCTCGGAGTCCAGTTCATAAGTGAGAGAAAAAGGGAGCAGGAGATTGTCAGATGGATCGGTGGAGTCGCAGCAATAATGCAGATGCTGTACCATTCTGTTTTGGTGAAAAGGGAGTTGAGCCAGATGGCAAAGCTCTTAATTTACTAGTCAATCTATGTTCCCACCCTCACCTATGGTCATGAGCTCTGGGTAGTGACTGAAAGAATGAGATCACGGATACAAGCGGCCGAAATGAGTTTTCTCCACAACGTGGAGCCTCAGCCTTAGGGAGGGTGAGGAGCTTGGACATTTGGGAGAGGCTCAAAGTAGAGCCACTGCTCCTCCGCATGGAAAGGAGCCAGTTAGGTGGTTTGGGCATCTGTCTAGGATGCCTCCTGGATGGCTCCCAGGGGAGGTGTTTCGGGCATGTCCAACCGGGTGGAGGCCCTGGGGCAGACCCAGGACATGCTAGCTGGCCTGGGAAGAATGCCTTGGGATTCCTCCGAAGGAGCTGAAGGAGGTGGCTGGTGAGAGGCAGGTCTAGGCATCCCTGCTTAGACTGCTGCCCTTGTGACCCAACCCCGGAGTGCCGGAAAATGGATGGATGGATGGATATTTTTATGGATAATTGTCTGTATGCTAGACACAATGTTCCCCATAGAATTATAAGCAGTATGATTCAGTTTTTTCAAATACTCTTTTAAGATATAAATCATTCGGTTAAAGAATAACTTCAGCATGTGCTAAGCCAATTGAATCCAGAGGAAGTTGTACCTTTTCATTAAATCTTTATCCCTGTCAGCGATATCTAACTGGTGCAAAATAAAAGAAAGTAAAAAGAAAAAATATTGCTTCGCAAATAATGCAGTTTGTCAGTGGAACAGTAATGTCAAATACATGTACTCATACTAAATGAACATTTATTGGAAGCCAAATCCATCAAATAAAAAATTGCTTCTCTGAAGTGGCAATAGCCTGCATTTAATTTGTGTGATGCAGACAAAAGTCATATCCTGTGTAAGTACCCTATCCTAATGAGCCCTGTTCTGTCAGCATGTGACAATGTTGTGTGGAATAGTTATTGTGTCACATGCTGTGTGGTATTGTTATTATGTATGTTTACTGTTATGTGTGCACTGTGATCACAGAGGAACAGTTTCCTCTCACTATGTGCTTGTAAACAGTTGTTGTCATTGTACACAGTATTACGGTATAGTGAACTTTACCTTACCTTACCCCGCTGAAGCGTCCGACTCCTGATGAGCTATGTTCTGACAGCATGTGACGATGTATTGGGCAGCTCCAACTGAATGCATTTTTCATGCACATACTCAGCATAAATGATCACACATTCCAACAGACTTCCCAGAAAGGGGTGAGTGATTATACCACCTATGATAGTTATTTTTTCTGCTAATTAAACACATTATGATAGCATATTTTCCACCAAATTAGCAATTTGGTAAAGTGTTGACAAAATGAAAGGGGTCATTTTTATTTACAGATCATCAACACTTTCGTCTACATTTCACGTCTACCTAGCATATATAATCAGCAGGTCAAGCAAATATAGTGCTGACTCATGTAATTCATGCCAAACTAATTCTCCACATTATAATTCAGTCTCTTCTTTTTTGTGTGTTTCAATTAAAAGAATAAGGATGTGTAAATGCCAGAAATGGACTGGAGATGAACAACATAGATTCTGGGCAGATGGAGCGATAGCGTGACATAAGAAGAGTATCAGCCGTGGCTTTCTTGACATGCTGATTTTATTGGAAACGTCCTCTGGTAAATGATTCAGGAGATGGAGCCAGAACTCTGTGGACAGATGAACCGGATGACCCAAATAAAAGAAGCACTTTTACATGATCCAACAAAACTGCATCGTGCATGAGGAAGCTTGGCAGTGTACGCTTCCTTCGCCTTACTATCGGGGTGAGAAAACACGCTGCGACACCCCCCACCCCCTGCCCACCCCCTCATCTGACATTGCTCCACACACCACTGGAGCATCTGTATGTGACGCTAAAAGCTGGCATGTCCTGCCAGATTCTCACATGTTGCCATTTTGCTGGTAGCATGTTACTCCGGGGGCCGTGCTGAGCCCTTGCCCTGCATGCTCTGGCGTCTGCTCCTACTGTCCCCCCATGCCTGCCACGGCCCAGCTGTTCCCTGGCCTTGTGCCCAGCTTATTCGTCACCATAATGGCTCAACCCAACTGCTTCCGGCCATATTTTGGTTAGCCTTTCCTCGGCTCTGAGTGGCTGTGAATGCTTAGTGGGGTATCTGATAAGCGTCCTTCAGTAATTTGAGGCGACATACTCTTCAGGCAAAGTTGTTGAACAGCTTTTACATACTTTAGCTCAGTGTTTCCCAACACGGTCCTTGGGGACCCCCAGACAGTCCATGTTTTTGCTCTACCAGGGACTGGGAGGGATCAAAAATACGGACTGTCTGTCAGAGAGCTGGAAGGGATCAAAAACATGGACTAACTGGGGATTCCCCAAAGACTGGGTTGGGAAACACTGCTCTAACTCACTATGTGTGTGTGTGTGCGTGTGTGTGTGTGTTTCTGTGTGTATATATAAAATGGACCAACTCAAAGTAACATCACATACAATATATTACACTGCATGGCGAGTAACAGGCATGACCATAAACCAGCCTGTCAAAGTGGGACAGATATTTTAATCTGTGCTGGATAAAGTATTCTGACAGTATGAATTGAGACAGCTCTTACTGTGGTATTTCCATTCAGGAAGCACTGAACTTCAGACACTTACAATAATAGCACTTAAATGGTACCCGAGGCATTTCAGCCTAACAAACCAGTTGTTAAGGACATAAACCTATCACCTGAAGGTTTCTCGCCTGAGTACCACAGCCATCTTCTGCTGCACTGCTTAGGAGAGAAAGGTCAAATTTTTATTATACTGTTATCTGATAGACCAGAATGTTAAAGTGATTGAATATAGTAATGGAGCGATTGGTTGTACATAACTACAGTTAACTCAAGTTAAAATTGCACTTAATTGTCCCATGATGAAAAATTATTTACACATACTCTGTATATACTGAACCAAACCGGTGGGCCCGCAGCCTTTCAGCATGGGCAACTCCAGAGTGGAATAGCATATAGTTGTACTGTTTTTTCACCAGATATCTGACTTCATCACATATTCATACATTTATTTATTAAATGAAACATTAGCACAAGTCTATTGTGTTCAGAAATACACTGAACGAACATATCTCAGTCTGTAGTAGAAAGGAGGCATGAACTGTTAAAAATAATGGTCGAAAAGAGTCGATTTCAACTGAATAATTATGTCCTCTGCTGCCCTACGTCATTTTTGCATAATCTTCTGCTAGAATGGTACTTTGTTTTTCATTGGGTAAGAAGAGTTTGCAATTCTTATCATACAGATCTTATAATGACAACTGATCTGTAAAATGGGTACCAATATGTACTCATCATTTTTATATAAAAAGGTAAAGGCTCCCAGTGAGCTACATAAGAATGAATGTTAGATTTTTATGTAATCCACGTCTTCAAATAGCTCCAAATTTATGCTTATGAGCAATATGAAAGTACTTGACTATGTATTGTGAAGTGACTGTATTTTCACAAATCTAATATATATTTTAATTTACCCAGAAGAAGGTTTTTATGAAAAGCAGTTTAATCTAATTTTCTCTCTGTTGTTGACAGTGGTACAACTGCAAGAGAGTCATTATTACTTTATGGACTAAAATTATAGTTTACACTGAGGGATAAAGAAATCCTTTATCTAGTTTAGGTAAAATCAAAAATAATTTCTCAAAAAAATTACAGTCATCAAAGTTAGGGGCATAAACGTTTACCAGGATCACCTTGCTAGAAAAGAGATGTCCAGTAACAATAACATATCGTCCATTCGAATCACAAATTATCTCTTCAGGATGAAAAGAAACGTGCTTATGTATTAAAATCGCTGTCCCTCTAGCTTTTGCATTAAATCTAGAATGGAACACTTGGAATGGAACACTTGACCAACCCAATTTCACTTCAAGAGAGCAACATTTGCATTGCAAAGATGAGTTTCTTGTAAAAATGCTGTCTACCTTTAGTTGTTGCAGGTAGGACATAACTTTCTGTCTTTTAACTTAGTTCTAGACCCCTTTTACATTCCATGACACTAGCTTAGTAGGATTATCAACAAACCTATTGGACTGACCTGTCATGATAACTTAAAAAAGGGAGTAAAAAGGAAAAAAAAGAGAAAAAAATAGGTTTGATTTCCAAAGAAGAGTATGAATGAAAAGCAATAAATGGAGACAGTGAGATGGAGGGAGGAGAAGGAAAAAAAACCCTCATTACAAACGACCCCGCCTCAAACCCCACCCCAGCTGATGTTAGAAGGAACAGCAGCAAAACCCACTCTGGTACACTGATTAAATCTTTATGCTTCCTTAACTGTGCTGCTCAATCTCCCCATCATCGTTAGTACCAATCAGTCATACAATGTAAACATTTATTTATGTAAAACCTCCACTAAACCACAGTAAAACATTTGCGACAAGAGTAAATTAAACCTTGCTAATGCAATTAATGATAAGCAAGAAGAGCCCACTAAACTGCTGCTGGAATCAGTTGCATATTAAGCGTCCGGATAACATGCGAAAAATAATGCAAAAGACATTACAGGACTGCTGGCAGCAATAAGACCGTATTAATAAGAAAGACAAGGTGTCAGTTTGCCCGCTTACGGTTTGGTGTTTAACTGCTGGACAAACGTATCGGCCTCCGAAGCGGTCGCGAGCCACAACTTTCTCCATTGGGCTGTGTGATGCACAGCTTTGCTGGGTAGAGGAGAGCTGGTTTGTACCCATGCTTATATAACTCAGCCATAGAGTTCTTATACTCGGAGAGCTGTTTCAATATGTCAGGACTGTAGTCGTCATCTTGTGGCCTTTGTAGAACAAATTGCCCCGTTTGCAAGCCTCGCGAATCACCTGCGCCTTAACCTGAAATCGGTGAAAGTGCACGATAACAGGCCTCGGCTTCCCTCCTGAAGCAGGTCCAGCGGGAACAAGCAATGGTACCCTCTAATTGAAATGTGGAAATTATTACTGTAGGGGGCAGCGAGCTGTAAACCTTTCTTGTCTGAACATGAAAATAATCACACCTTAAATGTATTATACAATCATGAACAAAATCTTTTCACCATTGTTTAGCACTAGAGATTATCATACTGTATGCCCACACTCTGTGACTGCCCAAGAGTGTTCCTCAAACACTAACTAATCAAAGATTTCATTTAGAAATGTATAAATCAATTTTAATTTAAAAACATTTTTAAACAATTATTTTACATTGCACACAGTGTGCTGGACCTTAAAAACACCTGACGAAAGCTTTTGTATTTTTTCCATTCCGTTATATAGTACAAGAAATCAATAAATTGTTCATAAATTGTTCAGAATGAAATTTAAGATAAATAACAGCATATCATAATTTATCTAAATTATAGGTCTGTATCCACACAGGCATTAAGCTAATAATTTCATTGATGAACACCCTCACACCTTTGATAAAGGTCTTATTATATCCACAACAACATTAACATGTTAAAAGTAAAAGAGTTCTGCATTGCATTGCAGCCATAGAACCCATTTTGTTTATTATATTATTGAACCAACTGGGCCCTTCTCAATGGAAATAAAATACATTAAGGCAAAGAAGTTGCTGCTATAATTGGTAAACTAAATCACAAAGCCTTAGTCCCTCACCTGCCCATATCCACATAAACTCCCCAAAGCTGGATTTTAATATATATGTTTGTCAATGTATTCAGCCTTAATCTCCCCAGCCAACCTCTGAAGGCCTCAATGTCTCTGTCCAAAGCACAACCAGCAGCACTCTAAATGAGATTTAATGTCTTACTCTCAGATCTTTCTCAGTCTGCGTTTAAGCTAGCATTCCCCCGGGGGGGGAGTCCAGCAAATTCACAAAGTCAATAAATCAAGGATCCCTTGGTTACCATTGCTGTACTTTCTGTCTAAGCATTCTGGGGAAGTTTTATTCTTTCTTTCCAAAGACACCAATCACCACACTCTTACATTTTTGCAAGCAATGCTGTTTCCTGGTCCTCGAACATTATTTACTAATCACTTTTATGTATGCAGCATGAATGTATTGTGATTATGTAGATTTACTCAGTTTAACATGATACTTATTAAATAAATGCAAGCTGGCTCTCTTTGCTCAATCAATAAGTGACAACCTGAACAAGTTCACATGCCCAGCTGATAAACCTACTTCTCTTACTTCTCCTTGAAATTTTATATCTATTTAGATAAACAACAGACTAAGTTTAAAAGATTTTCTGTTTCCAAAATCTCCAGACTACTTCCTCGTCAATTATCTTTGCAGAGGGCCACTAATTCCCTTCAGGTTTATCCATTAAAGTACTATTTTTTAAAAAATATGTAAGTATAAAGATCCATTCTTTTTTATAGTTAGAGAAGTTCCACCAAGAAGAATTAATTTGCTCTTTTCAGAATAAATTGTTATTCAAAATATCAATAAATACTCATACCTGTACTCTGTTTTTTTTCTCCATTTCTGTTTTTTTGGTCCCCTACCTCTTATTCATAACCACACACTTATGACCCCAATATGTCAGGTTGATTTAGTCTTTCTGATCAACAGACCTTAAGCCACACAATTTATTGTCATCATCAACATCATCATCATCATTCTCATTTCATTAACAAACATCAATTTGTAATGTTTTCAAAATGCACTTAATGCAAACAAGTCTGATTTCCAGTAATATTTGAAATTTTTTGCTCTTATTATTTAACATGTGTATATCATTTCATGGAAAGGATCTTCAAAAAAAGAAATATAGTTTAACCATGAGGTCTTGACTGTTTTGAGGTCAAAGAAATCAAGTTGAAACTCAAAGCAGATATGAAGTATAATTAACAATGCTTAAATATGTTAAGCTAAAACTGAGAAGAGCTAATTATGCAGTAAGAATATAAATGAAGTGTCAGGCCCTGCGTCCCTTCTCCCTCACACCTGTTGCTTGTTTAATCTTACCTCTCATTATAGGACTCGTGTGGATCACTCCAGGTGCCTCTCGTCTGCTCCCTCACATGCCCTGTATAAAGCGTCCTTCAGTCCCATGATCCTCAGTTCAGTCATTGATGTTGTTGCCTGCATGTGCTCCTCAGTGTGCTCCTCAGTGTGCCCTGTGGTCCTGCCTGATCCTCCCGACCCTGTTTTTACCCCTCATGGTCCATTTCCTTTGCCCTGCCTCTAGTGTAGCTTCCTTCAATAAAATTCCTTTTGGTTTTCCCCCACGCCTGCCTTTGCCTCCGTCCTTGCCCTTGATGTGACAAAATGATGCAATTAATCATTATAATCATTGTAGTTAAATCAACAGTGTCATTATGAATCTTTGGTAATTACTGATTGAAATTACAATTGTATTTGCATTATCATTGCTTTTTCTACCGCACTCCCCCGATTTGATACAATATCCCAATTTCGTATCACACCACTGTGCTATCATCATCATCATGCTCTGATGGGTATAGACCCAACATGCTCTCAGGGATGGGGGATGCATCTGCACAAAGAGACGGCAGAAACCTTCGTTTGAAGCAACTGCATGCCTGATCGCGGTATCACAGCACTGAAAAATGCAGGGCAAGCATATGCAAATCAAGAAACACAAACAAATACTGGCATGAAGATTGTCAGTACATTATGCTTTGACTTTGTCATTTCTCCAACGGTGGCGCAGTGTGTCAGCAGTGAGACAGATGAACCCACACAGTCACTCCTTCGACCTTGATGGTGTGGCCAGCAGGACTTGGAATGGTCCTCTCCAATGGGGCTGGTTCCAGTGCTTGTGTCTGAGATCCTTGAGCAGCACCCACTCCCCTGGTCGGACGAGTAATGTGTCAGGTCCCTCTGCTGGTTCTGTCGCTGCCTTGATCTGTTGATGTAGATTTCTCAGGGTTTCCTGTAGGCTAGACATCTAGAAAAGAGATCAACAACCAGACAGTAGCGATAACTCTTGCACGGGGTTAGTTCTATGAAATCCATCTGTAGATGTTGAAAGATGCCCTTGGCCCGCAGGGTCGTAGCAGCTGGCGGCTTTAATGAACAGCTCATGTTATGGGCCATACATGTGGGACTCCTGGAAACAAAAGATTGAGCATAGGCTATGAATGATGGGGCAGTCCAGTGCCTGTGGACCAACTGAACCATAGCATCTCGTGAGGCATGGTCCAGTCCGTGGGCCACCTGAACCTTAGCTTCTCGTGAGGCATGGTCCAGTGCCTGTGGATCAACTGAACCATAGCATCTCGTGAGGCATGGTCCAGTGCCTGTGGACCAACTGAACCATAGCATCTCATGAGGCATGGTCCAGTCCATGGGCCACCTTCGCTAGCCCTAGAAAAGCAGATTTTGGAAGAAAAGGAAGGTTAGTTGTTTGATCCCTCCAGACCCCATCATTCCATAGCACACCAACTTTCCGTTTCCAGCCCGCTTTCTCCTCTGGTGTTGCCTCTGTCTGTAAGAGAGAAATGCCACAGGGGTCAGTAGCAGTCCTCACCATCAACTTAACTGGAGCCTCTGGGTATGTGGCAGCTTTCTTTGCCCACCAGTAAGCCCAGTCATTTCCCACACTCACTTTATCTGTTTGTTTAGTGTATGCTTTGCATTGTACTATGGCCAATTGTTTCGGTAGCTGAATAGCTTGGAGGAGATCCTGCACGAGTGAATGATGTTGAATGGGTTTGCCTGAACTTGTGAGGAATCCTCTCTGCTTCCACAGAAAATTGGAACGAGCGTTTGTAATTTGGGACCCCCAGTGCCGGGGCCTCACAAAGTGTCTGCTTTAGATTAGTGAATGCCCGCTCACATTCAACTGTCCATTCTAACGCATCGTGGGGTCCCAGTCCCTTACCATGCATTAGGTCTTGCAGCGGCTGGGCCCTTGTGGCAAAATCCTGAATCCATGGACGACAGTAGCCAATCATGCCCATCCACTTCATCGTTTGCCTTTTAGTCGCAGGTCTTGGTGCCTGGGTGATAGCTTCCACCCTTTTGGCTCCCAGCTTTCTACCCTGGGAGTTCAGGACATGTCCTAGATAGTGCACTTCAGATCTTACCAGCTGCAGCTTGCTTTTAGAGGCCTTATATCCATTCTCCGCGAAGAACAACAGCAACGCTCTCATGTCCCTTTCACAACATTCTCTCATCTCTGCACACAACAACAAGTCATCCACATACTGCACCAATGTACTTCCCCCAGGGGGAGAGAAATGTTCTAGATTTTTCCCTAGCTCCGGAGCATAAACGCTTGGTGATTCAGCACAGCCTTGTGGCATGACTGTCCAGGTGTACCTTTTTCCTTTTAATGGTGTGTGCAAACCAATATTGGGAATCTGGGTGAACGGGAACAGAGAAGAAAGCATTTGCCAAATCAATCACTGAAAACCATTTAGACTCCGGGGGTACTGATGACAGTATGGTAATTAGGTTAGGAACTATGTGCGCTTGCGGGTGTACTGAGTTATTTACCCCCCTTAGGTCTTGAGCGAATCTCCAGGACCCGTCTGCTTTCTTTACAGGCAGCATGGGGGAGTTCACTAGAGTGTAGCTTATCTCAGCTATAGCCCCATGTGCCAGTAGATCACCATGCACTTTCTCTATTCCCTCTTCTGCTTCCTTAGAGAGAGAGTACTGCGCATGCTGCGGCCTGTACTGAGACTTAGGCATCACCTGAAGAGGTTCGGCGGCTGCTATTCGCCCAAAATCTTTTTAATTATTTTTTTCCCTAGCCCAAAGGCAGACTGGGATCGCATCCAGCCAAACTGGTGGATCCTCGTCCCCCTCAGGTGACCCCTGTGTCCTACTCCCGCTATGAATTTCCTGTTTTACCTCAACATTCAGAGTCCTGTCATATCTTTGCACAGCCCCATCTTTAGTCACCCATCTACTTTTCTCCACATACACCCAGCCATCTCGCTCTCTACATTCTCTTGCCCACAATCCTAATGACTTCCAGCTTCCCCCTTCACATTTCCTTAACAAGACATGTGGAACACTTTTACCGTCAGGGCAGAACCAGCGTAGTTGTTCCCGGTGTGACACAGACGCAGCAGTAGTTTGCTTTCCCACATAAATGTGATCTATCTGGATTGTCTCTGTGGGAAGTCCTTTTTCCACAAAGTCTTGCATGCTCTCCAGATCATGTTGTGTGAGGCTGTCCACATAAGTAACCGTGCAATAGAGTTGTGGTGCAGGTTGCTGTCCCGGTGGAACCAGGGCTCGGCCAATGGTGTCGCCTCGCAGCATCCAGGTGGCCCTCTAGGCTGGCTGGTTATGTAGGAGGGGAAAGAGGCCTAAAGTTGGTAAGGTGATTTCCATACCTTCTTTGTTCAGCATTATGCTGCCTCCCAGCTTGCACATTAGGTCTCTTCCCATCAGGTTCACAGGACAGGCGTCATTGAGAAGGAATGTGTGTCACTTCTCTTCCGTTCTGCAGGGCAACAGGCAGTGGGAGTGTCTCTTGCAGAGTCTGTTGCAGGCTGGATGAGCCTACAACCATGTCTATCGTGTTACTTGTGGGCCCCCCCGGCATGCCAGTAGATCTGATGGTTGATCTAGTTGTCCCTGTGTCAACTAGGAAGGCCAATTGTTTCCCAGCCACAGAGACATGCATCATTGGGTCAGGCTTTGCATACCGGGTTAGGGCGAGAAATTGACCCTCTTCATCGCCCTCCCTCTCACACCTTCAGGCTGTTTGTGGGTCGGATCCCTAGGGAGGAGGATTGGCAGATCTTGAGGGATCCTGTTGTTCCGCTGGCCTTGTTCTTCCTTTTGCTTGTATGGGTAATCCTGCCTCCAGTGACAGACCTCTTCCTCTGCCTCTTCCCCAACTTCACGTGGATCTGGGAGAGAATTGACCACCTCCCTCAGCTCAGCCAGGTCCCAGTTGCGCTGGACATGCATCATCCTTGGTGCTCCTTCTGCACTGGGGCCCCTTGGGTCAGACACTTCCTCCAAGGGGTACAGATGTGCAGATGGCGGGACTGAGCTCGCTCTCCTCCTGTCCAGCAGTCTCTGGCTCCGTCTCTGCACTGCCTCTTCTCGCTGCAAACTCCCCCTCCTCCTCCTTCTCCTCCTCCGGTGGAGGGGCAGTGGCTCTCACAGATGCTGGCGCTGCTGCAGCTGCTTCTGCTAGGTGATAAGTAGGGGGAGGGGGAGGCAGAGAGGATGGGGACGGCAACGGAGGGCACAGGGAAATCTCTTCCTGTTTTTTTCTCTTAGTCTTGTTTTGAACACCGCCCAGTACCATACTGAAAGACTGTGCTTGAGCTTCGCTTCTGGCCCTTTCAGCTTTTAGCTCTGCTGTCTTCCTAATCAGTTTGTCCCGCAGTCCTTTATTATTTGCCTTTTCTTTCTCTAACTCCTTTACCTTAGTCACATATATCCATTTCTCAAACTTTCCTACATCTCCCTGCTTACCACAACATCCCTTTTTACCTTCTATTACACGCCTCGTGTCGGCTTAAGTTGGACAAAAAAATCTAACTATGCTGCACTGCGTCAGGACCAGAATTCATTGCTTTAAGTGAGCGCTGTAAACGGTCGCATGAACGGTTGCATGAAGTTGCATGCTCTACCCATCTCTCAAGGTGTCTGACCTCCACCTATCTCCAAGGATCCTTGCTGTATTCTGCCCATCCCCCAAAGGGTTGGAGTTCCACCCAACTTCAGAGGTGTCTGACCTCCACCCATCTCCAGAGATTCCTCACCAGTCCCCTGCAGTCACCTGCCCATATGCAGAGGTGACAGAGCTCTGCCCTACTCCAGGGGTGTCCGAGCTCTGCCCGCTTCTCAAGACCCCCGCCAAGCCCCATCAGTCTCCTGTGGCCCTCTCCGAGCTCTGCCCAACTCCCAAGGTGTTCTGCCCAGCTCCAGAGATGCGCCTGCTGAGCTCAGCCAGTCTCCCTCCATTGGCCTCCAGCCCCGAATCTGACTTTCTGGCTGCTGCCTGGTTCAAGAGGGTGAACCCAGAAGTTGACCCTCCAGGTGACCTGGAGTGGGGCCCCTCTGGTCCAGCCCTTAGTTCTGCACTGTGGACCCTGGTTACTACTGCAAACTTGAACCACCTATGTCCCCTTTCCCAAAATGGCCTCTAGTATCAGTGGGGGTCCAAGAAGGGGGCCAGCTGTGTCTGTCTTCCGAAGAGGGAGAGGGGGGCACACCATCTGTGGCTGCCACACCGGCCCCTATAACATATACACTTGCACGAAAAGGAAGGAAATTTATGTTTGGTCGATTATTTCTGTGTTGTGGCAATGCTTCTTGCCAATAAATCTTATACCATTGGAAAGCCTGTTTATTTCCCTTTTAAACGGTGCCACATTTATAAGGAAAATGCGTTTGTGGGCTGAGCAGCAGAGTTGAGTATGTGGGTTATGCCCATGAAAAACTTGCCAAATCTTCTCTGCCAATGCTAAAGAGTTGTTTCTGCTAGTGACTCTTGTTTGGTGTTGTTTATTGGAATGGATGATAGAAGTCTGAAGAAACAAGACATGTTGGCAATGTAACAATTTATTAATTTAACAAACAGGAGTCTCAGTAGTGTGTGGAAGAACCATGCACAGCCACAATAGCCTGGCACCTCCTCATACTAGTCACCAGCTTGGTCACACACTGCTGTGGAATGGCATCCACTTCTTCAACCAGCATTTGTCACAAGTCAGCCAATGTGGGTGTGTTGGTCACTCTGTTATGAACAGCATACCTTAGCTGATCCCACAAGTGTTTAATGGCATTGAGGTCAGTACTGCAGGCAGGCCATTCCATCCTCTCCACTCCCAAATTCTGGAGGTAGTCTCTGAAAACCCTGCTCTGTGGAGGCGAGCGTTGTCATCTTGGAGGACAGAGTTTGGTCTCAAACTGTGGAGATGTGGGATTGCAGCTTGTTGCTGAATCTCATCTCGATATCTCTCTGCATTGAGATTGCTTCCAATGATGACAAGCCCACAAATGCATTTTCCTTACAAATGTAGCACCATTAAAAGGGAAATAAACGGGCTTTGTCACAACAAAGAAATAATCAACTAAACACAAACTTCCTTACTTTTTTGTGCTAAGTTTAGTTCCTTACCCCACTCGTGTCCTCCACCTGGCCCCGGTAACAGCCTGTCTTGTCTTCCCTGGTGGCCAAAAGTTTTGAGAATGACACAAATATTAAATTTTCACAAAGTCTGCTGCCTCAGTTTTTATTATGGCAATATTCATGTACTCCAGAATGATATGAAAAGTGATCAAATGAATTAATTGCAAATTTCCTCTTAGCCATGAAAATGAACTTAATCCCCAAAAAAACATTTCTGTTGCATTTCAGCGCTACCACAAAAGGACTTGCTGACATCATTTCAATGATTCTCCCCTTAACACAGGTCAGAATGTTGACAAGGACAAGGCTGTCGATCACTCTGTCATGCTGATTGAATTAGAAGAGCAGACTGGATGCTATAAAATAGGGTGGATGCTTGAAATCATTGCTCTTCCTCTGTTAACCATGGTCACCTGCAAGGAAACACGTGCAGTCATCACTGCTTTGCATAAAAAGGGCTTCATAGGATATTGCTGCTAGTAAGATTGCACCTAAAACAACCACTGATCAGATCATCAAGAACTTGATGGTTCAATTGTTGTGAAGAAGACTTCAGGGCACCCAAGAAAGTCCAGCAAGTGCCAGGACTGTCTCCCAAAGTTGACTCAGCTGTGGGATTGGGGCACCACCAGTCCAACTTCCTCTGGGATGGCAGCAGGCATGTGTGTATCTGCATGCACAGTGAGGTGAAAACTTTTGGAGGATGGCCTAGTGTCAAGAAGGGCAGCAAAGAAGCCACTTCTCTCCAAGAAAACCATCAGGGACTGACTGATATTTTACAAAAAGTACAGCACTACCATTCAGTCTTGTGTCATCCCAACAGTTAAACATCCTGAGACCATTCATGTGTGAGGTTGCTTCTCATCCAAGGGATTGGGCTCACTCACAATTTTGCCTAAGAGCATAGCCATGAATAAAGAATGGTACCAAAACATCCTCCATGAGCAACATCTCCCAACTGTCCAAGAACACTTTGGTGACAAGCAATGCCTTTTCCAGCATGATGGAGCATCGTGCCATAAGGAAAAAGTGATAACTAAGTTGCTCGGGGAGCAAAACATCACCATTTTGGGTCCATGTCCAGGAAACTCCTCAGACCTTAATCCCATTGAGTACTTGTGGTCGATCCTCAAGAGGTGGGTGGACAAGAAAAACCCCACAAATTCTGACAATCTCCAAGCATTGATTATGCAAGAATGGACTGCCATCAGTCAAGATTTAGCCCAGAAGTTGATTGACAGAATGCCAGGGCAAAGCCTGCTGTCTTCCCCACTGTACCTTGTCCTGCCCAGGTACATTTGCCCTAATGTTCTGCGCCCTGTACTGTTGTGCCATCCAGTCCAGTGTCCGTTGTCCGTTGTCCATTGCCCTGTTGTTTGGTCCCTGTGGGGTCCCCTCCCCAGTCTGTCTCGTGCGCCCAGAGTGCACGTATTGGGGAGTTACTGTCACGCCCTGCATCCCTTCCCCCTTGTTCTCTCCCTCCTGTGGCTCTAACAAGCCACACCTGTTGCTTGTTTAATCTTACCTCTCGTTACAGCCCTCCTGTGGATCAGCCCAAGTGCCTCTTGTCTGCTTCCTCTATAAAGCCTCCTTCAGTCCTGCGATCCTCAATTCAGTCATTGATGTTGCTACCTGCATGTACTCCTCAGTGTGCCCTGTGCCTAGTGTTCCTGCCTGATTCTCCCTACCCTGTTTTTACCCCTCGTGGTCCATTTCCTTTGCCCTGCCTGTAGTGTAGTTTCCTTTATTAAAGCCCTTTTTGGTTTTCCCCCATGCCTGCCTTCACCTCCGTCCTTGCCCTTAATTCAAAGATTCAAAGATATTTTATTGTCAATTCACATTTTTTTGTGCAAGACATACATGAGAACTGAAATGCCATTTCTCGCTCACTGGTGTGCGTACCCTCCAATTAGAACTAGAAAGTTTAATCTAGATTACAAAATTTTGATTGAACTGAATATACATTCTATATAAATAGACAGATAACAAGAAAAACTGACAAGGCAAGAGACATATTGACAAAAAAAGGCAGTTGTAACAATATATAAGGCAGTTGTGCAAATGATAACAGTAGATAAGGCAGTTGTGCAAATGGTAAACAATAGAGTGCAAATGGTAGCATATAAGTCAAATTCAAAGTAGCAGCGGAAAAGTATGAAATGTAAACAGTCCTTGAGACTATAGTACAAAAAAAAGGAAGAAGAGGTAGTCAGTGAATAGAGTAGGGGAGGTAATGGACAAAGTTCAGCTTCCTGGCAGCCTGGTGTATAAAGCTGTTTAAGAGTCTTGTGGAGCGGGCCTGGAGGGTCCGGTACCTTCTCCCTGAAGGCAAGAGGCTGAAGTGGGAGTGTAAGGGGTGGGAGGAGTCACCAGCAGTGCTGATGGCTCTGTGGGTGAGGAGGGTATGGAAAGTGTCCATGAGGGGGGGCAGGGAAGTGCCGATGATCTTGCTGGCTGTATTCACTACCCGTTGCAGAACCTTACGGCAGGAGTCAGAGCAGCTTCTGAACCACACAGTGATACAGCCAGTGATGACACTCTCAATGGTGCCTCTGTAAAAAGAGAGCATGATAGGGGTGGAACTTTCACCCTCCTCAGTTTGCGGAGGAAGTACAGGCGTGTTTGTGCCTTCTTGGTCAGTGATGTGGTGTTATTGGTCCAGGAGAGATCATCAGAGATGTGCACCCCCAGAAATTTGGTTGTTGTCACCCTCTCCACAGCAATGCCGTCGATAGTCAGTGAGCCATGCTGAGGAGGTCTTCTCCTGAAATCTATAACCATGTCTTTGGTCTTCCCCACATTGAGGAAGAGATTGTTTGCCTTACACCATTGGACCAGTTGGCTCACCTCACTTCTGTAGTTGGTTTCCCTGTTGTTTATGAGGCCCACTACGGTTGTGTTGTCCACAAACTTGACGAAGTGGTTTGTGCTGTAGGTTGGCACACAGTCATGTGTCAGTAGTGTAAAGAGCAGTGGACTTAGCACACACCCCTGTGAAGCCCCTGTACTGAGCATCCTGGTCCTGGAGGTGTTGCTGCCAACCCATACTTTTTGTGTCCTCCCTGTTAGAAAGTCCAACACCCAGTTACAGAGGGATGTTTTGAGTCCCAAATGTCCAAGTTTTTGACTAAGCTGCTGGGAAATGATTGTATTGAATGCTGAACGGAAATCGAGGAACAGCATTCGTACATACAAGTTTTTTGAGTCGAGGTGTGTGAGGGCTGGATATAAAGCAACGGAGATGGCATCATCTCTGGACCTGTTTGACCTGTAAGCAAACTGAAATGGGTTGTGGAAGGGGGGGAGGATGGACTTGGTGCTTTCCATGACCAGCCGCTCGAAGTACTTCATGATGGTGGATGTCAGTGGAACAGGCCGATAATCATTATAGCTAGATGGATGGGGATTATTTGGAATCGGTATTATTGTGGAGGCTTTGAAACACATGGGAACAGTCACTTGGCTCAGGGAGATGTTAAAGATATCCATGAGGACATCCTTGAGCTCCTCTGCACAGTCCTTTAGAACACGAACAGGTATGTTATCCAGTCCAGCTGCCTTGCTTGGATTTATTCTGGAGAGAGTCTTTCTCACGCTGGCTGTAGACAGACACACAGCCAGCTCTCCCTGGGGAGGGGTGGTCTTCTGTGCTGGTGTATTGTTCTGTGTTTCCAAGCGACAAAAGAAGTCATTGAGACTGTTCAGCAAAGAGGTGTCACTATCACAAGTCTGGGGAGGTGGTTTGTAGTCCGTGAGGGTTTGAATACCCCGCCAGAGGCTCTGTGCTTCTCTAGTGTTGCTAAAGTATCCAGATATTTTCTTGCTACATTGATGTTTTGCCATCTTGATTCCACGGGACAGGTTAGCTCTTGCTGTAACTAGGCCTGCAGTGTCACTGGCCCTGAAGGCTGCATCCCATGCTCTCAGGACCCTGTGTATGTCACCTGTCAGCCATGGTTTCTGATTTGCACGAACAGTAACCGTTTTGGTGTGAGTGACATCTTCAATGCATTTACAGATGTATGCCATAACAGCCTCAGTGTATTCCTCTATGACTGTATGGTTGTTTCGAGTGGCAGCTTGTTTGAAAATGTTCCAGTCTGTGGTAATTAAACAGTCCTTTAGTGCATAGGAGGCCCCTTCTGGCCACACCCATACCTCCTTTTGTGTTGGTCCGATGGCTCTCACTCTGGGCCTGTATGCAGGTCTCAGCATGATTGTGATGTGATCAGAGAGACCCAGGTGGGGGAGGGAGGAGGCCTTGTAATCTTCCTTACATGCTGTGTAAACTACTTAATGTAGTATGAAATGCATAAGATACATACAGAAACTTGTTAAGGGAGTGGAAAAGGAAGGGAGGTTACCCCTAATGCATGAATCAATTTGATTAGAAGAATCTGAAGCATTTGCTACTTTGCTTCTCAAGGGTGAAGCACTTGCCAATAAAAAAACTTTCAAAAGAAAATAAAATGAGACAATTGCTTGCTTTTCTGAAAACAGTAAAGTAACATAAGACTTGGATTCAACAACATGGCATTCTGGGAATTTTGAAGCTGAATCTATAGTAATGGGTGGGGCAGTGTCTGAATAGGTATCGACTGATCTCCAGTATTGGCGAGTTCTATGGTTCCCCCCTTGTGAGATTCCTTATGAAGCCAAAAAAAAGTGAGTGTTTTAGCTGGAGCAGTCTCTCTACTTGTTTTAGTGTGTGCCCTGAGATGGACTGATTTCCCAATGATTGGAAATGACAAGGCCAGGGGTCCAGTTGAACATACATTTCTGCTTATTTCTTCCAAACTGAAAGCAGTGTTTATTAACTTTTTCTTATGTTAATAAATGGATAGATAAATAATTTTAAAAATAAAGAACATGTTCAAGTTTCAAGGGAAATAAAATCTGTGTAAAGGGAACCATATAGTCTTCTTTTGTGGAAAAAAGTAGTAGCCAAAGCAATTAAGAGCGAAATTAACAGTTGAGATACCCTGAGAAATATTATCTGTAGCATACAGTACAAGACATAAAATACAGAAGGGTAGCTGCTACGCTTAACATGACCCAACTCTACATTAGTTGTGATAGGCACAAGGCCAGGGCGCTGGTGTGCGAGATGCTGTGTTTTACATTATAGTGCTATACATCACTTCAGTAGAAGCACTTCTCGTAATTTGTAGCTTTTGCAGCATGCACCGATCTCAATTTGCTTGAATGCCCTTCAGTTTCCTCATCCAACAAATTACCCCACACTTCATTGCATCCGCTGTTTTGTCATGCATACCAATACTTAAAAGTCCAGCAATCAAGGCTTTTGTTATTTATTATAGCCAAAGCTTTTTGCATCTGAGGTAATCCACATCCCAGTGCGCTCTCTTGTCTGTGCATCCTTAACATTCTTCAAGTAAATGTGGAGGCTTTGTTCATAATAAACTGACTGAATATACCTCTCTGACAAAACTAAAGGCAAAATCACCAATGTTTAAAAACGCAGAGGTTTAATGTCATTACCCACAGAAGCAATGCTTAATCATCCCTCCTCCTGTTATCGATTTGCCATTTGAAAGCAACTATTTAAAGCTATCCTTGAACAGGACTCAAAGATTTGCAGGCTGAGCTCCTTAATCACATAACCAAAAATATGACCTTGACCTACACATCCTTATATTTGAACCTAAACTACTGCCTTCTGTGATCTAATTATGAAAGCACCGGTTTCTGAATAGAGAGAATACATTTTTACACATTATGGAATGCCAAACAGGAAATATTTAGTCAGTGTTTGATGTAGGTGGAATGAATACCAATACATGTATATAAGTATACACAAACACACACACACGCACACAATGAAATCTGACATGTATGGAATAACTACCGATATAAATATAAAACAATAAAACAAAACCTGGAATATATAGAATGAAATATAATTTATATATATATAAAAATGAAACCTGGTATGTATGTATATATGTATATATGTATGTATGTGTGTATGTATATATATATATATATATATATATATATATGCAATGCAAGCAGATACATATAAAATTAAATCTGGTAAATATAGAATTAAATTAAATTACAGTTCAAACTTCACTAAGACATTTCATTGCTCTTGAAAAAAATAATAAAATAAAATAATTTAAGATTGATCAGAAATAGACATTGTTAATGTTGTAAATGACAATAATAGCTGGAAATGGCTGTTTTATAATGAAATATCTTCATACCTGTACATAGGCCCATTATCAGCAACAATTAGTCCTGTGTTCCAGTGGAATGTTGTTTGATAATGCAAGTTTATCATTTTAAAAGGTTAATTGTTCATTAGAAAACCCTTTCGTGACTATGTTAACACATGAAAATTGTTGTGCTGATTAAAGAAGCAATAAAACTGGCCTTGTTTGGACTAGTTGAATATCTAGACCATCAGCAATTGTGGGTTCCATTACAAGCTCAAAATGTTCAGAAACAAAGAACTTTCTTCTGAAACTCAGCAGTCTATTCTTATTCTGAGAAAAGAAGGCTATTCCATGCGAGAAATTGCCAGGACACTGAAGATCTATGATGTGAAGTTAATACCAGAGGTGGAACTTGACCCTGCAATCTTATGGTCCAGAGGCAAGCGTCCTAACCAGTAGACCACCAACACCACCAATGTCTATTTATATACTGTAGCACTGAGATACTGGGCAGTGCGGCAGGTTGGAATGATGCCAGCTTAGTTCTATGTGGGGCCGTCAGGAACTTTATTCAGAATTACCATGCATATACATAAGTGAAACCATGCATAAACATATTTGAAACCAAAATCCTTCACATAGTACACCGAAAATTGCACACACTTACACTACTGGAAGACTCTCACATAATCAACTGAAACACTCTCATATAAACAACTGAAAATGTCATTCACATACACAACTGAAAAGCTCTCACAAACAGTAGTGAAACCTTCCACACATAGTCCACGGGTAGCCTAACGGAAGCAGCAGCCTTATTAAGCAGCATATTGGCCTCAGCAGAGACCATCAGGACTTTGCCAGAAGCGACAACAGTTGGGCAGCAACCGATTGTTGCAACTGCAAGTGTGGACACCGTGGACAATCGCCTTGCGTCGCTCTTTCCATCGGGCCGGCATAGTGGCGGTGTGCTGTCGGCTGCACCTCCAGCTCCCAGAGGATGTGGACCATGTTATCAAGTGCAACAGTGTGTCGAGACGTGGAGTTTAGACAGGAGAAGTAAAAGGTAAGTAAATGACATTAACTGTCCTACTGTTAGATTCGGCAGTTTAGGGGAAAGTTAAAATAACCTTCATTTACACCGCTGACTGACTGAGTCTCCATTTTCTGTGCCAAAAGCATATTTGGGTAAATCCTTTGTCGCTATCACAGTACCACTTTCTGTTTTGAAACTGATATTTAGTTTGTGAAAATGCAATAAGGGGAAAGTTTCTTCTCCTGTCTAAACTCCACGTCCCGAAGCACTGTTGCGTTTGATAACGTGGTCCACATCCTCTGGGAGCTGGAGGTGCAGCCGGCAGCGAACCACTACTACGCGAACAGAGGATAAGAGAGATGGTAGCAGCGGGAGTCATAGAGCCGTCCAACAGCCCATGGACATTTCCAGCAGTCCTCATCACCAAAAAGGATGTGTCGTGGTAGTTCTGCGTCGACTACCAATGGCTGCACGCGGTGACAAGGAAATTGCCACGCATTCATCACGCACTGAACTGCATCACTGACTCGACACAGTTCAGCACCCTGGACCTCCGGACTAGCTATTGGCAGGTCGAACTGGCTCTGGAAGCTCGCCCTAAGAACGTTTTCACCATTGGCCACAGTCTATGGCACTTCTGGTTGATGCCGTTTGGCCTGTGCAATGCCTCAGCCACGTTGGAAAGGTTCATGGAGCATGTCCTGGCCCACGTCCCCCAAACCCAGTGTGCCGTCTGTTTCGATGATCTGTTCGTCTATGCTGCTGACTTCACCAGGGCACTCCGGAACCTAAGAACTGTGTTCTCCACGATCTGAGAGGGAAACGGCTGAACCCCCAGAAGTGCTCCCTCCTCCAGCGCTAGGCACGCTACCTGGGCCATTTCAACTGTGGGGAAGGCATGGCCACAGACCACAGCGGTGAGGAGTTAGCCACAAATGTGCAAATGTTAATTGTCATTTCATTTTGATGGTTCTAACTAATTCATTGGTGGAATTATTTGCTTTTGAGACATGACTTAATTGTTTTGGATAAGTTATAGGCTTTTGCAGCTAAACCATAGTGCTTTGCTGTATGCATGAATTGTTTTGAGAAGTGCTCTTACAGTCTTGAGAATGTTAAGTATGTTTTATGAAATGTGCCAAAGTAACCAAGAAAAACTGTATTCATGTCAAACGCACCAATTTCAACATTGCAATGTTCTACATTGCAGTATGTAAAGTTCACATACAGGATAAAGCACTTGCATGTACATGTAACTTCAGATCTCTAAATACAATAGCAAACCAAAACATCACATAGTAAAAAACAACAAAATTGCAATAAAGGAACAACAAAATTACAACAAAATGGGTAATCTAAAAGGGAAATACTGTTCTGCAAAGCAAGCACAGTTTGTGGAAACACGACCCTAAAGTCATAAAGCAGATTAACAGAACAGTTTAGTTTGTTAGAATGAAAGGAAGTTGGTTTACTTGGTTGCAGAGTGCGGGGGGTCTTGGCAGTTGGTTGTAGAGGCTGATGAGCTGACAGGATGATGGCACTCAAGAAGGCGTGGCGTTTGCAGCGGTGGTTGGAATGAAGCCCCTTGGATTCTCTCTCCTTGTGAAACTTTAAGGTGAAAGGCTTTGTCTTGGTTGCAGTTTCCTGTTGGGTAGCAGGCCTTCACTGGCAGGCTTCAGGAGGGCTTCTCGCGGGCTGCTCTTCTTCTCCCTCTGCGGGGCTGATGTTCTCCGCCTCTCTCTTCTTCTTCTCCTTCCTTCTCCTTTTTCCTGAGGCTTTGTTCTGAGGTGCCAGGTTTTATGGTCTAGAGTTCATGAATAGGGATGACCAGGAATTTGACACCTGAACCAATGGCTGACCATCTAGTTGGCGGGCTTTCAGAGGGGTGTCTCTGGCAGTCCTTTTGGTATTTATAACTAGACTGATTCCACTTTACAATGATTTTCATTAAACAGGTGTAACTTTTGATACATACAGTTTCATGGTAACCACTGACCAAATTTAGAATCAGGAGTGATTTTCCATCAGTTTGACACCGAACATGCCATACCAGCCTGGAGGTTCACACCTCATACCGTCTGTATTAATTAATTAACCATTTCTTATATTATGAATGTTAATAAATGCCATCTGTAACAAAGTATTGGTGTTTTGTGTTGCACATCAACAGAGGTTGTTACTTTGGATAATATGTACAGACATTACATTACATATTCACATTCAAACAGCACATCACCTGAGAACAACATATTTTGGTTGGTGTGGCTTATCCCAATTGATCTGCTCTCCAGAATTGATCATGTACACATGAATTCAGTTCTTTTAATGCAGAATAGTAGGACAAAGAAATGCTAACGGGCCACACAGATTTTCAGTTGTTAAACAAAGAAAGAAAGAACCTCTGATAGTTAGGCCACACTAAGATTCCTAGTTACATTATTTAATTTTCAAGATTCCTCTGGGATAACCATGAAAGCATGGATGCAGGGGTAGCTAAACATATATATTTATCCATATTTATATAAGCGTTCGAGTAAGAAGGGTAAAATAGGTGATACTCTGTGAAACACGGTTATAACGGTGGCACACAAAACATTAAGATTGTCTAAGGACACACACAAACATAACCTATCTGGATAATGAAACTAGTAGTCATGGGTAAATCAATATACAGCGTATACAAAAGCTGAATGTAAAAGAAACTTTCTTTTAGGGTGTTGGGTGAGTCCGTGGTAGGTACGGCAGGATGGCTGGGGAGGGGGGTTGCATGCTAAGTCGAGGGGCCCCTGTCCTTGAGGTCCGTTCTGCTGTCCGTAAGTTCCTAAATCTTTGGGCAATGAAAGATGGGATGCTGGCCTCCCTTGTTATCTTTGTGTGGGTGTGTGTATGTGTCGGATCACTAACCCCCCTTTTGTGCCAAGGCTAACGAGTACCTCTCGTTCCAGGCTAGGCCTTGTCTCAGGCAACCTGGTATCTCAGCCCTGTCATATGCGCATGTGTGATCCTACACACAAGGTAAACATTTAAGTGATATTTCATATTCAGTGCCCTTATCACTGTATGATAATTTATAACTGCTTCTGTGAATTTTCTATTTGTATACAAATTGTACAAGTGTATAAATTCATAGGTTTCAAAAGATAGTTGCCACGCAATTATTTTTAATTAGGCGTAAATAAGTAACCAATGGATTGGGATCAAACCTTTGATAAATGTCTTTGTTACAAGCCACAGTTTCTGAAGTATGAGGGTGGAATATCCAACCCCTGATACTGATGATTTTTTTCCAAAGGCCTTTAAAATGTGATTTCTTAATGCTTATTTCTTAACCCTCTGGCGTTGAGTGCATCGTCGGCAATGCAGCGTACTTTTCGCGTCTATTTCAGTTTATATCTCGCTGAAATCTTCATGTAGAATCATGAAAAAAAACGCTGGCTAATTCCGTAATCTGTCTCCTTTTTAAAACGTCCATTGTCAGAAGTATTAGAGTTTCTAAAATTAGGTTAAATCGGCAAAAAAGTAAACCATGTCACCTTTCTTTGTTTTACTTGCATCAGGGACGTGTAGTACTGCCCTCACGTGAAGACATGAGTTAGATTTTTCTTATTTATTTATCCAACTGAATGTTGCAACTACACCATTTAGTCATCTTCATGTAGCCAAGACTTTGGTGA
>JAODKC010000001.1:39094964-39112207 GCA_026777985.1 Mormyrops attenuatus
AACTCTGAGCTATTAGTTAGGTTCTCCCCAAACGAGCTTGATGGGCCGAATAGCCTCCTCTCGTTTGTAAATTTCTTATGTTCTTATGTTCTTAACCATACAACAGGAGTCAACGAGAAGGGTGAAATTAAACAATATCATAATTATACAAATATGACGCAAAATCAGAAAGCAGTCAAGACCTATAAGAACTTTAATCTATACAATATTACTAATTAGCCTTAACAAAAGTAATTTCTATATTTCCTATTAAGTATAATTGTCTGTGCAGTAGTCCGTGTATTTAGATTGTTATGATCCGATAGGTATTTTTTTACCAACCCAACTGGAGTGTTTCCTCTTCCATATGTACACACACACACACACACACACACAGACAATGAGAAGGACAACATCCAGTATGACAGGTATTCCTAAAAAAAACACAATTATAATGAAAATTATAATGAAAATATCATCTCCACTTTGCCATTTTGTTTTCAAAGTCTATGTGCAAAAATCATGCAAAATGAAAAATAAAACAAAGTAGCACTATTTCCAATTTAACATGCACCTTTACTTGTCACTGGAGCTGTACTCTCAAGGGTCTGCTGATTGTACCCTTAGCTGGAAGTAATTGTATCTTTTAAGGTACAATTAGGAACTCTGAGGAACATTTCTGTACCATTTGGGGTACAGTAATTTTGTTTGTACAGGTCAGGTTGGGGACCATGTGCTGGTACACAAAAAGACGAAACACTCAGCCAGGGTTGGAAAAAAGCCTATGGAATCAGAACAATCTAAATGCACAGACTAATTATACACAAAATAAGAAGTTTAGAAATTACTTACGTTAATGCTAATTCGTAATATTTTATAGATTAAAGATATTATAGGTCTTGACTGCTTTCTGATTTTGCATCGTATTTATAGAGTTATAATATTGTTTGATTTCGTTCTTCTTTTTGTTGCCTTCCTGTTCTTTGGGTGTGGATGATTTTCTTCCAGGCACCACCTGCTTGTGTAGCAATTTACTTAACCTCACATTTGTGAATTTTTCTGCTGGTAGACAAAAATCCACAAATAAATAGGAGTGAAGTCACAAATGTATCGTGATCCACAAATAGACAGGATGTGATCCACAAATGCGCAAAATACATTTCACGTGTACAAATATCTCCATATTTTGTGGATATGATTTTACATAACACAAATTTTGAAAATACATATTTGTGGAAGGTGAAATATTTGTGGATCATTGTACATATTTCTGGATTGTCTTCTGTGGGTTACAAATAATAAAGTACAATATATACTTCCATAGTGCTTGTAATACACTTCTCTTGTGTATTCCATGTTACATGTGCAATTGGAGACAAGGGTCCACTTTCTTTTTTTATTTAAAATTTGAAATACATCATTTCTTATTTGTCCAGATATCAATCCCTACCCTTCATAGCAGAAAAAACTAATGGTTCATTTAATGTTACATGCAGTCTGTACACAATCTCAAGTTGCAATAATACTAGATACCACTGAAAAGAAATTTTAGGGAAAAAATCCTGATGTTTCATAATGAAAAAAAATGAAAATGATGATCGAGAAGTAGAAGCCTATTTTCATTCTATTTGAACTGAAGACCGCCTGCTTACATTCATGGTACTTCTATCTGGCACCCCACACTTTGATTGGATGTGCCATTGTTTCAAATTCCCTTTGGCATTTTGTGACACCCAGGTGACTCCTGGAATTGCTGAGGCAGAGGCTGCTTGCATTGCTGCACTGAGAAAGAGTGCTGTACACACAGTATACACTTCTTTTGTGTGCATACTGCAGTGGTTGTTTGAGAGTATATTTGTGTGTGTGTGGGTGTGGGTATGTGTGTGTGTGTGTGTGCGCGCGCGTGTGTATGTGCTAATACAGTTTACGTGGGTGGCTATTTTTTTTATTTTGGTCTGTGTGTGCGATTGTCTTTCCTTGTTAATAAACAGCGCAAGTGTTACCAACAGTGAGTTGCAGCTGCAGGTGTCACATGAGTGGCGTGTTCTGTCCATGTAACTGCAATAAACACTCGCGGGGCAATATTATCTAACACTAGCATTGTTAACTACCTACATTAATTAAATCAACTTAAGTTAAATATTCTATATCAGGGGTGTCAAACTCCAGTCCTGGTGGACCGGAGCCCTGTGTAGCTTAGTTCTTTTCCTTTTCCACCACAAATGATTCAGCTCTAGAGGTATGTGATAATTAGCAAAGGAGTTAAGTCAGGTGTGTTAAATGAGTGGAAACCCAAAAATGTGCAGGGCTCCGGCCCTCCAGGACTGGAGTTTGACACCCATGCTCTATATAAATATATTGGGCTGGGAGTAAGGGGCAGGGCCATAGTGAGATAGTTAATTATGGGGCCAGCTCAGTGTTGTGTTTGCAAGATGTTTGCCCTTCTGGATGCTTGTGTCCAGTCGGACTTCATCTGCAAGCTTTGTCAGCTGGTGGACTCACTCATGGTCGAGGTTCGTGACCTTGAGGAGCAACTGGCTCTCATCCGACACAACACAGAGTTAGAAGAGATACTTAGTATACCTTTTAAGGAGACAGTGTATATGCCACAAGTGGGGAGGGGGGAGAATGAAGAACAGAGAGGTCGAGAGAGCTGGGTGACCATAGGTCATAGATGTAAGAAAGGGTGGACACAATTGACAGAGATGGCATCACCTGAATTGACTGTGTCAACCTGCTTTCAGGTGCTTCTAACTTTAGAGCCAGAAGAGACTGGGGAGGCAGGTGGGCCCTTGGGTACTGAGGAGCCCCCTCCCCCCAGGGAAAGGGAGGTTGTGGTAGTGGGGGATTATGAATAATAAAAATGATCTGGTAGTTATGGGTGATTTTAACTTACCTGGGATACTGTGGGACATAGTCTCTGGCTCTACTGGTGGAATTTGTACAGGATTGCTTTTTTACTCAGTTTGTTAAAAGCCCTACCAGGGGAGATGCCATTCTCAGTCTTGTTTTCTCTAATAACCAGCATAGGATTGGAAAATTTGAAGGTTTAGAACCACTTGACAGTAGTGATCATTACATGGTTAAATTTGAGGTTAATTTCAGTGTCCAAAGAGCAGAGTCCAAAACAAAAATATACAATGTTAGGAAGGCTAACTTTAATGGAATGAAACTGAAACTAGAAACTGTAAACTGGATGGAGTTAAACAGCAAAACTGTTGGAGACATGGGAATTTTTTAAAAACACATTATTGCAAGCACAAGACTTCATACCTGTTTCCAGCAAACTACAACCAAGGTGATTTACCAGTGAAATTAATAATAAAGTCAGGAGGAAAAGGCCTCCATCCATCCATTTTCTGAAATCACTTAATCCCAATTGGGGTCACAGAGCCTACCCCGGGAAGAATGGGCACCAACCCTGGGCAGTTGCCAACACACCACAGGGCACACACACAACTACAGGGATCACACAACTCATCAATCAACCTGCCCTGCACGCTTTTGGACTGGGGGAGGAAACCGGAGCCCCTGGTGAAAACCCATGTGAACACAGGGAGAGCATGCGAACTCACACAGAAAGAACCCGGGGCTGAACCCAGGACCTTCTTGGTGTGAGGCAGCAGCAGTAACCACTACACCATCGTGCCACCCTGAAAAGGGCTCTGTTCCACAAATGGAACATAACTAGTGATGTTGGAATAAAGCAGGAGTATCTAAGTCTACAGGTTGAGTCAAAACATAATATTAGACTCACAAAGAGGAATGTCGAGAAGAAGATTATATTGGAGGCTATATGATATGACACTAAAAGTTTCTTCCAATATTTTAACTCCAAAAGAGCTCTAAAAGCTGAAATCGATAATCTGCAGGATAGTAAGGGTCTTGTAATTGAAAATGAAATTGATATAGTTAATGAGTTTAACGATTGTTTTGCATGGGTATTCATTGTACACTCTCAGAAAAAAGGGTACAAATTTGTACGTTTGCTTGTCACTGGGGCTGTACCCTCAAGGGTCTGCCAATTGTTCCCATAGCTGTAGGTAATTGTGCCTTTTAAGGTACAGAAATGGACTCTAAGGAACATCCCGGAGGTACAAACAGGATCAATGTATCATCAATGGTACAGAAATGTTCCTCAGCTTGCTGGGTCCATTTCCCTGTAGAGACTCCAGGAATTTCTACATTCTCGTGGCCATAGATTACTTTAAGCGGCCCAAGGTGTACCCAGTTTCCAATTAGAGCGCAGTGACCACAGCTAAAAAGCATGTTGAGGAGTTCTTCTGCCGTTTTAGTGTGCTGGAGGAGCTGCATACTGACCAGGGGTGCAACTTTGAGGCACAAGTGTTTGGCGGGGTCTGCAAGCACCTGGGCATTGAAAAAATTTGATACAAGTGATATAAGGCTGCGGTCCTGCACAGGGATCGCCAGGCAGCATATAGCTCCCTTAGCTAGAGCTGATCCCTCTGCAGTGGTTGAGAACAAGGATGTGGCAGAGGGCAGAGGTATGCCAGGGACTCTGGTGTGCTGGCTGCAGTGCCAGTGTCAGCCCCCACAGTGTTTGCAGGATTTTGTGGTTGACTTGGGGTTCAATGGTGTTCAGTGTACAGTATGTACTGTTGACTTCTGCTGTCTGTGCAGCTGCTGGTACAGTTGCACTAAGTCAACGGTCAGTGTTTACTGTTATCAAGCAGCGTATTTCTGCAGCCACAATAAAATAAAAGTTTCAGATCCATATCTCATTATAACAAGAAAATATAACATTAAAATGTGAAAACTATTTCGTTATAATGAAACAAAATGATCTTGTTATAATGAGATACATGATTATCTTGTTATAACAATGTGCAGTATCTTGTCAAGAGATATGAAATTATCTCAACAAAATGAGAAAGGCTTGCTGTATAACATATTATGCATTTTCAATCATCACTACTTAATCCCAAATGGGGTCACCAGAACCTATCCCGGAAGAAGGAGATGCAGGTGAGAATCAACCGTGGGCAGTCACCAGCGCACACACACAATTACAGGGCCAATTTAGACTTGCCAAACAACCTGCCCTGCATGCTTTTGGACTGTGGGAGGAAACTGGATCCCCTGGAGGAAACCCATGTGAACATGGGGAGAGCATGGAAACTCCACACGGAAGGGACTTCTGCCTGACCTTAGGATTGAACCCAGGACCTACTTGCTGGGAGGCAGCAGTACTAACAACTGTGCCACCCATGTATTACTGATGTTAACGGTTAAAATGGAAATATAAATTATTTAGTTAAATAAACGCTGCTTTGAGTAACGTAAGAGCTATTTTATGTTATGTTTATACTTTTACATAATTTGATCATGATCATAGAAATCTGCTTGGCCTTTTTGCTTGTTTCGGCAGACGGTGTCATTTCCTTGCTCATGTTTCCCCACTCTTTGTGGCGATGGGTGATTTATCTTGGTTAATGTCATGTTCCTGAATGGAGTAGCCGCTGATGGCGCCGCCACGTCTGAATGCTGCTGACGACTGCAGGGGAGTCAGTGTCACCATCTGGTACACTAATGGAGGGATAGAAAAACAATTCATTATGTGAACTTGCAAGGTTCTCATGGACACATCATGAGTTGCTGGTGTTTGCCTGGCTGACTAATAAAACCATCGATCTCCAGCATCATGGTCCTCCTGCGTTCCTTGTCTCCCAATCGTGACATCTATCTATCTATCTATCTATCTGTCTCTCTGTCTGTCTGTCTATTCATCTTTTTACGTTTTTTTGTTTGTTTATTATTCTTATGTTGCTTTGCAGGTATGGTTTCATAAGGTTTATTAAAATGATCGCAGTTGCATTTATTTGTCTGTTATGATATGTTAATATTATATTTGTTTATTGTTGAAAAGAAAATGGAAGACACACCCATGCAATCTGTTGAGCACTAAGTACATTTAAGCCTAACTGAATGCGTACGTTTGATAAATACAGGATGGCCTTGTTCTGCTACAGCGGTTTAAATACTAAACAGTAACCAGAGTCACTGCCGTTGAAGTCTAAGAGGAAACAAAAAAGGTGCATGCACATGACTGTAAATATTTTATTTCCTGCAGTGCATGTAGAAATATGCATTTTATGAAATAAATTATAACCAAGATACTAAGAAGAAATATTATGGGATCTGCTTATTAATGTACTAAGATTGTTTGCCGAATGTGACCTGCCTCATACTTTGTACCGCCTGGGAGACGGTCCACACTCATGGACTGTATACTGCATAAGCAGTTATGGATGGATGGATGGATGGATGTTTATAGGGTTGATGTTAGTGCACCACAATCAAGCAATTGATTCCCCAACAAATATTGCAATATAAATATACACTGCTCAAAAAAAATTAAAGGAACACTTTTTAATCAGTGTATAGCATCAGGTCAATTAAACTTCTGGGATTTTGATCTGGTCAGTTAAGTAGCAGAGGGGGTTTCAGCTGCTTTGGTGTTAATGAAATTAAAAACAGGTGCACTAGAGGGGCAACAATGAGATGACCCCCCAAAACAGGAATGGTTTAACAGGTGGAGGCCACTGAGATTTTTCCCTCCTCATCTTTTCTGCCAGTTTTTTTCACCAGTTTTGCATTTGAGTCTCTAGGCTTGGAAGAGATTCCAGAAAACAGGCAATTACTCTATTGGACAGGACCATAGAAGGTCCTTAACCCATTAGCAGGACCGGTATCTGCTCCTTTGTGCAAGGATGAACAAAATGAGCACTGCCAGAACCCTACAAAATGACCTCCAGCAGGCCACTGGTGGGAATGTCTCTGACCAACAATCAGAAAGAGACTTCATGAAGGTGGCCTGAGGGCCCTACGTCCTCTAGTGGGCCCTGTCCTCACTGTCCGGTACCATGGAGTTCGATTGGCATTTGCCATCGAATACCAGAATTGGCAGGTCTGCCTCTGGCACCCTGTGCTTTTCACAGATGAGAGCAGGTGCACCTTGGGCACATGTGACAGATCTGAAAGGGTCTGGAGAAACTGTGGAGAATTTTATGCTGCCTGTAACATTGTTCAGCATGACCAGTTTGGTGGTGGGTCAGTGATGCTCTGGGGAGCCATATCCATGGAGGGATGCACAGACCTCTACAGGCTAGACGATGGCTCCTTGACTGCCATTAGCTATTGGGATGAAATCCTTGGACCCACTGTTAGACCTTACGCTGGTGCAGTGGGTCCTGGGTTCCTCCTGGTGTACGACGATGCCCGGCCTCATGTGGCAAGAGTATGCAGGCAGTTCCTGGAGGATGAAGGAACTCATACCATTGACTGGCCCCCATGCTCGTCTGACGTAAATCCAATAGAACACCTCTGGGACATTATGTTTCGGTCCATCCAACGCCGCGAAGTTGCCCTCAGACTGTCCAGGAGCTCAGTGATGCCTTGGTCCAGATCTGGGAGGAGATTCCCCAGGACACCATCCATAGTCTCATTGGGAGCATGCCCTGTGTCATGCCCCGTATACCATTTTCCCCTGTGTTCTCCGTGATGTGGCGCTAATGAGCCACACCTGTTCCTCATTTAACCCTGCCTCTCGTTTAAGCCCTCGTGTGGATGATCCCAGGTGCCTCTCGTCTGCTCCTCATCTGTGGTGTGTATATAGTCCTCGTCCTGAGCTCCCCAGTCTGGTCATTGTATTGTTACATGTGCGTTTCTGCTGTCTGCTTCCGCTACCCCTCCGGTTACCCTGTGCTTCTCCCCTGTTCTCCCTGCCTTGTTTTGACCCCCTCACATTCTTTTTCCTTTGGTTTTTTTGTGTTGTGTTTTGGTTGGAATAAAACCCCTTTCATTTTCCTTGATACCTGTCTTCGCTTCCATCCTTCCCGAACCGTGACACCCTGACTTGTCAGGCATGCTTACAAGCACGTAGAGGCCGTGCAAACTACTGAAAATGAGTCTGAGTTGCTGCAATGAATTTTTGGCAAAATGGACTAGCCTGCCTCATCATTTTTTCACTTTGTCTTTGAATTCAGCCCTCTGTAGGTTAATAATTTTCATTTCCATCAAGCGATGTGGCATCCTTTCATTCCTATCACATTACCCAGTCCATATCAGTATAGATATCCAGCATGATTTTTCCCCATTGAGATCTGATGTGTTTTCAAAGTGTTCCTTTAATTTCTTTCGAGAACTGTAGATGCCTTCGTTTTCCACAAACATAAACAGCTATACCACCGGCAGCACACTGTGCTCTTGCACTTTCTCCTACTTGATTGCCAATAATCATGCATGAAGTCAGTAACTTAGCAACAGGTGGAAGAAGGAATTGACAATTATTTGACTTAATTGATTTTTAAGGATTAAAAAAACACAATTTGCTAAAGTGCATATTAACTTTCGGATGAGTGTCTTCAAATTGGCTTGCCATAATACGCTGTTGCCAGTAGTTTGTGTTTTCATGAGTTGTTCATTTAAGGAAGAACCAAACCAAGTTTCAAGTGTCTTAGGATTTTGATGTTCGTGTGAATGTAACGTAAGAGTCACAAAGTTAAACAAAACGCAAACTTTATTTGGAATACATGGTATGCAGTCATTACGGATTTAAATTTAAATTGACAAAAAGAAGACAAAAGGCAACATTTTATGCTTTGTAGATCATATTATTCTAATATATTAATCTAATATATTATTCTAATATAAAACATTGTGGCTGGAAGATTAGCCAGTATGACAGTGAAACACACGCTTGGAGGAGCAGACTTTTTGAAAGAAGTACACACAAAATCCAAAAGTCATGTTTTGAAGGGATTGCCACAGTTTTATTATTGAATATTTTGGGGAAAAAAATTGTGTTTTTCTTTTTTAAATTTAAACCGTGACAGCTGTCTAAGCTGCAAAATCTTGCGAAGTTTACATTATCACTATTTGATAATGCACTAGCATTAAATATCTAATGGCATCATATATTACATTATAGATTATCTACAAAAAATTCATTTACTTCATAATGTATTATGTATTATTTGTAAAGCTGAGATATGCTACATCCTTTGTCTCAATGGTTCCCAGCTATTGTATCAAATAAAATCTTTGTTATTTGTGACTTAAACTTGCAAGTGAATGACACAGAATGACTGGAGCTGTCTTTGCCACACATCTCAGCAGGGTCATAGGTCAAAGGAAGGCCTTCCATCTCGGGGGAACAACCAGGGAAGGTATCCCTGGGGGGTTGTCCAGGTGAGTGCCTGGGTGGGAGGAGTCATGGTTGAAGTAATTTTGTCCTGGACCTGGGAATCATGCATGTCAGCCCTGTTCAAGGCACTGTCTGCCTGTTTAAGTAACTCTTTATCGCTGTCTATATGTCATATTACACATTTCTTTAAATTAAACAGATTTAACCTTATCCTTAACTAATTCTTTGTCTGTCAGGAGATTTTAAGCTGTACTCTTGTGTTTTACTGGTTGAGTCCACATATTGTACTATATGTGAATATCCAGTATTCATTTACTACCTACACAATCGTCTAAATATATTTAACAGGTTACATTCAAAAGCTCACCACTCACCAGTAACTTAAATAATCAGTATCTGGATTGCAGTACTACCTAAATGAATAAATATTAAGAACCAGTATTGTTTTGCCTCAGTAGACCAAAGACTAAATGAAATTTCCTTTGTGAAATATATCATTTAATAAGGGATTTCTATAAACCACATCGCACTTCATCATCTATGATGCAAAAATGTCCCATGTAAACGCAGGTGTTTATTAAAAATGGCTGTTCAAAGTGACCTTCACTACTATCTGAAAAATCTCTTTGGTCAAGCTCTGTAGCTTGACCAAAGGCAAATTCCTGCCTATTTCAAAAAAAGGTCTACTTTTATGTCGAAAGTGTATCTGTTATCGCACCTCATCAGTTTGAGCCCCTTATCTGCCCTGACATTCAGACACTGAAAAATACCCTAGTTTTCAGGGCAGATGTGGAACATAAAGTGTGTGACCTCTTTTGGTCTTCAGATTCACCAAAATCCGTTAATTAAAGTAATCACACTTAAAATGCATTGTCTTTACTTAATTATTTTAATTTGCAGTGCTCTTTATTTGTCTTCGTGTAGTCCTAATTGTGTGTCCTAATTATAAAATTCAAACTAATACAAAACAAAATTTAATTATGTAAATTAAAATTATGTTAATGAATTTTAAAAAGTGTAAACAAATAGTTCTATTGGTTCCTAAAGTAATTCATTAACTGTAGCTGCATTGCGGACATTTGAGAAGAGAGGAAGGTGGGCTTTCTACTCTCTGGGTGCATCAACGCGAATGTTCAGGCAAAGGTGCAGGACATAAACCCAGTTTAAAGGTATAATTAAAGGTAAAACAGCTAGCTTGTGGACAATCCTGTTATATTTATAGTGTCACGGCATAATAACCCTACAGGGTGGTGTGGGGGGCACCCTGCTCTCTCAGCATGTCCAAGCAGCATTTGAAGTGGCCCAGACTTGCATCCTGTGGCATTTCCAGTAGACAGTATTAGTGCAGGTGTGTAGGAACTGAAACATGAGAGAATTAAGAGACATGGGAGTCAACAGAATGTGTACTCATGCCTCCCACCCCATATTCTGGCACATGATTGGCCAGCCATACTTAAGTCAATGCGCAGTGGCTAATTTTCTGAGACAACCATTGGAAAAATGCGAGAAATGGCAAGCAAAATAAACATTTGAATTCTTTCCTGCTACTTCTTACCTTTATATATATAGCACACCTTTAGCACTTATTCCTAAATAATTTGAGTGATGTTCCACTTACGTAAAATAATCAAGATTCATAACTGATAATGTTGACTGTAATTATTTGGCAACCATTTTTTGTACTATTTTTCCTGCTGTTAAGTCATTTACCTTGTGTTTCTTTGAAGGTAAATTCTCATAAAGCAGAGTACAGTCAGTTATACTGACTCCTGACTCATTTATTCATGATTATTGGAGTTTTAATTCCTATTCATTTTTGCAGACAGTACTATAATAACTATATTGAAGTTCAGAATAGTCAGTCATTTAATCTTGTTATTCACTTTACTCAATACTGGAGAAATTTTTCCAAAATGGTTGTATAGTTAAAAATGAAATGGGTAAGAAAATTCAACATTCAATAAATCCCATTTGGAGTAGACAGTGAAGTCCTGGAAAGAATAAAAGAAGACTAATTTGTTGCATGCGTGTTTTGTTTTGTACTGTCTCTGTAAATTTAATGTATTTACAATGTAATTGTACCCAAGTATAATGCATTATAGATACCTACATAATGCATTATAAGGCACTCATAAAGAATTATACACACGGCTATAACTGTTTAAAAAAAGGCATAACACATTATAGCCATGTTTATTATGTATTATGAATGCTCTATGAAGCTCTCATCTAATTCACTATAAATACCTTCATAATGCATTATTATGGTCAGTATAAGCCAGATACACTGCATACACACTGCATACATTTTTTTTCTTTCTCCAAAGGACACTTGAAGATTCGTCATGAATACTTGCACAATAGTTATACCATTAGGCTGTTGGAACCTTCCTGTCAGATTAAAGTACATGTTCTACATAAAAGTACATTGAATGATTTCATCAAGACAGTTTTAATATTAAGGCTTACTAATCTGTGGAGTTACACTTCACTTAATTTATGTTTTCGGGATGAAGTCCATCTTGCTGTGGACCATGAACTCTCATTTCTACCCCCCTAGCTCTTAAGAGATTTGGACATGGTTAGAACAGTCCCAGTCCACAGTTCTGAAGGCCCTTCTTTTGATTGACACTCAAGATCTGGTCCCTCAATTACCAGTTTCCAAAGGACTGAACTGCTAGATGTAGGAAAAAGAAAGACTCCCACAATTTAACAAGAACACTAAAACAGTTTATATGGTAACCAAATAACCTCTTACGTTGTCTCAACTGACTGGCTTCATTCTCAACGTCACTCACTTTTTTTTTGATTGTGATGAACAGCCTCTAGCAGGCAGCCAGAGATTTATTTTCAGGCACTGGAATGCGCACCAGTGTGCTCTCTCTGTCAAACACCAAACAGAGCTTGTGTCATTATGCCGCCCGTACTGTTTTCTGACTGATTTCCTCAAACAATTAACTCCAGGAATGGAATCTCCTGAAGCAGGAAAAAACCTTGGAAGTTTTCCTCTGGTGAAATTACATCGCACCATCCCAGAGAGGTATAAATCAAATCTAAACATTGCAATCTAATTGCTTATTTATTGCTTTATTTATTACTTGTATGATATGCATGAAATATTTTTGAAATCTGCTACTGTTACTGTGACTGAATCTCTGTATTGGAATAGCTGTTATGCAAGATGGATGATGAAAGACTGGATGTTACTTTTTGAGATTAGCTCACTGTTATAGAGACAGCGGATTAATCTGTTTTAAACAGTGTACTGTCAGCTGTACTAAATACATGATGCTTTGTAATAAAGTGACCCGGAATTTCCAAATATACACATGTGACATTCGGAGTCAAAGGACAGGGCTATTACAGTAGTTCTCTAAACTCAATTCCAGCATGGCGCAAAATCCTGCTATAGCCGCTGCCTGTCATTTATAGACAGCCCTAATTCAAGTCACTCCTGACTTATGATAGCATGCATTATTAATGTTCTGATAAGGCTGTCTAATATGGATTATTAACCGTGGCATGTTAAATAATGTTGCCTGCTAATGGCTTGCAAACACTCGGCAGTTCGCCAAATGTCACATGCCTGCAAGTATATGTTTTGGGGCATTTAAACTCTTCATAAGACAATTAAGTGGGCATTGAGGTGCAGAATGTAATTTGTATAACGTGAAGACAGGTATGACACTGGCCTTATGTTCTGGCCTGTCCTTTAAGTTAAATCAGTAATGCGATATACAGAAGCAGAACTTTGCTTGATAATACCTTGTGACTGAGCATTAGTCCGTTCTCATCATCCAACAAATGAAAGCACAGTTTCTCTTCTGTATCACGGGGTCAGAACGCTACTCTCAGCACTTCAGAGGTGCGCTGTAAATTCCTGTTGTGTTTAGGGGCATCAGATGGCTTTTTGGCTCAAACCGTAATAGACACCAGTGATTCTGGTTTTACATCTGTCATGTTATTGAGGTGTTTATTTTTTTAGCACCTTACCAGGCTCATCAAACACCCATATGTTTACCTTGGAGTTGGATGAATGCAATTTACAAATGCAAGACTGTTCATTTTATTGTCCTTGCCTTTGATTTAAATTAATCACCTGCTTTAGGGGATATGTGCAAAAATATACCATGGTAATAATGCTAGGAGGGACTTTGGAAGTGAAATCTAATGTATGGACAGAAGTAACGTAATGTAACAAGAGCCATTAATCAAGGATATAAAAGAATATAGCAGGAAAATAAAAAACAGCTTACTTGTGGAAAAATCAAAGCCAGAAGGTAAAAGAAAACTTAATTTTATAACCACTGGTTAAAGCATATTTTAAAATCATATTGTGATGCAGGACAGCTGACTTTTTAAACCAACAGTAGAAGGAACTCGGGTGTGGGTATTAGAAGGGCGTCTGTCTTGGTATTTTTGGTACAAGTTCTAAACATGTCATTAGATTGTATAATATTTTATTCCTGGTTTAAATAACAAACTGCCTCCAGTGCAAACTATAAACCACTTCACAGATATCAATTCCAAATAATGTCATAAATGGGGATTTTGAAAATATCATGAATTTAGCTAGAACAAAGGCATGAAAGCAATTTTTAACAAGCTATCCGATGTTACAGACAACGCTATGCCTTCCAATTGCTGTAGTTTAATGATATAGCATTACCTGTATTGGGGACTGAAAATTCTGTGCTCTTAGACAAAGACAGACATCAAAAGCTGTGGATCCAGTGGTCACTGCAGAGTCACTATAGCGTAAGTGTTTCAGATAGGCCCATCTTAGAACTGGGGCAGGTATGACTAGCATGAAAGTGACACTGTTTTTAATACCCGTCAGGCATTTCCAGCTGACCTCTGATGAAAAAAATGCATGAGGTTGACGTTGTAGATTCCCCCTTACTGATTTTCTTTTATCCAGGTTTGCCCCCAGGTAGCAGACACAGGCCTGAAATATTTATATGTAGGAAAATAAAAGTGCTCAAAAGCAAATAAACAAATAACCCAGTAATGCTGTTGAATTTTCAGTAATATTCTCTCATTGTCTTACAAAAAATAAATAAATCCACTATGTCTAAGTGACAAAGTCATAGCTATGTAAAGAAATAGGTACAATATGCTTGTACAAGTGCATTTGATTATTCTGTCAGAACACAGAGGGAGAAGATTGTTTCACTGAGTAGAAGAACAGATATCACTGAACACTGGCAAACATATAGAAGAGGCTCAGTAAGGAGCACTGTGGCCTCAGACCTCCAGGTCTGTGCTTCTAGTAGGCTTTGTGTGTCCAGCTTGTGTGTTCCCCTCTGTTTTTGTGAGTATCCACTAGGTTTTCTATCTCACAGCCCAATGATGTATACTTTAGATGGACCACGGTACTTATTTTATATGTGTATTCCCCATGATAGATCAGCATGCCATCTCAGGTGGCTCCTAAATTTTGCTGTGTGCTTCCCATGACTGGCTCCAGGGTCAATGTGATCCCGCATAAGAGAAGCGTTCCTGGTAATCTGAATGAATACCAGGATCAAAATGGCTTCCTTCGCAGGGCAAGGATTTTCACTGAGTGGTTTCACAAATGTAACATGTTTTTGTTGAGGCCATCCTAGCTGCCAGACATCAAGCCATTTGAAGGTTTATAGGCGGTTATAGTGTTGGAGACAGCTATTTTCAAATATATCAAAAAATACCGAATGATTCTGATACGGATAGTGTCACATAGGTGCAATATATTAGGGACATCCATAGTATCTGTGCCAAGATGCCGTGATGCTGCTGGTAAGAAGCTTTATCAAAGTTTTAATTTTATTGTGTATGAACCGCTAATCTTCTAATGCATTCTATTTTTATGTAACAAGTCAATAATTAATGTACAGCAAGATATGAATGGCACAAGAGTAAATCAAAAATAACAAGCAATCCTTCTTCTGTACGTTTTCACCCTCTGTGTCCTGTGTTCGATGCATCCATTGTAAGAAATCAAATTGCAAAGCTAAAATGAACATGCTTCAGCACACAGTAGTCTTGCTTATAAGCATTACTCTGAAGACCAAAAAGCATGGATCAGCTGCCGTTGTGTTTAGAGTCTCAGTTGACAAGTGCCACTTTGAGTCCTATGAAGGGTTGTACTGTTGTAGTCTCAAATGTCTGGAGTAAAATTAGTAAAATTGTAAGTCAAATGTGGGGTGAAGTAATAATAGTAAACAAGCCCACTGACATTGGGAACTGATTTAAGGCTCAGTAACATGAAATAGAAGACAGTAGTACTCATGCAACACTCCTTCCCGAGAAGTGCGACAGCAGCTGTAGGAGCAGCACGAATACTGTTATCTTTCAGTGTTTGTCTGCGGTACACGGTTATATCAATACCGTGCTGGAGTGTCCTTGTGTGGAATAGCATGCATCCATTCTAGTACCGATAACGACATAGCCTTCCCATCCTCCACCCAAGCACACAACTCAATTTGTGATGAAGTGCGAGAGAAAAGAGCAGAACCTTCCCTGTTTTTATGGTGCTATTCAGCAGAGGAGAGCTGAGCTGCATACTTGCCAAAGGATTTGTATTGCCTTCTGTAGCAAGCTGACACCTCTTTCTTCTGCCAACCAGTTCCCTGAACCTCAGCCCAGAGTAAAAAAATCCCCCCTGGAGGACAATAAAGAAATCTTGGACTTGCATTTTGAATGAAATTTCAGTGAAATGTTCTAAGTGTATTTCTTCATCTGGCATTTAAAGAAAGACTCATTTCAATTGAGCAGCATCTGATGACACGTTGATGAGACATTGTATGGAAGGTGAATAACATTTCATTAACAAAGCTCCTGCACATTTCCCATTGTAGGGAGGAGTACTTGTAAGACACTGGCATACCTTAAAGTCTCTAATGCTGAATTTGTCATGTGACATGTATATATTGCTATATTTCTTTTGTAGAATATGCAGAATATGTTATATCTATCCGTTTTCCATAACTGCTCATCCAGAACAGGGCTACAGTGAACCTGTAGCCTATCCCAGGAAGTGTGAAGCAGGGGAGATTCTGGCAAACACACAATTTAGAGACACGTGTTTATGGAATTTCTATGCACATGAGTCTGGTTGAGAATCGAGCCCACAGCCTTGGGGACATGACTACAGTTGTACCTATTGAGCCTTGTTATACACTCTAAAACTGTAGAAACTGTACAAATTTTTTATATACTGCATTTTTATGATGTTACAAAATGCATGCTTTTACAATTTTTTCAGTTTATTACATGTTTTCTATTATTTCCCTGGAGCATATAGATTATGGGATAAAAATGATTCATCCAGAAGTACAGTGCAAATATATTAGTCATATTTGTTACAAAAAAGAATCAAACCAAGCTTTAGTCTACACTTGCACTGATGACAAAATTACTAATATACATTATTATCCAATTATTCTCTATCACTCCATCTTCTAAGAAATTATCCAGCACAGGGTGAGTAGGATGTCGGCTGGGAATGAGGTGGGATATTCTCTGAATAGATTACATTATTATTGTTGTTGTTGTTGTTGATGATGATGTTGATGTCGTTTATTTCTACATCCTGTTTCTGTCTTCACTTCTGACTTTTTCAGTGCTCAGTCCAGGGATTGTGTCTTTTGGGTCATCTCAATCTGGACATTAAAATCTGTATTACATGCCATCCATTTGAAGTATTGAAGGATCCAAAGTCACGTTATATTAAATATAATAGGCTCTATTTTGATGATGTAATGCAAAGCGCCAAGTGCAAAGCGGACCTAACATTTATAGATGTGTCCAAATCCATTTTGGTATTTTGAAGGCAGAAAACCCAAACTTTAGATGTGTCCAAATTCGGGGGTCCAGTCCTACCTAGAACGTGGCCTCCGTAGACCATGTCCTTCGATTGCCACAGAGACCGCAAAGGCCGGAAAAGAGCAGCTGTGAAATTGGATGGTCTAGCCTTCAGATCTTTACCTTGTAGCTCCTGTCATCCCTGCTGCCACCTAGCAACTGTGTAAAGTAAGGAAGAAAAGGGCTCTGTTCCGCGAATGGAAAATTAATAATGACTTCAAATTAAAGCAGGAGTATCTAAATCTACAGGTTG
>JAODKC010000001.1:39135251-39155102 GCA_026777985.1 Mormyrops attenuatus
GCTACTTTCTAGGTGTGATTAAACATGCATGTCTCACCTTCCTCTTAGTCATGGATAGTAGGCACCTAGAAAGTAGCCTATATTGTATAAGTTCATTAGCTTTCCCTTAAAAGAGACCAAGGTCCCTACATACATATGGAAAGTTTTTTACACACATTGATTTTCAATGTAAATGTTCTCATGGGAAAGGTAGCCTAGTGCACCCTAATTTTTCAGTGTTTATTGTTCATGTTCAGCACGGCCAGCCCTTACAAAAATGCTCCACGTTATATTTCAAATGTATGAAACACATATAGATTTAAAGAAAAGAAAAATCCATATGGGGAAGAAACAGGCAGTGCATCCCACATTTTTGATATTAACCTTCAAATTCAAGTTCAGCAGTGCTACGCATCGTAGGCCTGTGGTTTATAGTGTTCAACAGACGTTTTTTGTAGACGTTGTGTTTTTCTCATATTTGTTTTATACTTGGCGGAGTAACAATGCGAACGGAACGACAAGACGTTTCAGGCGAAAACAGTGCATTTTACTTTTCATTTCAAATAACATATGTGGTTGCCAACTTCAGCCAGCTGGCTGGAGTGAGATTTTCAAGATGTCTGCACACATATGCAACGGTTCTTACCTTGAAAATAGTCTGCTTTTGTATTTGTATAGGTTTATAATGGTATAATATAGACTTGCCGTAAGATTTCCTGCGTCAATTTGAAATCGTGTCATACCAGATGCTTGAGATTTGGCAACCCTGAAAACGTACATTTTTTGTTTCCCCCGAATCAATTTATATAACAAATAATATTACTTTATACAGTTGTTAAAAAGCGGAAACTTCAGCGAACATGAAATCACCAATAAACTACGTCTAGAAAGATTTATTTTAATATTTTTATTTTAATAGTCAGAGAGAGCAGGCCTGGTGGAATTACATAGCCTGTGCACTTTTTCTTTGAAGTGATTTTATTTTTGCACTAATGGCACGACTGATTTTACAGTACTTAATTTCCGGGTAAATAAATACATGATTGTGTTTCACATAAGAGTGAAATCTGTGTCTTTGTGTACTGCACAGTCAGACCTTAATATCATTCCTTAACATTGGTTTCATTTCATCTTGGTGAACAAAATTACTTTCAGAAATCGAAGGGAAACATTACACTTTGCACTTTTCATTTTAGTCGACTAAATCAATTGTAGTTTTAGTTGACTGTAATCTTATGATATTTAGTCAAGTAAAACTAGACTAAAACTAAAATAATTTAGATGACTAAATTATGACTGAAACTAAATTACATTTTAGTAAAAAGACTATGAGTAAAACCAAATGAAAATTTGCTGCCAAAATTAACACAACTACTGGGCTACAAAACAACCAACGTGGTGATGGCTGATATTACAGATGTACTGGGTTCAGGGGTAGTTCTGGGCGGGTGGAGGGAAGGGGGTCCAGTGCCCTTGTGATGACATGCATGGTCCTGCCCTCCCTAAATATTGTATGTATATGCTATCTGGGTCTGAAATAAATTGATTACTATTGCTATTATTATTATTTTCATTTATATATATGAGCTAAAATTTTGTGCGCTGGGAACAGGTGAAACATAAATGCATGCACATTTTCTTTATGGACTCAACGTAGGTGGTCCAGTTGCTTCAGTTGGTGAAAGGCAAAGTTAACGATAGAAAAAAAAATAAAGCTTGTGGAAGCAAGACAGTCCAAACAAGAAATCAGAGTGAGTTACATATTTGTAAAAACTGTTAAATGTGACTGCATACACAACTTATCAATTTAAAAAATTGTCTTTTGTTTCTTAATGCTGGCAATCTAGTGTAAGTAATACTTTAGAACAGGGGTGGCCAATCTTATCCAGAAAGGGCCACTGTGTGTGCGGGTTTTCGCTGCAACTGCCTAATTAGATTATTAATTAGAAGACTGGCTGAAGAATCCTCACACCTGGGTTTGAACAGCTGACCTAAAGGTTACCCCAAAAACCAGCACACACACCAGCCCTTTGCGGATAAGATTGGCCACCCATGCTTTAAGGTCAAATGCGTCATCTGGTCCCCCTAACAGAACAACTGCACCTCCTTCTGGAAACACCAGCAACACAAAAATGACCCTCAAACCCTCAGGGTCCTATCATAGAAGATCTCCAACATCATATTAGAATCAGGAGTCGCACTCAAGTCTGCAAGATCCTCACACAAACTGCTTGCTTAAAAACCAGGTCCAGCCTCATTCTCCTAATAGGTGGTAGCCTACTGGACCTAAGCTGAATATTCAGAGTAGAAACAAGAAGTCTGTGATGAGAATTCACAAATTGGGCAGTTCTGTAGAAGCTGCAGTTCTGTAAGAGCCGCCAGCATTTGTCCTCAAGGATGTGATTGATCTCCTTCGGCATACCAGCAGTATTGGAGTACTAAGTCGAACGATGCGGATCAGGGTGCTGGAACCAGGATCCAACAATCTGCAGTCCCTGACCTTTTGCAAAGTAAAGGAACATAGAACCACTTTCACCACGGTCCCCAGACCTGTGGGGACTAACACACTTCTTATAGCCAGCCCTGTCAGTGCCCGTAGTCACACTGAAGTGCGAGTCCGAGGACCTGCAATGGGTCCAATGATCTCACGCACACACACACATGCACACATACACACTCTTTTCGGGTGTCTCACGTGATATATGACAATGTGGACAGCCACTGTATGGGGGCGTATTTGGGCATAAATGTGGGGCATATTTGCAAGTCGCACTGATTCGCCGAGTTCTAAAATTTAGCCACACTGTCTCCAAAAATGCAAAATGTGACTAAATGGTCGCTGCCTGGAACTCCGTGGAGCCACACTTATGATTTATTAGGCATTTTTTCCACTATGCGACAAACAAAAACGACAACGCACACACACATGAACCACTTCCAAGTTTGTCTCTGGGCATACATTTTTTCTCCAGCCTATATGATATGTTCATGAAATGATACTGTAGACAGCCGGTCATCAGCAACTTTAGATCTTTACACGAGTATGCTGCATGCTTATTAGCTCACAGATGCAGAGATTTATTTGGGTGTCACAATTTGACTCTTACTTATACTGCACTTTTTTGCCAGAGACATGAATTATTGAGAAGGATGTGGCAGGCAGGGCGGGGTGGTGGGGGTCCTTCAACATCCTTACTTTAACCACAGACAACTCGTTAACTCACTTGTGAATTTACCACAGCTCATTGTTCATCTAGAAAATAACACCTTGGATTGTACTACAGGAAAATGGAAAAAGAAAATCAGTGGACTTTGAGTAGCTGGGGAAGGTGTTTTTGTCTAAACAGTATAACACACATACTTATTTGCTTGTATATCTATTACAGTTGATAAAAGAAGAAGTGTTCAAAAGGTCTTCACGGTGACTAACCTTTATGAAGTATCGTTCAAGTATTGCAGCGCAGCAGTTTCTTTTCGTGCTGTACAGAGGTTTCTGAAGACATGACAGTTGTTAGGTCCGTCTTCATAGTACATGTGGCTCTGCACACCTGACACTTTGCTGTCACCTATGTGCGGCCACAGCCTCATCACTGTGCTCTAGGGGGTGCTACAATATTTCGCACTTATTTTTTCGATAAAAGGGATTCTTTATCATTCTTCAGTTTATAAAACTCTAAAAAACTTTAAAAACTGCAGAGGGGGCATTAGAATGAATTTGGAACTGAAAGTATACTGTATTTGTAGAAATTTTTGACTTAATTTCCTCTTTAAATAGGTTATGAATAAAATAAACATAACGATCCCTAAGAGCATGAGTTAATTTTAATCTTAAAAACAATTTTGTCAAACAAGGCACATTATTTGCATTGCTGGAAGAGTCGGTTTGCTTTGAAAAACGTTTCCGCTGAACAATATTTCCAACTGTCTTTAAAATGTCAGCTCATATTAAAGTCTAAGATCCGATATTCTCATGTTAACTGACAAAACGTCCTTTCACTGAATTTCTTGAATATTAAATCTCACCCACTTTCACTCCTTCACGACAATAAAGCCATTCATAATTTATGTACCAAATAGTGTATTTATTTGGGACCAGTCTCTTTGAAACAGGTGACACTCGAGAAAAAGCTACTCTTTTATTCCTTGCCCTTTCATACTCTCTCTGGTAGTGGGTGTGCTGCTTTTGATAAAGAATATTTCCATATTATTTCACACTTGGCTAATTAATTTCTGCGGCTCTTTAACTGCCTTTCCTTCATTTCTCTACCACTGAACTGGTGCAGTAATTAAATTAAATTTGAAGCAGAAACTGACTTTCAAAGGTAACTAGATGCACATTTCCAATATCATTCAGGCTTTATATTATTATTATGCAAAGGCTTCTGTTTGTATTTTACGTCGTTCCAAATTTTCCGTTCAGCTTGTGACAGGACTCAGTTTTTTTGATGTTCTCTGGCATATCGTGGCAAGGAGTTTGTCACACGCATCATGGCACTAGGACCATAGAGGTTTAGTTTTTGGGGAGAACTTAATATGATCGGAACCCAGTACTTAAGAAAAACACAAAACCAAAAGGAGAACATTCCTCACAAATAGTAGCTACATTTTTTAAGGAGCTCCAGCACCCCAGCACCTCTCTCACTCTACTAGTTGCTTCTGGTGAGTCAGCTGGGCATCGGCAGCTTTTCTGAGCCGTTCAGACCTGTAATATGAGGCAGACATCTGCTGGAATCCACAACCCTGGGTCTGTGATCTCATTCCACCTCTCAGTGTTATCTTTGATATAGTAAAACACTACAGAAAAGCATTGTGCTGTCCATATCTATCCTCTGTCCTTAAGATAGCAGAAAGTAAGATAAGGGTTCAGTGGCATTTCTCAAAATTTCTTCAACAGACGCTCTGTCTTATAGCTAACATCTATTATGGATATTAGCATCAAGCAAAGCTCTCCCCTGAGACAGCTCTGTCAGTATTGAGGAAATGGGTCATTTCCATCCCTTGAGCTCTATTTCCTATCTAACAACCTTTCCCGAGCAGCTTCCCCCCTTCCGCCGTCAGTGTGGTGTTCAGCCGTCGGCCCTGCTCTCGGTGCAGGAGGCTATTACATCATTTCCACGTAGCTGTGTACCTGGTCCTGTGTACCTCCCGGGCCATGATGGCTCAAAAGTAACATTGAGAGAGGTGAGGCAGGGAATAATTCCAAACTGCTAAAACAAATTGCGCATGAGCTGCACTCAGTTCGCAGCAGTTTTTACTCATTAACCATTATTAGTTAATGAACCATCTGAATGGTCTGCACATGCTTATGATAGCTGTTTAGGAACAAGGGATACAGACTATTGCTGCAAATTAAGTCAGCCAAGTAGCAATCAAACACTTGATAAATTACTCTTACTTTGTAATAGATTGAATTCATCCATCACCTAACCACCCAGCCAGTACAAGGATGCAATGAGTCTATTCCAAGAAACAGTGCACAAAGCAGGTGATACCTTGAACAGGAGGCCAGGCACAATCTCATGGGCAATATAGGAGCACAAATTTGCCTGACCACATGTTTTTGGTTTGCATGAGGAAAGCAGAGTGCCCAGAGGAACCTGGCACAGCACAGAGTGGACATAAACACTTCACATACACTGAACAGGGCTACCTACTAAGCCGCTATACCTCCAACATAAGAACTGAATCTTATATTGGAGGTATCTTAAGTTCTTCCACATACTAAGCAGTATATATGTGTCATTCTGTAAAATACTATGCCTGAAGCATGCCAACATCTTGAGAACATTTCACGCATGACTCTACAGTGTGACACTTGCATCGACCCAAAATCAGTGCTCATCAAGATTGGGACGAATATATCAGCTTGTAGCTGCTTTTCAGTTTAGTGCCTTGTGGCATTCCTGATGTGCCTCCATGCCTTATGTGTCATGAAAATAAGTTAATTTAACACCTGGGTCTCATACAATTTATTTGACAAATCACACAATGCGGAGATAAGATAAAAAAATCAAACCGCCACTGTAGAATACATGAGAGTATAAAAGAAAGGGTTGTTTAAACTCAGTAAGGCTTTATTTCTATTTCAGGGGTCTCCTGCAAAGATATTACTGACGCCTACAGCTTTATGTCCATTAAACCAAAGGGTTCCTCCATGTTCTCTGGAATTCTCCAGTTTATGTTTAATCATCCTTTATTTGACTAAGTCCCTCTGAAATCCCAATGTCCTGTTTTCAAGGCTGACTGGGACTAAGCAGTGGCAGCCAAGAGGAAATGCGGGCGAGAGTTCCCAATATAACAAGTCCGGCTACAAAGAGAAATGTGTCTAATTAATCGATTGACATCATGAACAGAAATGGAGACTCTGGTACATTCCACTTCTTTGAGCAGACAATTGGTTCAATTTCAGCCAATGTCAGGCAATCAGTTCAGTTCTTCCATTACATAATAAATTATTATCCAATAATTATGCCTGTGCCATCACTGGCAAGATAGATGAAATGAGCAGCCGTCTAACAAGTTGTGTAATGACAGTGCTGGTTATTATGTAGCCTATAGTAATTGAGAGATAGCACAGCAAAGGTGGCCATCAGGGTAACAGATCAGCAGCTCTGTGATTCTTCACAGGCACAGAAAAAAATCACACACAGGGTTGATATAGCTGCAAGTATCTCTGTTATTGTTTTAATTCTATCTTGCAAACTCAACTTGACCCTGAAAATATTAACATCTACTGTAACAAGGAAAAAAGCACAAGACATAGGCATTTCTGTGAGTCCCATTTCTGAGTATGCTAATAGCCTCACAGTGCACTATAGTGGATCAGTGACACCACACAAGCGGACAAAGTGGCTGGATGGAAACTGAATTTATGTCAAGTTGTGGCCTTTCATATTAGTGGAACAGGCTGGAAAGATACTTAGTGAAAACAGAAAAGGATTTAGGGTACCCCACCCCAGAATTCCATGTGGGCATTGCCCATGATCCCCCCCCACTGCCTGTGCACTGCAAGAAATGAAAATTGCTTTTATTTAGATTAAATTCTAATGTCATTAATAAACTGACTAACAACATATCATACAAATAAGATTCATTTGCTTGCATTTAGGCATATTGTCTTATTTTAGGAAATGTTATCAAGTATAATTTTCTTACTCCACTGGCAGATAATTTTGCTAGTTTTCGGCCATCTTGTCTCAAAACAGAAACAGTTTATCTTAAATTTGAAAGGCCATTTGTTGCAGTGTGGAGTACTGGAAGGTTGCCAGGCAACCCGTAAAACCAATGCACTGGGAATTTCTACCATGAAAATGCTGACAGTGGCAAGTGAATAGAAAGCTGCAGTCCTTGTCCTGTACCCTGCAGATTAATAAAAGTCATGTTCCTGGAATAAGTCATGCAGCTGCATGTCGTTGATATATCATGAGGGAGCTCATTTTAAACATGTGACCAAACATTAAATTACTACATTTTGGAATAACTTGTGAGTCACTGATATCGTGCTGAATTTGTTGGGCCTGACAGCTCTTTTTAGTCTAGTTCTAGGCTTTCAAGTTTTTAAAACGATTTTGCATTGAGGGTCGTTTCATATAGCTAGCTGTGATCAGGATATAGCTTAGTGAAAGCCCACTGTTCAACGCCAACAAAAATGACATCCATGAGTTTCCAAACTTTCCTTTTTATCGTTCCCCATGAATTCTTTTCTGTACAAGTACCTTTTAATAATAACATTAAATTAAACAAATACATCAGCACTATCATCATAATAGTAGTACTGTGTGTTAAAACTGAAGTTCAATGCTCAGCTTAAAGACGTAAATAAGACAATTGAATAGCTAGTGTGTGATACTTTCCCATTACAGTGATCCTATTTAATTTATTGCTAGCACAAAATTCCATTTTTTTAACTACATCTGGTCTTTTTTATTTTGGATTATAACATATTTTGTGCTTGGTTGACGCACCATCGACTGAGTGCCATGAGTGATTTACTCTCCAGGCCGCGCAGTGGGTCAGTGGTGGCTACAGACCACCTTTCAGCGTTGCCAAAGGAAAACATAATGTGGTTATTTTCCCACCCAAGGCCATTAACCATAAGACAGGTAGTTCACACCAAGCACATTTGTGATTTCTACATTGAAAGCCCTGAAATTACTTCCTGAAATTACTTGAAATTATCTTGCTCTCTCATAACAAACCTTTGTTAAGTGGGTTTGAGAACTCATTTGTACATATTAACTTTGCTGCCACGTAACAGTAATGGATGTTTTTCATTAAGGAAAGAATAACACAGAAAATGTTCCCATATGGCAACTTAAAACCAAATGATGAATGACAGGAAAGCTGGCTCTGTGGTGGGTGAGGAACTGGACAACATGGAAACTGTGGCTGAAAGGAGAACATTGTCCAGACTTCAGTCTATCACGGACAATGTACATCACCCACTCCACAGTGTGGTGGACAAACTGAGGAGTACCTCTAGCCACAGACTCACCAGCTTAAAGTGCTCCACTGAAAGCCACAGGAAATCCTTCCTTCCCACCGCCATCATACTCCACAACTCCTCCCTCAGTCACATACCCACACAATAATTGTGCAATAACTGGCTGCTTCTTGCTGTATATTTATTACGGGTTAAATCTAGCATTGTGTGAAAGACTGTGCATTATTTGCTGTGATGGGCAACAGTCTACTACAGTATGTGCAATACTGTGCCATGTTCTTACCAGGTGCTGAAACATTATTATTATGTGCAATATTATACGTTTTCTCTAAATGGGAGCTAAATCAAATCACTTAATAACTCGCAATATATTATGTGCAATAGTCTTCATGTGCAGTATTACTATACTTGGTCAATATTACTTTTCATTACTTAATAGTACTTAATTACTACTACTGATTTTCTAGAGTGCAATAACTTATTCCAAACTACCACTATGTCAATAGTTTTTCACTCAGCTTATAGATATTATACCAAGAATTTCTGTATGTAGCATAGTTGGTTGGTTTCTTTCAACAGATTTCTACTGAGATTTTATCATAGACTATTTATTTTATATTGTTCTTGTGTCTGTGTCTTTGTGTGTTGTGGCAGTCATCACATAAGCAATTTCCTCCAGGATCAATAAAGTTTTCTGATTCTGACAACTTTCAGTGAATTGTACAGAAGGCTCCGGAAGAGAGATATTGCTGAAACTATGTTGTGCCTCTCTCTGAATCACTCTCCGGCTTGTAGGAGGTTAAATGGTGAAAATCAAAATGCTTTTTCATTGATTTTCCATTTTTAACAACACAAGGCATATATCACCCCCCAGAGGACTACAAGAAATGAATGAAATGACAGTGTGAATGATTTTTAGTATTATTTCTAAGGGGAGGTGTGGTGATGTCCAAAATTGCTTTTTCTTTCAGATCGGTAATATAGAAAGAGTCTGTGCAGCGAGTCTCTTGTCGCGAGTGTGCATTTTCTGCGTGGCAGCTAAAAGGGCCGACGGCTTCTGACTCCAATTAAAACACAATCAAGAATCATCGATCTTAGATTTTACATGGAAAACTTCTCCCTGAAGCTTGATTGCCGGCGGACCCCCCAGGAGGACAATCCATTGTATTTACCTGGAAAGTGCTCCAGAGGGGTGACTGATTGCACGTCCATCCCGTGTCATCGCAAAGGACCCCGCATTAACTGGTATCATTACTGCCCAACAGTACTTACCAGCTGTGCATCGATGTGCATACCGTGACTTAAAAAGGCACCAAATTTGTCACAAACCGAAATGATTATTTAAAAAAACATACGCTATGATTCATACAGTGGACAGTTTAAAGGGCTGGACTTATTTTTGATGTGCACCATGTATTCGAAATAATAAAATATGAGATTTGTAATGAATGCCCACCTCCCCTTAATCATGTCAAATGATCAAGGGCTCTGTCTCATATCATTACCTCTAGGCCTGCTTTTAGTTCATGTTTCCTCCTCCCTGCAAGTTGCCCTCAGGAAACCTTCTGCCACCTCAGCCATGGAGCTCTGACTTTCAGCTGACCAACACTGACCAGCTTTCCCCTTGCTCTCACTGCTCACTTTAGCAGGACAGTCCAACCTTAGAAGTCCAGGTAGCTCTGTGTTTTTCCTGTGTCTTAATTACAGACTTGAATGCACCCCTGGGAGCTTTCAAGACTCAATATTGCTTCTTCTGATCCCAGCTCCCTCACCATCCTCTGACATTATTGCATGGACAGCTCCTTCATTTTTATGCTACTCTTTTTGTCCTCCTACCTGCACTGTCAATGAGTGGACCCTGTACACACAGACATGTTTTTTCTACAATGATGTGATCCAAATTCACTGTCCGCAGCTGAACTAAGTTTCTAATCCTGGTTTAATTGTGCTTCTGCTGCCAGAAGTTGCTTCCAGGTTCAAGATCTCTAAGACAGCAGTACACAAGAATAACATGAAGCAGGAAACACATGGGAACTACAAGAATCCAGTCAGGTAAAGGGCGAAAGCGACTTTCTAATGCCAGAGATGACTGTTAATTATCATTTTGTTAACATTTTGTTAGTTAACATTTCGACACATAAATTACATACAACACTTACATGCTAGCACAGTATCAACAGTCTTTCCCATGTATATCTGCAGGTTACACTGGCCGTTGTGAGCAGCATCATTTTCCCACAAGGGTCTGGGGCACACTATGCAAAATCCACCTCTTTGTCTTTTCATGTAGCAAGTGGTTTGTGCCTTGTTTTTCTGCACACCATTGCTGTGGCTAGGCATTAGTGGGAGTTTCCATCAGCTGGACTGACGGCTGGGAGGACATCCAGTTTCAGGTTTTGTATACCACTTATTGGCACCATGTAAGCTTGTCAAAAAGTCCTTTCCAACCAGGCTTTGACAAATTTAATCTATTTTTCCTCCCCTGATAACATTATAATCCATTTTAGAAATGTAAGAAAAATAGGTTATGATTATAAATGAACTGTGGAATACAGTAGCATTATGTTCGTACCATGCTATTAAGAAAAGTGGCTACAGAGAGATTAAGCCGTACCTAATAATACATTCATATTCTAAATATAGAATAGAAAACTAAAAAGAAATACATACAAATTTTGCAGGATTCAATCGTAGTTGTCCGGCTTATAAACCTGAAGAATGTTTTTGATACGAGTACATATACGAGAAATGATGTAAATAAATGCTAGGCGTCATTAATGACCTTTTCAAGGGTCCATCTGGAGTTAAATGTTTTATAATATCTGTAAAGGGCTGCAATGACCATTTCAGATTAAAAGCCGCAGAGACCGCCTGATAACACCTCCCTGAGCATATGCTCCATTCCGGTGCTTTAATATTCTGAGATGTCAGGTATATGGCAGCAAGCCAAGGAAACCGGAGACAAAGTCTGTTATGGTGGCAGGGCATGGTGCATGCAGGAGATGAGGGTGACGATCCACTTATGGCTTTAAGACAAAGGGGTTTATCAAACAAAACAGAAGACCAAGGGGTAAACCACAAAGTAACAGAACCACGAGGGGACAAAAACAAACAGGGGAAACTACAAGAATCCTAAAATAATACAAAAAGGGAACAGGGCAGCACAGGGAGCAGGATTATAAACCAAGCATGAATACAATGACTGACTAGAGAACAGAGTGGACACACGCACTTAAATGCACACAGGGAATTAGGACAAACAAAGCCAGTGTAACTCAATAATCAATTAACCAATCAAGGGAAACACAGGAACAAGCAACAGGTGGACCTACCTAACCAAGGTGAACACAGAACTAGAAGGCTTAGACATAGTCTGGCACTGGGCATACAAAGCAAAGGTTATCAATTACAAAATCAAAAGGTACAAAACAAAACCAGAACAGAACGAGGGTGAACTAACAAACTGTGGTCAGCTTCAAACCCGTGATTTGAGAGATTCAGTGTCAAAGCCACACATCCAATCCGGTGAGCCACGCAGCAATCGAAGGGTACAGGGAAAACACACAAGGATTATCAGACAAGGAATGACAAGACAACACCAGCTGGTCAAACGGGGAAGACACACGAAGGGCAGGATAAGATGGACGCTGACCATGATAAAGTCAGCCAGGACAGAGGTTGTCTTTATCAGCCTTTTTTTAAAAGCATTTTTTTATCAATTAAAATAGTCTGATTACAGATAAAGCAGCATTTATGAGGTCAGTGGGTAATGTGGATTTGTTTGAGACTAAGAAAAAATTACTTTGAGGTCTGCATGTTGTCCAACACATTTACCACCCATCATTCTCCAACAGCATTCTGCCCCTAACTCCCTCTCCAAGAAATGCCATCTGACATGGATAGAGGTATATTTTCCAGTAAAACACCCCACTGAATTAAATTATCCACTAAGCAACGAAAAGGCTCAGTTATGAAAGATGACTTACAGTTAGATCACAGGTATAAATATACCTGCAACACATTTTCTAGCATTTGGAATACACAGGGTATCACGGGTCCTCAAATGTTTCATACTCTGCAGGGATGTCTCAGCAGAGGCCTGCAGGACTGTGTGAGGTGAGGCCCATAACTGTTTGCAGGACTGAAGGAGGCCGTGTCCATTTCCTCATGGGCAGTGTTGCGGAGTAGTTAAATAAAATTAGCAACTCTATTAACTTAACTACTTTTTTCAGTAGCTTATCAGTAGCACAAGTACTTTTAAAACGCTGCACCTTTCCCAGTAACTATTTTTTTTAATAGCGATGTAATGTGGCAAAATGCTACATTATAAAAAAATACCACTGATCGTCGTCAACTTATAACCTGTGTGACTTACGACTGATCAAAGTTATGATCGTTCCGAAACCGCAAATATGTGGCCACGACTGCACCGCATCTGGCAGCATGAGTGTTGCCCAGAGTGTATGACAGTGCCCGCCTCAACTGCTGGCAGCACGAGCATCCCTGTGAGACACTGATTCATTCATCTTGTGGTCAGGCTACTGTTTGCAGCACTCACAGTGCAGTGCACATTCATATCCGTTTGTGTCTTAGTAGCTTACAAGGTGATAAAAAGGTCCGAACAATAATGAACTAAGAAAATGGGAATAAAAACCAAAAATATGACTTAAAGATTATATAATTGTATTTTACAGTATATTATACATATGATCATTTTTTCATGTAAAATAAAGGGCCAACCAATCACAGTAGTAAGTTGACAACGATTTGTATAATTTTTCTCTCTTTGCAAAGACAGGTATTTTCAACTAGGTGTTTCAGATTGGTGTTTTCTGCTTAAATACTCTGGGGATGGATGTTAAAGGGTTGAAAAACTTCATGGCAAGCAATATTTTAAACACTTTTATTAAAATGCATAGGAGCACTTTGGTTTTTGGATAAATTATAAAAATCTCTTTTTGCTATAACCCTTCTAATTTTCATACATCAATTGTGAAGTACTCTTGGTTTACACAAAATACAGAAACTTTTTTGAAACCTTAATGTGATTTGACATGTCATTGTTAAAAAATTTAGATTTTCATTTCAACTGCAAAGTTCAATTTTTTGGATTGTACCGAAGTTCTTAGGAATGAGGCATCTGGATATTTGAATTTCTTGAAGATTCTTCAAGTCACAGAGCCATGTTTCCCATTTTGGTTTCAGGTCAAGGGGGAGCAGTTCATCCCACCCTATGCTACATTTGCACATTTCTTGTAGCACTCTTTTCCCGATCAAAATGTAGGGAGAAAGAAACCCCAAAGGATCATACACACTTGCAACTACTGACAGAATTCCACGTTGTGTGGCGGCTCTTTCATTAAGAACAACGTTGAATGTGAACGTATCTGTCTGTACATTCCACTTTACTCCCAGTACGACTCACTGTAGTTCAAATCTACATCCTTTACGGCACTGGCACATTTACTCTCGGGAACTGCATCCAAGACATCTTTGTTATTAGACACAAATTTATGTAAACGTAGTTTACCTTTAGCGCATACCTTTTGTGCCTCACCGATAAGCTGTTTGGCTGCCTCAACTGAATCAATACTGATAAGCCCATCATCCACACAAAAGTTTTTACAAATGAAACTTGCTGCCAAGGGGTAGTCCCTCTCATGTTTACTGGCAAGGTATTTCATGCCGTAGTTGGCACATCCAGGAGATGATGCAGCCCCAAATATGTGCAATCGCATGCGATACTCCTTGATTTCACTTTCTGTATCCCAATTTTCCCACCAAAGGAACTTCAGAAAATCTGAAAATGTGGGATATACCATGTGTTGCCCTCTGTTAGTGTCGAATTTCACATAATCCTCCTTGTACTTTGGAAATTTTTCAAATTTCCTTTTTAAGTGTTTAAATCGAACTGAAGCAAGTTTTATATTTATATTTATATCAATTTCAATTATATCAATTATATCAATTTCAGTATCACAGGGTAACAGGTTGCTTACAGAGTAAATAACTGTAATGTCACAGAATTCAACCTTCTTAGTTTTTTAAGATTTTCCAATACAATAAACAGGAAAGTAACATATGATCTATGAACTGAAACATTACTACTCTTACTGATCCCTCTACGACACTGCGCATAGCTACTAATACCATGATGCAGCAATATTTTGCTCATTAACTTTTATTTTTTATAAAAAGTTTATTAGTTTTATTACATATTAATAAGATACCATATGTCAGTTTGGTGCCAACGTCTAGCTATAACAAACTGTCTTTACTAATATGAAAATATAGACGCAAAGTGTACAATAAATGTTTCTCTGCAACCGACGATGCAAAGTTGTTGTGGTTGACTCACAGCCATATAAAGACTAATGCCAGGTTTCCGCACATAGGGAAGAAAGGAGAAAGGATGTCATGCAGGAAACTTTAAACATAATTTAGAATCTGTGCTCCGCATGCACTTCATGAGACTAGCCTGCGGGGGTCAGCAGGAGGTTCAACCGAATCCATGATAATTAACGAACCTAGGCCTTGCACCAGCCACCCTCCTCGTGGATCCTCTCATTGAACTCGAAAGAAGTCCCTCCCAGGATGTGCGTCTACAAGAGTCTGCTGGGAGCTCATGCTCATGCTGGGAGCGCATGCGATCCTAGACTTTGACTAAACAGAGTTTCCCTCCAATTAGGAGCCAACCCGACATCAATTTCAAACGCTCCAGGATTATATCTCGCTTTGGCGCGGGCTGTGAATAAACTGAGCGATGCTGGCGGTGGGGTCGCTCACGCATCTAACGTATAAATGGCGCCAGTCTCCAAGGTGACAATGCTATGTTATGCTGGAGGCACATGAATGGGGCTGGCAAATTGCAGAATTGCATGCAATCTGTGCCCCAACATTTGGATATGTACCATTTAAACCTTATTTCAATACCTATATAGAAAAGGAACAACTGTCATTCAGCAATTTCTTTAAATTGTTTCCTTACTTGTGTTGCAGATAGTTCTATATGTGATTACAAAATAGACCTCTGTTAATGATTAAAGATAATTATGAACAAGCAACACAGATCAATGGATAATCATTGCATGTGCGTGCAGTAAATGAAAAGGGGATAAAAACATTGCGCCAAAGCAATGAAAAGCTATTCATGATAAAGATTTTGCTTGCAGCCAAGATTGTCACCCAGAGCAGAGGCTCATCTTGTATCCAATTAAATCCATGCAAGAACAGGCATGTGTTTGGTCCAGCCATATTTATGAATGTTATGTATTCTTGTCCTGGACTGAAAAGTAACACATGACACTATGTAAACTTTGCTATGCAAAAGAACACTTTAAACATCAGCCCAACAGCAGATTCAGAAGATAATGTCAGAGAATTGTAATTAATATTTACTTGTCCTAAAGGACTGACAAAGACAATTATTCACACTGCCAAGAAGACTTAATGCATCTATATAAATTAAAGCTGGACAGAGAAAGTGAGTAATTGTGAGATGCTGAAGTGTACTGTAATTCTGCTGTCCACCCATCTGACCATCTTACAAGCAGTTATTCAGAAGAACATCTCAGTGAAAAATTTTACCCGTTATTGTACAGATAATTTCAAAGTAAAGCTTGAGAACCTTTGTCTACAAAATGTCAGCTAGTATGTGAAAGCAGAGTCTAATGCCTCAAATGTATATAGTAGACGTGAGGATTCATTCTAGGCTCTAAAAGGGATAGAATGCACTGGGTTTGTCTTTCTAGCTGATCAATTAAGCAGTTTATTGAGCTCATTATGTCTCTAACTGAAGTAACTTAGCCGTCTTTATCAGTATTGGATTGGGGGGTGGTAAATGCTCCTGGAGAACAAGTAGATCAATAGTGTATCAATCCGACAGACTGCATATCACTGGCTACTGTTCCACTGATGCATCGGGGCTGCAAATTGAAAATACTACATTGTGTCTGTGTTTCTGGGAATGGTGTTTTGATAGGAAGTTTATTAGAGTGATTGTGTTGCCTTTTGTGGGAACAATTTGATCGATGTCTGTGAAGATTCTCAGTCATCCAGGTCATGGTTATCCCAAAAAAGGTTACACAGTGGCAACTGGACTTGTTTAGTTCCTTTCAAGGAACTGAACAAGTCCAGTTGCCACTGTATAACCTTTTTTGGGATAATTTGATCGATCATCATACTGTGGAAGCAAATGTAGCTTTGGTTAATTAGACCTATATGACTTATTGCAAACACAAATCTGTAAAGTGCAGGTCTTCGTATCCAAGTTCACAAGACGTCCAACAACCTTACTTTAAAGCACATATAAGGATGGATATATCCAACGTTGTCTTCTAAGAGGCATTCATGTTTTATCGCTACTTCTGTAGTGTTATCTAGCTCACAATTAGCCACAATAATGAATTATTATTTTTTAAAGTATGGAAATATTTAGGACATACAACATTAGATACAAATCCATTTTACACTCAAATCCAATTAAATCCAAATTATACTCAAATGTGGATGCATTTTTCCTATAATAATAAAAAATTAAGACATTTTCAGAAATAAATACTGCAAATGATCTTGAATTGTGATCAGCATTCTGTTATTGTTTCAAAGGCATTAATTTCCCAAGGCCCTTAGCGAAAGTTGCTGCTCAATGACTTCCTTCCTAAGACTGCATTAAGGCTGCACCCCCCCTTAATTTTTCCACAGTTTTGGGTTTTGCTACATTTTTCAAACAATTTCATTAGAGAGCTGATGAATACTTCATAATTGCTAATCATATTTCTCATGTTTTGCTTGCTTCAAATCAATCTATAATTTCCACCTACAATTACTCTGAAACCACAAACACTGTCGACTACATGAAAAATACTTCTGCATGAAAACAAACTGGTAATGTTTATCACAAAGAAAGGGTTTCCATTTTGCCGGAGGCACAAGTCCTGTGAAACCCCATTTAATTTTTCTAAGGCATCCAAAATGAATAATTATGTTGATTTAGCTTTTTTCCATTCTGTATGCATACATACACAATGAATACTCTGGGATGCACCTCCCGGGCTCTGCAAGCCTGATACCCATCCATGCTCATAGTGCCCTGCCCTCAGCATCATGTTCGCTTCCTCCCACAGCACTTTCTCCCTTCATACCAAGAACCTCGACCGAAATGCATATTTTACAGAAATTAATCTTTTATGAACTCCTCCTGAGGTCTCAGAGAAGAAAAATATTCAATTTGAAGCAGTTCGGGAATGACAGCTGGGAGTCAAATGCTATTAAAATGGAGTTGCATTACATTTCCAGGCATCTTTTAATTTGCTTAGCAAATCAGCAGCATGTTTTTGCATGTGAGCAAACAATTGCTCTGTGACATTTCGGGATTTTGACAAACGTCGGTATGTTAACTTCCTAAAACCAAACAGAGGGCCTCAGATTTAGGTGCAGCTATCTCCTCGGCACCAGCTAAGCATAAAGATCCCAGCAGGATTACATCTAACAAGGGAGTCTAATTGCAGCCTTTGACTCTTGCTGTTTTTCTATTTTGTCCTGAGCACTTCTCCTATCATAACATAAAAAATTTTATGCGAAATTTAAAATAGAAATTAGAAAATTTGATTGTGTAGATGATTAGGTAAACACTTCTGGGATCATTTAGATTAATCACTGTGTAAGAAATGCTCAGATGTTTCTTCACTGTTGCTTAAAGGCTACACCACATCTGGCAGTGTGATTTCAGCCACAATTAAGAGACTCAGTTTTCCAATCAAGAAACAAGAAAGAAAACATACAAAAAAGCCTGAAAAAAGTGTAGGACTGGTACTGTATTTCACCACCTCTCTCTGCATGATTAGATCATTAACATTCCTCCATGCTAAGTTCTGCTAATGGTGATAAATACTGCCCACCATCACTGCCATTGAACTGTTTATTCCATATCTCTCTGGCCACAGCAATGTGCCAAAGAGGTAGTGATGTGTGTTTTAGTCGTCTTAATTTCCATACACATATTTTTCAGATTGAAGTGCTGCAGCACATGCCATGGAAACAAACTGACACCCTTGTTTACTGTAAAGTTCCACAATAAGTTGTTCTTGGGATTCACAATCAGCCATAAAAAATTGTTTTACTTGAGGTTGGTGACAGTAAACATATATACTTTATAACTTCTCACGTGCACATCATTTTTCTAGGAAAAACAATTGAGACATCTAGTCATTCTAGTGTTCTCTAAGATGCAACACCTACATCTCCATAAACAGTAATCCACATAAACTCTGTCCTACTGAAACCACTTTGTTACCGGTGCTCACTCTTTTGATGTTACTACAAGAATGTTTCAGTCACCGGTTGCTGTATTTGTTGTATGTCTGTTTTTTATTGGAATGACAAGAATCACTCCTGTCTCAGGTCCATACGGAAAAAGAGAAAAATGTCATTGTAAATTGTATATATAGGACACCAGGTACTAATATTGAAACATTTAAGGAGTGGGTAGATAAAATATTTACTAAATCAAATCAAAAAGGCACATTCATTTGTGGGGATTTCAAAATAGACATATTAAATCCAAACAAACATAGTATGGCAGAAGAGTTTATCAATACAATGTACAGCTTGGGACTATGTTCAGTCATCACTAAACCCAGTAGGATTACAGCTCTGTGTGCAACATTAATAGACAATATATTTACTAATGAAATAGAAAACAAAGCTGAAAGTGGTCTTTTGATTAATGACATTAGTGATCATTTACCTGTTTTTGCAGTATATGATGGCAATTACAGGAAAGACAAACAAGGAAATACACTAAAATACAATTTAAAAGTGACCTACTTACGGAAAATTGGGAGACGGTGTATCAGGAAAAAGGTGTTGACGAAGCTTATGAGACGTTCTTAGGAAAATTTAAAATGTTATATGATTGTCCAGTAAAAAAAATAGCAAAAAACAAAAATACGGAAAAGGATTAAAAAATGCATGTAAAAAGAAAAATACTTTATATAGACAATTTGTAAAGTGCAGAAGTAGAGAAGCTGAAAATAGATATAAGAAATATAAAAATAAACTAACTAGTATTTTGAGGGCTTGTAAAAAGGAATATTATGAGAAATTATTAGGTCCAGTTAAGTCTGGAAGCCAAATTTTTTGCTTCCAGTTAAGTCTCGGATTGACTATAAAATACGGCTATTAACCTATGATGCACTGAATGGCCTTGCACCAGAATACGTTAGTGATCTGCTGACCTCATACAACCCTCCGTGCCTGCTTCGTTCTCAAGGCGCAGGATATCTGTTAGTACCCAGGGTAGAAAGAGCTACGGCAGGCTGCAGAGCTTTCTCCTATAGAGCTCCTCAGCTCTGGAATGGTCTTCCACCGGATGTGCGAGATTCAGGCTCACTCTCAATATTCAAGTCTAGACTAAAAACACACTTATT
>JAODKC010000001.1:39155202-39174796 GCA_026777985.1 Mormyrops attenuatus
TCTGACAAAAACCTCTCATATGTAAACAACAGACCATCTTCATCCAATAATTGACTAACTAAAATAAATCCATTATCGCCAGCGGCAACTTCGCGCATGCACGGTTCAGTCTGGACACTGAGAGGTGAACATCTCCTGCTCTGACTGCAGCTGGGTGGGGCTGCTGCGCAATGACTGGCCGCCTGTGACTGGTTTGGGACGGGAGAGGAGCCCACAGCAGCACCCACTGCTCAGTGAGAAGAGTAAGAACGATACGTGCTTTCACATCAGAGTCTCCAAAAGTCTCCAATAACACCAGAAAAAGTCGCTTTGTCGCTAGTAGCTTTTTTTGAAAACGACTCGCTAGAGGGGTCTAAAAACTCACTAAATATAGTGACAAAGTCACTAAGTTGGCAACACTGGGTGTCTGCCTGCTCACTATCCCCAGCTCCGAGCCTCCTGTCTTGGCTTGAACCTCCGGACAGCATGCCTTGGTGTCAACTGGCTCATCAACCCTTGAATGATAGCGACCTGGAGGAGCCCAAGGAAGTAGGAAGATACCAAAGCGTTCCCCAGCATACCAGTAGCCCCCCAGTATGGACACTGTAAGGGCTTCCTGCAACAGTGTGGATGATCTACCAGCGCTGCTCCCTCTGAATCCCCATATCTTTGGGATGGTCTGACACACCGCTACGAAAGGCCTCTGCCACACCCAGCCCAGAGAGGGCCGCTTTGCCGGCATTCCAAGCTCTGCCTCGCTCCAGGTGTCCTGTTGGATCCAGCCCTGTCCCCTGACGTCCAGCTGGTGCCTGCCTCACCGTCCCTGGATGTCCTGTTGGATCCAGCCTCATTCCCCTCATCTCCTGTCATTGCCTTGACACCCACCCCACCTCTTGTTGCCACCTGACAGCCCAGCCACTGTCAGCCCAGAGGGGATGGGCCCAGAGGATTTTGTTACAGATGACTTGGGGCTGGGATATACTATATGTACGCAATGCGATGTGTACTGCTATACTAGCAGTGTACTAACTATACTTTTGTGCATGGTTTGTCTATCAGGAGAATTAAAGGTCCACAATGATCAAGTTGCTAATTTTCTAATACTGCTGCTGGATTCTCTATATTCTAACCATTGCTCCACATTGTAGTGGTACTTCGCTCTGCCACTTATCACCTTACTATACTCTGATGAATGAGTGATTTTAACAGCAAGGATTAAGATGATTGACTTGGAGAGTGCATAGAGAGCTCATGTAAAAAATGACAGAGTAAAAATTAATGTTAAACATATACCAGATAATCCTGAAAAGGAGTGGTCATTAAAATTGTGTTAAAATGTAATGTTCTAGGAAAATGTAGACCCCACAGTCTTGGTGAAATTTATAAAAATGTATAAATACTGGTATTCTATTAAAAATAATGTTGCTTATGAAAGTAGGCAAGTAAGAATTTTATGCGGAAGTTTATGTTTAAGTTTATGCGGAATTTATTCATTCTACTTTACATACATGACACTGCTTTCTTAGAAACTTAAACTGCCATTAAATTTTGAAGACACTTCAAACCGTGGGACAAAATAGAGCTCAGAATATTTTTTCCCTTGTCTCTGAAAATATACATTTATTTATTAGTTTATTTAACAGGGGCCATGTACAGAACAAATCCTGTACCAGAGTTAGCTATACAGCTAATTTACATCTGTGGTCCCTGGGCAGGAGGCCGTTGCCAGGAAATGTACAGAGGATGTTCTTTGACAGAGAAGGGGACTATAAACTGAGGAGAAAGTTAAATTTGAAGACTCTTAATGCACAAACAATGGTAAAAACCTTTTGTATATCCATTCGTGGAGTAAAACTCTGGAACAGTTTTCCAGTGGACCTACAGCGATGTTGAGCCATTAATCAGTTTAAAAAACTTTTCGATACCTGCTTTTAGAAACTGATGAACTGGGTGACTGATGGGATATATAGTTCTGTTAAATTGTATCCGCATTACATCTACCACTGTAGTTATACATTTTTTTTTTTTTAGTATGGGGTGAGCCCCTCATTTCAGACTTGATGATTATAATTTTTTTTTTTTTTTATTTTATTTTCCATTTTATGTTATTACGATTTTGTTCATTTTGCCTGCGGCACACACATGTACCTATATAGGCAGGTATGCGTGTATATGCATATGTGTATATATTGGTTTGTTGTATATGTTCGAAATAAAAGGTTATCATCATCATCATCATACTTTGGTAACAATTTCATCTATTAGCTATTAAGGCCAAATGGAAATGGACTGAAGTCTTCCACTGTTAACCGGTCAATCAAGGAAGTGTTCACCATGACAAAACAAATTGGTATTTGTAGTAGTCTGCTTATTAATTTATTTACTTATTCATTTCTCCAAGGCACTACCTCTGCTGTAGGTAAATCACATAATTCCACAGCCAGCGTTCATCATCCTCTGAGTAGCATTTTATCTTTTAGCTTGCCTTTAGCTTGCGTGCTTAATTAGAATAACAATATCACATGTACCTTCTTTGTGACTCAATTATAAAACATGAATTCCTTGTATGTTTTTTGTGATACAACCTCCATTTAATAATGTAGTCATGTTTCATTTTTATCAATGCTATTTTTAATGTTACTCATAGTCACTATTATGATAACATCTTCTTGTAAATTGCCGTGGTATTTCTTGATCATTTAGCATAATTATGTCTAAAGTATTTTGCAGTCTTCATTACTAATGTAGCATAATTCAATGTCTCGAACCTTGAACTTGGATGAGTGAGGAAGGCAGTTCATTGAAGCTTGAGTAGAAATGGCTGTTTTTCTTTTTGGAAGGACAGGGGAAAGAACAATGCCAAACAGACATATCAAGATTTTCAGTTGTTTACTTTTTTGAGGTAACTAAAGGTAACTAAATAAGAATCTCAACTTGATTTACAAACTGTCAAAGTTCTTCAGAGGGCCCTAAATATGACCAAAAAAAAATTCCTCCTACATATCTGCATCAGTGTGGGATTATGGTCTTCGTGACTCATTGTGGTTAGCTTTTTCTGTGTGCTATGGTCTCCTACATTCAATCAAAGATGCTACAGATTCCCTGCTCTCTGTCAACTTGCTGTTTTACTTGCAGCAAATAACACGCACTCTTGTTTGTGCAGCCTTAATTTTACACACTGTATGCCAGTAATACACTACAGTATTGCGCAACAATCCCTGCCCTAATCACGTTTTCATTGAAATAGGTGGTCCGTGCTTTAAAACATGTTTATGTTTTTTTTTTCAATTACGCAATATTACAGAATTGTGTCATGCTGTAATCCATCCGTACATCCTCCGAGCATTTACTGTATCCTACTCAGGGTCACAAAGGGGCATGAAGTCTGTGCCAAACAGCATAGCGCTAGATTTGGTTACACCCTGCATGGGATGCCATTCCATCAAAGGCCACCAAAGCACTCACATAATCATACACTGTGGGCAATTTAGAGATGCTAATTAGCCTAGCTGCCTGTCTGCACTGCAGGAGCAAACCACAGGGGGGGCATGAAATCTTTACACAGCAAAGGCATGATTGGAACCCCCAGCCCTAGAGGTGTGACGCAAGCTACCCATTGAGGCACTGTGCTGCTGGTGTTCTTGAAATATATCTTAAACATTTTAGTCCAGTTATTCAGTTATTTTTGGAGGAAATGCTTTAACTATTTAAACCAGGGTTCTCAAACTGCAGTCCTGGCGGGCCGGAGCCCTGTGTAGCTTAGTCCTTTCCCTGTTCCAACAGAAATGATTCAACTCAAGAGCTGTGTGATAATTAGGTAAGTAATTGAGTCAGGTGTTTTTAATGAGGGTAAACCAAAAATTGTGCAGGGCTCTGGCCCGCCAGGACAGGAGTTTGAGAACCCTGATTTATACATCTCTACTAAAATTTGAAGGATTCTACTGTTTCACAATATTTGCACTTCAACAAGCACCAATAAATTAATTTAAAATATGTAACAAAGTCATTGAAAGGTATTTTTACACAAGTCAAAAGTGCCATTAAGATGCCCACTGTTTTTGTGAAATACTGTGCATGTTTTTTCACATCAAATTCTAAAACTTCACATTTATATCATTCACTGATCTACTGAGGTTCCTTATTACATTTGGTTCAATCAAGATCAGTGAACCTCCATGATAAAGGACACCAGGTCAGTAAATACTGTCCATCTTTATTATATGTCCACTGTGATTTTTGTAGGCTTTGAGGTTCTTTCAACAGGCTCCTGTGCAGACGTTATACCACCTACTAATTCTCTTCTGAATCTCCCCATTGTTTCCGCCACCCCTTTAAAAAGCCATTTAGAGCATATGCACTCAGAAGGTTTGATTTGTCACCCAAGAAAATGCAGCAGAATGCAAGTTTTATCTGTCCTTAGGTTAATTCCTGCTACTTTTGAGGCACAGCTGGAAGATATCCCTGCTTTAAATACTCCCAAATCCATTCCATCAGCGCAACAACGCAAAACTGTGCTGAATAATACTGTTGTGTGCTTCACAGGACCTACAAATCTCACTTTGCTGGTTACTTACAGTTGTATTCCCCAGCACTCTGATCGATGGAATTCAAAAGTAAACCAGAAGCTAACTAATTTGCTTCTTATCCTTCAGTGTCCTACCTTGGTATCAAAGAATCTGACATGATTTTTTTTTTAGCTGCCATTTGTCCAAAGTTCTTCATAAGGCAGCGCTAATTAATTTCTGACTGTTTTTCCCCATAATGTTTGCAGCATAATTTTGCTTGAAAGTCATCATAGCTTGTTTTCAAACCAAAGTCATCCATCCATTTTGTACAGTCAGTTATCCTATTCAGGGACACAGGGGGTCCAGAGCCGATCCCAGTGGCTACAGGCGCAAAGCAGGGAACAACCCAGGATGGGGCACCAACCCATTGCAGGACACAATCACACACCATTCACTCACACATGCACACCCATGGGCAATTTGGTAACTCCAGTTATCCTCAGTATGTTTTTGGACGGTGGGAGGAAACCAGAATACATGAAGGAAACCCCACAAAGACACAGGGAGTACACAGGGAGTGTGTGGAGGCAAACTCCACACACATGGAACCATGCGGAAGACTCAAACCCTGGTCCCAGACGTGTGTGTGAGGCAACAGTGCTAACCACTGTGTCTAACCAAAGTGATAGGAAAAACATATTTTTTATGATCATCTGGTGAGAAAAATTGTTACTGTCCATGGACATTTCTTTATAGAATGACATGAAGAGGGAACATCTTTTTTGGGAGAGCAGTTCATAAGGTTAGATTGTACATAATACTATTTGCAAGCTGATCTGAATTATTTGCATCTCTTATTGGAAACTACATCAACCATACAGGATTAACACCAGCTCATCATAGACAAATTAGTGATTAATGATTAGTGACATACAGTCATCCTTCGCCACTTTGCGCTTCGACTTTCGCGGTTTCACTCTATCGCGGTTTTTCAAATATATTCATTTGCGTAAATATATTTTAAAATTGCATTTTAATATTTACGGAAAGCACATTACACGAAAACATGAAAGTGAAAGTAAAATAAACCTGCAAAATTAAACGTTAACGGCGGCGGCTCCTTGCTTCCTCTTCCACTCGAGCCCCAGGCTTTGCGGCAGGTCGGCTTACCTTCAATTGGTATGTGCAATGTATAATATCCCCTCCGGACAGAGTCTGGAAATTCTAATTATAAATAACTGGGCTATATATGCACTGATTTTCGGTATTTTTAATTCAAACGAGCCTTTTTCTATCCGTGAATGTTTTTGCTGGGATCCATGATTCAAATAAATGTAGTTTATCTGCAACAAAAAGTAGCAGTAAATGAATGTACAATAATAATATATTTGTAACATCTAATATGTCATGTTTTCTTTTTTTGTCTAATATAATGGGTAATACGAGTGTAAAGGGTGTTATTTCATGTCTAGAGGGTTCTAATAATGTAAAAACCATATTTAGAAGGTCATAACTAAGTTTTCTATGCTCTAACTACGAAAATATTCGATTTATAAATAAAGAATCCTACTTCGCGGAAATTCACTTATCGCGGTAGAGTCTGGAACTGATTAACCGCGATAAACGAGGGCCGACTGTATTTCTGTTGATGTCAAACAGGCAAGAGGTAAAAGTCATTTTGCTTCCTAGAGTCAAAGAAATTTTATTCCCTTTATGGCTGAACTTTCCCATCTTCCATCATCCAAGAAAAAACTTCTCAGCTATCCTCTTGAAGCCTTGCCACAGATCCTGTGGTGAGGCATTTGTTATCCTGAGATCAGGTAAAGCACCTGACGCCTTGGCATTCTGATGGGATGGTACTTGAGGGTTGGCATTGCGAGACTCAAACTTACAGATCAGTAGAGCCGTGGAGATTTATGGGGCCTTTGTCTGTGTGAGGGAAACCTGCTGACAGCACATCGGAGACCAAAAGGGCTTCTCTCAGCTACAAATCCAGTTTCCATGCGGCTACCTGACACACCTGAGGACAACGGTGTAAACGGTGTAAAACGGTGTATGGAAATTAAATGATGATAATCCTTGGGTTTTTCTTAATATGCACAACTGACCATACTTGTGTTCTCGTGTACATGTTTTACATCATCTTTCATTGCCAAAGACCAGTTCCTATACTCAGGAACAGAAGTACCAAGGATGGTAAAAATCCCCGGGTGTCGTTCTTGCCCCTCCCCAAATATTAAGGATGCATCGGGTGCATCCTCGCCGAACGAGATAGATCCAATCATTCATTGCGCCCAAAGTTAATTTTTGGAAAGAAGAAACACCTCTTTTCATCATTCTGTGGGTGTGAATATGGCTGTCTATGCCCTGCGATGGAATGGCATCCGGGGTGTCCCCTGTGCTTCTAGGAATAGGCTCCAAGCTCACTGTTAGTCTGTACTAGATAATAATAATAATAATAATGATAATAATAATAATGTCATCATTCATTCATTCATTCATTCATTAACCATACCTGCTTGTCCTATGCAGGGTTGTGGGGGTCCAGAGTCTCTCCCAGAAGCTACAGGTGCAAGGCAGAGAATACCTCAGGATGGGACACCAAACCATCCCAGTAAGAATGATGATGATGATGACGATGATGATGACGATGATGATGATGGTCGTGATAATAATGTTCTTGACATTGTCAATGTAATCATTTGACTTTCTGATTTTCTAATGACCAAATATAGGCTGCAGAGTTGGTCATAGATGCATTTCTGTTGAAGGCAGAACCATCTTGTGCTCTGCTACAGTAATTAAAAATAAATAATGAATGTAAATAAATTAGCCTGCCAGCAAGAGTAATTGGCCTAATAATAAACCCATGAGTAGAGCACTGTGCAGCTATTTCGAGTTGAGGTTAAAAGGAATGTGAGCTTCCATCTTGTTATGAAATGTAAGTAGCTGAATTATTTAGCAACTGTAGCCTGAACTGCTACACCCACTCACTGTGTGAACACTGACTAGCTATGTGTTAACATCAAACTTGGTTGAGAAGGAAGTGTCCTCTCACACCATTTTTTGTACGTATTCTTGTACTCCCATCTACTAAAAACATTCATTGGCACCTTGGATATTCACCAGGCTTCAGCTGAATTGTCCTTTGATTCTAGTTTTTACGGATCTAACTGTTCATCCTCCCCAGAGGTGGCGCTATCGCTGGTGATCATTGCAACTGCAGAGCTGCGTTTTAATTAAAAGGTCACCACACGGCCTCCACAGCAGGCTGCAGTGTCTTAGCGTGAAGCAAGAAGCCCCCATGGATGAAAGGAACGAACGTAAGAAGGAACTGTGATGGACCTGTTGCCATGGCAACCGGCAAAAGAACCCCGACTGAATTTGATGCATCGTTCCTGGGCAAGAACTTGAAGGACAGAGGAAAGAAAGAGAAAAAAGAGGGGAAAAGAGAAACAAATACCATGAGAAAAAGGGTTTAATAACTCAAAAACTATATTTTTTTATTTCCTATGACTTTCCCTAGCTATCCCTCAGCAAGGATATGGAATCACAGTCATGACAAATCCAGTTTGTGCATTAGTGAAAGACTAATGGCTTTGCCAGGGAAAATGGAGCTGTTGAGATTAATGCCTTTGCAGTTGAAAACATCTGTGTTTCCTAATTTTGGTGCTCGTGAAAGCCGAGGTGTGAGAGGGAGCCAGAAACCAGGGTCTAAATATAGTCAGCTCTGCACAGACAGAAGGCAATACACAGCTTCACGGTATGACATGCAGTGCATAGGTGCCCACCTTTCAGGAGGAAATAACATCCGGGTTACACATTAACCACACACTGGTTTCGGGCCGCGTGGCACGGATGTGCATCTTTGTCAAAGCTTCAGTTTTCATCATCTTTTGTTTTATATATTTTGGTATTTATTGTCATATAAACAAAAGATATAGGTGCAACATGCAGCTCAGTAATTGCATTTCCTGTGTCTCCACTTGAATGTGAATCAGGAATTGCACTGGTCAGCTTCTGTTCTCCCATAAGCAGTCAAATAACCATCTATTGTGAGTCATTCATGCATGTACAGCCTTTTCCTGCCTCTTTAAGGTATGTATTAGTTCACTGACCTCAAACAAAATGTCAGGGTCCCGCCAGAATCTGGGTAAACAGGTAATATCCCCTTAAACAGACGGCTGCAGATTTGCCCAATGTAAATGCCAGCTCGTGTCCAATTTGCCACCCACAATGCTGAAGATGAGGAAGCCAGTGGAGGCTGGGGGACTTTAGTGTAAATCATTTATCACACAGCATGTCTAAGTCATGCTGGACTTCCCAACTGTGTATATGTCTTAAAGAAACGCAAGGTGGGATGTCCAGAAGCAAGCATTCCAAAGCATTATTTCACAACCAATAACATACAGACACAACATTTAGGATTTCCCACCATTTAGTATATTGATACATGTTGTCAAAAAAAAAGCATTTGTAATTAAGATTCTCAGACCAGAAACGGTGGGAAACAATCATTTGTGGCTGTAAATAATTTGTAGGGTTTAACTCATTAAACCTGAGAGCCCTATAGTGTCACTATAGGACTTTCACCAGTAATTTGGATATTAGCAATACGGTTAGGGTTAACCAGGGAAAAGCAAGCCCAATGGAAAATTTACCAACAACTGATGAGAGTCTATGAAGACGTGTGCCACTGAAATTTTTATGAAGTGTATACTGCAGAGGGTGACCCAACATCACCGCTAATAAAATATTCATACTGGAAGGCAATGATACATATATCCCATTCTATGAGTCACAGTGAGCTTGGACCTCGTCTTAAGAAGCATAGGAGACCCAGCAAGGAACTCCAGTCCACGTTCACACACTAAATTATTGATTTACCTGTGGCAGGACACCATCACCCTGGGGGGACCATGCATACTACACAATCTGTTAGGATTGGTACCCATCCAGCTCTGTCCCATGTGTTATTGCCCAGTTTGGTCAGAAGTTCTTACTAGCCATCCAATTTGGTGTTACCCTACTGTGTTTTCCTGCTTCCTGGGCTGCTCTGTGGTTATATCGATTGAGCGTGTGGTTATGGACCAGGCATTGCCACCATCATGAGCTCAAGGCTGACCAGTGGCCAGTCTTAATTGTGTTAGAGATTTTGAGTCTGGTTTTGTCCCTTGTTTACTGTTATTCGTCCTGTGTCCAGTTTATCTTCTGTTTTACTTGTGTTCCATTACCTAAATTCCCAGTCTTTGGTTAGTTGTCTATGGCCCACACCTGTTCCGCAACTGCCCTCTTTAGTTGTCCTCTTAGTTGCCTGCCAGTGTCATGTTTTCCAGATAGTCATTTTGGTTATTACTGTGTGTGTTAGTAGCTGTGGTAGTTTCCTGTGTTTGCTATGGTTGTTCCTGTGTAGCTTCCTGCCTTAGTTATTGTAGTTTACCTGTCTTATTTTGACCCCATCGTAGTCCCTTTGTTTTCTGGTGTTCCTTTTGTGTCCTGTTGCGTGTTCCTTTTTTATTACGCCCCGTCATAACACACTAAGATATCTGAATCCTCAACCCTGGAGTGTTTATGTCCCCTGAGCTACCATGCTACCCATGTTGAAAAAAGAAAAATATGAAAAAAATGAGTATAATTCTATTCATGATTTACATGTATTTAGGGCTTTTAATGCTACGTGCTACATAATAACACACATTCTCAGATTAACTATTTTATGTTTATTGTTCATTTTTTTGTAAACACAAAATGAAATTGACTTCCGGTGCTTGTTTTCATCTTCCAGTAAACTTTCAGGAGTTATTTTGTCTAACTGTGCTTCAATTATATACCAACAGGCTTTCAAAATGTTTTCTTTCATGACGTAGAAGAGAATGCATTTAATATAAACTTTCATCAGCCAGCAGAAATCTACAGAATACCACTGTGAAGACAAAGATTTTTAAAATCACATGTTGTCAAAAGACCAGGCACTCAGTCAAAAGTGGGAAAGCAAATGACACAAAAGAACAAATAACACCAAGAGAAGCAAAGGCGCATGTTGAATGTCCTCATGCCCATTGTTCCTGGGGTGTCACTGTGTCCTGGGCCAACTGACAAAGTACAAGGTTGGTGGGCAGTGCTAATCAGTTTCACGTGCCTGTGAAATGGCCTTTGTCCTCAATAAAGGGAGGATTATGTCCCCACTGAGGCAGCATCTTCTCAACAACCCCAGAGAAACCCAGGCTACTAGTCCTTAATGCTTTGAAATGAGTTCATTTACACACAGTAAACACTGTAAGATGAGATTTTAATCTTTTGGTTTAAATCTCAGTAGTGCTTTCTGCTGTATCTGGGTTGAAAGTACTTTATCTAAATAAATATTTCTGCAAGTTTCCTAAATAAACCCCCAGCTGTATAAATAGATACAACCATATGCTATGTAAGGTCTGGAAAAGAACATTTTCTAAGCAAATAAATCATAACATTTTAGCTAGCTATTGTCCCCACGCAAACCTGTTAGCCCATTTCCACTGTTATTCACAACCAGTAATAGGCCCACAAGTTTATCTGAAAAGTACAGAAAAAAAAATGATTTGAGACTGTTAAACCAAGTAGATTTAGTCACTTAGTCACTGTATTTTTAAATTCATATCTATCAGATGATATTTTTCCTTATGAATTAGTGATCTTTGCAGTCCAGTAACTTTTTTTTTAAATATTTTGAGACCCACTGAGCCTTTGTTAGCTGATATGATTACAAGCAGCTTCCTGTTTAATTGCGGAGAGACTTGCTCGCCCCGTCTCTTTCCCTATCTCCCTCACTTTTATACTCTTTCCCTAGCAAAGACAATTCCATTCCTGCATTTTCGATATTTCTGTGATACAATCTCACCCACTGCCAAGTGCCAAGGACCCCTCTCTTCTATGCGCATTTCAATAGATGGTCAGGCACAAGAGAAAATGAAAAATTAATTAATTACACATCAAGACCCCAACACCAAGACATTTACCTTAATCTATTAGTCAGAAATAAATTTTACTCTGAAAATGACACCATCCAAAATAACCCCCCATATTAGCTAGATTTATAAATTGTGGATTGTTAAAACAATTATCAGTGAGTATCAATGAAATTACTTCCCGGTGTAAATAAGAGGCACAATTCGCTGTTCTCATCTGCAGCCAGAACATGATCACAGGAAGCTTAATATCAGAGCAGGAGCTTAATCTTAGGAAATGATAGGGGTTTGTGTCTGCACAAGGAGGCATTTGGGAGACAGGCCATTAAATTACAAAAACACTTTGAGAGTAGGGCGCTGCCTCTTAACTGGTCCCCAGAGAAAACACCATGGTGCATTGCAAAGTCAAATGGGGGAAGTGGCATAAAATATTAAAGTTCACACTTAGTTAGGATTTGCCTACTACAGTCCACAAGATTTATAATTAAGTAGTAAGGAATTGAGATTAATGAGAAATGTGGAAGAACAAGTGAGCTGGACCAAAGCAACATATTTTATTAACCCCTTCTTGTCGCCATGCAGAATCAATGGCGAGTATGTACTGTATATGGAACGTTCATGTTGAAAGGGGTCTCTGACTCAGATGGGTGTGGCATTTTTGGTAGACTGACGGAGGGGTCCGACGCAAGTTCTTTACAGTGAAATGAAGTGACAGCTGTTTGTATCATTCACCATAACATGAGTAGTACACTCAGACCCAAACAAGAAAGGAAAAACTGAAAAGAGTTTCAAAAGGAAAAGAAGTCCCAAAATGCAAAGTGACTCTCCAGCTCTGGAGTGGGGGCAGCCTCAGAAGTCAAGGAGTGACAGCTTTTCAGAGCAGGTGAAGTAATGTCTCTCTTTATCACAACATGAAGCATGTGGACGTGAGTGTTGGTGGGGCTTTGATTGGAGCCAAAAATGAGAAACACTTTTTTCCCACCTCACATTCATCAAAAAAACGTTTTCTCCAAACATCCAAATCGCTTAAATGTACCTTCTGTGCCTCAAATTTTAAAAAATACATGCTGCAGTATTACCTAAAACATAAAGACAATCCCAGCAAGAACAATCGGAGGTTATCTGTGCAGTTCAGTGGATATATTTTTGAATAAAATTTTTTGTAAAAAATTTTTTGAGATAATGACCTTGTGTGAAGCAATACACATCATCCGTTCTCCCGATAGCCGCAGTCCCTTTCATTAAGCAGGTGCCTCTGAAAGGAATGTAATTATGTATGGCATATCTTCAGAAGGTAACACAGTGCTGACACTAATTTGATCTTGAAGGTAACGTTGCATTTGGCTGGAAGCGTCAGGTATGTTAATGGCTAATCAGGGTGCCGGGCAGCTATGCAATGACAGCTCCTTTGTAGCACCTTGAACCATAAGCCTCACCCTCAACCAAAAAAAAAAACAGAAATAGGGACCTTCTGATCCAGCTTCAGTGACATGTCGTACAGTGCCAGCTTTGCTGGAGCGTGAACTTCCCGGGTGTTGGCACCATGTAAATGCGCAGTCATAAAATAGGGTATCGGTAGACTCTCCAGTACTCTCTCAGCCCTGAATATTTACCGCATGCATTATTAATGATTCACATTAAGGTCATCAAGCCTGTCAAAGTATCTCTCAAAACGTCTGGAGGGGTCTAAACTTTCAAGAAGGCTCTCCACATTGTTTCCCCGTGTAGGTGCAGCTCAGTAAGAGCTGGGATCTGCTGAGGGGCCTAGGCCAGGCCAGACCTAGCCAAATTTAGGGTGTCACTCATTAGTAATAGACACAGGTCCACGAGCTCTTGGAATTAGCGATGTGCATTTGCAGTGAGAATCCCACAGTCTTGGAGAAGACCTGCATTTGAGAATTATGCAGCACAGTAAGACAAACATGTTCACCTATATTCTGGGTGGAGCTCAATATGCACTGGTATTCAGTCCCTTGCTAGCTAATTATTATCCTAATTGTACTGTAATTTTAGCCTTCTGACCCAACATGTAGATGACTGGCTGAAACACAGTGTTAAAATACATTTAGGCTGCTCACTTGCCTGTTACAAGTAGTCATTATGAGACTGATTCATGGATATTCCAGAATATTCACTATTCATCAGGTCAATAAAGCACATAGCACCATTGCTAATTCACTAATAACAGAAATAAATCTACTTGTGTATCACTATTTCAGTTGCACATCGCTTCGTCTTTTTTTTTAAGACCAACTGCACATTTTTTTTCAAATATAGTTACTTCAGCAGTATCTCAACACATGTTCACCAAAAATCACAAAGCAAAACAGTAATCACTGAATCTTAAAATTAATAATGTTAACTAATGAATATGACCCTGTCATACTTAGTTCATACTTAAAGAAATTTAAGCTCTGCATATCCTCACTCTTCACCACCTCAATTGACTACTGACTCCCTAATAACCCTCTCACTCTCTCAGATCTTCTAATTGTAATCTCCTTGCTGTTCCACACATGAGACTTTCCACCCTGGATGGCAGGTCACTGAGTGTCATAGCCCCCAAACTATGGAATTCTCTTCCACATTCTCTCCATGACTGCTCTTCCTCCTCTTCTTTCAAATCTTTCAAAACTAAAGACATTTCTCTTTTATGAACATTTCTTATTTCTCTTCCTCTTTTACTGACTACTGATTTTTCCCCTCCTGCAAAGCAACCTTGGAATTGTGAAAGGCACTATATAAATGCAACTTATATTTTTATTTTACCGTCATATGTTTATTTTCATGATGTTGCCTCACCCTCATGCTGCCATTGGTGTACCTGTCATAGGTGGTGTGGTCACTCACAGTGATAAAGAGTATAACTGTATCTATTATTGTAAAAAATATACAGGGAGCCACACCATTCCACAGCTCCATGCCGTTCTGATTGTCACGGTGAGTCCATTCTACCTCTGTCACCACATCTGCCAACATGCCATCTGTAAGAGCCACGATCAGGCAGAAGGATCAGGGGGGTGGGACTGTTTGGATGGAGGGGGGGATATGCATGGCTTGAAAAGCAATGAGCTGATCTAAATGCTGGCCCACCCTGCTTTAGGACGACAACAGAAGCTGATTTCTGACAAAAAGCAGGTTTTCTGGAGTTGTGAATGCTGATGTGCCAGAAATGAAAGGCTTGTCTGCCTGCATGTGGTGGGTAGGTGTGGGGGGTGGGGGTGTTAACCGATAAAGAAATCCTCCTGTTCAGACAGAGAGACATCCGATCTGGAGCAATTGACTTTGCAGTCTAACTTTTAGCTTGTTCGTGAAGGATAGGAAGAGAGGCCTCGGCCAATCCGGTGAAGCTTCGTGTAGGACACATGCGGGGAGGAGAGCGAGAGAACTGCGTTGAGGATTTGTCAGAGCCCCATGTCCTCACCGGAGGCGAGGGCGAGTTAGGATGCGTGAATTGATGGGGAGAAGCCAGTGGTACAGAAGACAGAGGGGCAAGTAAGTAGAGTGGTACAACAGATCAAAAAAATAATCATAAATAAACCATGTTCTCAGCCTTGGAATCAACTGGGCAGTGCATCTGTAGTGCTGACCTACATACGGGCCCGGAGTTCTACAAACCAAAGGTTGTGTGTTGCGATAATAACAAATGCCACCTCTTACAGTGAAGCCTCACACAAGTGCTCTCACTGCCACCTTTCCACAAGCGTCGTCATCCGTGTTTTCCATCAGCACCGGCCATCTGGATATGTGGCCTTAAAAACATGGGCCCTAGTTATCACTTTGAGTATTAGAGGAATTTTCACCTTCAATGGCCTGAATGCGCATAAGCTTCTGTGAAAATAACCCACTGTAAGTTCCCTTAAAAAAGAATTACTCAGCTCTGCGGAATAATGGCTTGTTTGGGCCTTTATTAATAAAATCTAGAGCTCCCTATGCATTCACGTTTTGTTTTTTTGTCGTTTTTAGTAATGGTCAGCTCCCCTAGAAAAAAATTATGTTCTATCAGCCCTGGAATTTGGATATAAATGATCTGTTTTTGGCATTTGCCTTTTACAGTATATAGCCAGGAAGCTTCTGAGGTTGTTTTCCACAACAAAGGGTGATAAGATTTAAGTGTTACCCATATTTATTTCAAGAAGCAGCCTATTTCTTACGTTTCTCTGGCCATGTACGCACATGGCCGTCTACTCTCTCTGCTCTCCTAATAAATAAATAAGTGACTACAAATCTAGCCTTGAAACTAGATCACCATTGCACTGCTCACCTCACTGACCTTTTGAGATTCTCTTGCGGTACCATGCATCAGAAGCCTTTTTAAGTAACGTCCACAGGGATGAGTGGGTGAAGATGGGGGAAGGGGGAAAAAAAGCAAGGAAGAACATCAGTTGCGTTCTGGAAATGCTGCATTTTTAGCACCTCCACTTGCACTCCAGGAGCGCAGGTGTCCCCCACAGTCAGAGGATGGGCCTTGTGTCAGCCACCCAAGCCTGCCATCTAGTGGCCAGATGACTCTATGTCTACATAGGAGGACTGAACTGCTTTTTCTTCTCTGAGCATAACACCTTCCCGTCAGCAGGCGTCTGGAAATTTATTGACTGTTTATACTGTGTGATGTTTTATTTATATAACTTATGCCGTGTGCCTGTAAAATGACAGCAGTTGTGCAGTCATAGGTGGCAGGGGGGTGCTGGAATGCGGTGGCTGGGGGGGGGGGGGTCAGATGTATGCCCTCATCAGCGAGACTCAGAGCTCTCCTTTGTGTTTTAAACGTGTTCTATGAAAGGTCTCAGTTACCGACAGCAGGGACAACCTGTGATTATTCAGCCACCTCTGGCACCCTGAAGGACTATCTGGGGCCAAGGTCTCCTCCTGACCTCCCTCATAGTCTGGATCCTGGCTGTAAAGGTTCCATGAAGCCCTATTGGTTTTCCAGCATGTCTTTAAGCTCTGGGAGAAGGCATCCTGAGGGGACACACACACCAAAAACTTCTATTCTTCTCTCTTTTTGAGCACAGCTTGTATTTTGTGATCTCAGATAATCCACAGTAATGACAGAAGCTCATATCTTCCCTCCAGGCTGGATTTTAGGATGAATCTTCCACACAGAAAAAAAGTTTCCGACCACCTAGAGTCATGTGACCTCATGTAGGAAGTCGTTTCATTATTCTCAGCTTCAATGGGCAGAAATAAGATCCATTATTAACCACCAATTCTGTGTGGTGCAAACCTTAGGATTTTTTACTTCTCTGAAAGGATTTTATCCTGTATTGTGACAAGCGCGAGCCAAGACTCTTGGGTGGGAATGGAAATGAGCAATATTGAGATCCTTTCACAACCTTTCCCAATTACCGGTGAGGTAAAAAATGAGACGGCAGGGACAAGGAGTCGCCATTGTCTCATCACTCATCCATCCAAATGCATTGAATGCTTCCTCCATGTGTTTTGGCCATGTGGCTGGAAAGAAGAAAAAGTCGATATCCATAATGAATGTGTGTATATGTGCATATATTGTTCATTCTTACTTTAGCATCACACGTGAGGGGGTCACGATAAGCAAACTATTTTCTGGCTAAGAAAAAGAGTGGAACATTCAGCTTCTGTTTTCACCTGAATTAAACTGCAAGTGATGACCTGCTTTTGATTTTATGCGCGTTTTCTGCCAAATGCTGCCCACCTCCCCCCATAATGCACCAGAACTTATTTTCACAGCCGCTGGAGCCTTGGCACAGTATGATGAACTCCTATCCAAAGCATGTTGCTGGCCTTCACTGTACTGTCGCCCACCCAGATTTAATCCATAAATTTTAAGGGGGGATGTGTAAAACAGATGGGGAGTTAGGGTACTCCCAACACATGTGCAGGTTTGGGGGCGGAGAATCGCATGCCGGCCACTCCCGCCTGTGGTGTGCGTGGACATGCGTGACCCTCACTCCAGACCACATGGCCATAATCTCACAGACAAACAGAATGCCCAACATTCAAAGTACAGAGGCGCCAAGGGCCCACGGTGAGGAGGTTGGTGTGGCAGGTGGCTAAAAAGGCAAAATCCATAAATATTTGCAATAACCCTCTCCCCCCAAGCTACCATGCTGCTGATGGCCTTGCCTGGAGCTCACCCCATAACAGCACTGCAGGTTCAGGGCATCTTGCTTTTCATGAGGGCTTGAAACAATTTACCCTGCTGCTCCAGGTGTGGTAATTACCTCATATCCTTTATGTGTACAGTGATCCCCCACCTATCACAGAACATGCGTTCCAGACCCATCAGTGATAGGTGAAAATCTGCGATATAGAAAGACCATGTAAGTAAACACTTTTTAATAGTTTAAGCCTTAAAATACCCCTCACGCTTTAAACACATGTAAACTTATTAAAGCAACACACATGATATGTGGATGTTGGGCTAAGGATAGGAGTAACATAATAATAATAATAATAATAATATGTAATGTATAGGTTTTCCAAGATGGCGCAGCCGCTGCCAGACGCCTTTCTGTGGGCTCCGACCAGGCTGTGTTTTTTTCTTGCTTTTACTAAGATAATTAAGGACTCCTTACACCCCGCAAACTCAGGCAGACGGTTCCGTTGCCTAATGTCCAGGACAGAGAGACTCAGGAAGGATTTTTTCCCCCAGGCCATAAGTCTTCTCAAGTCAAACTAATTCTGGTCCTTCTGTACACTCCGCATGTTTGTACTGGAATTCACATTCACATATACTGCACATGTTCACTTTACTGCACAAATAACTTTAGTCTGTACATCATCTCGCCATTGCACTATATTTTAGATTGTATATTTGGATTGTATATTTAGATTATATACTTGATTTGATAGATTGTATTTATATATTGTAATTTTCTTTTTTACTCCTACTTTACTTCCTAGCTTTTGTCTTCTATTTTTGCGCAGCCAAACAGGGTGACTCAGAGATACATTTTGCTGCATGTTGTACTGTATGTGATGAATAAACCTCTTGAATCTTGTATATATACACATCTCTCTCTCTGTATACATAATGGAATATGTAAAAATAAAAACATATATGGCTCTTATATTCTTTTCATCCTTCTTGACGTAGCGTACCGTCGATTCAATCAAGCCATAATGGCGAGCAACGTCTGCGTAACGCTGTCTTTCCCAAAGCATATCCAGGAGTTTTACCTTCTCCTGAATGGTCAGTTTTTACCTATTCTACCACAAATTATTCAGCTCAAGAGCTGTGTGGTAATTAGCACAAGTAGTTGAATCAAGTGTGTTAAACGAGGGGAAACCAAAACTGTGCAGGGCTCTGGACCCCCAGGACTGGAGCTTGACACCCCTGGCTTAAAACAAAACGAAAACAATCGGACCACAAGCACGGTACACGATACGCAGAGAACTGTGACACGTTGGAGAAAAAGCCACGATATCGATATAGCGTGGGCGCGATAGCTGAACCGCGATATAACGGGGGATCACTGTATATATTTAAGAGCTTTAATATGTAAGGAGGGAGAGGAGCTGAAGCTAAAAAATAATACTCCTTGTTTTAACATGTTACCACTACAAAGAACTAATAGTGTATTGTATAATATAGGGAAGGGTTCGAGTTTTTTAACCCTCTGGGGTCCAGTACATTGTCGGCAATGCAACATTCTTTTTGCGTCTATTTCAGTTTATATCTCACTGAAATCTTCATGTAGAATCATGAAAAATCCGTAATCTGTCATCTTTTCAAAACATCCATTGTCTGAAGTATTAAAGTTTTTAAAATTAGGTTAAATAGGCAAAAAAGTAAACCATGTCACCTTTCTTTGTTTCACCTGCATCGGGGGCGTATAGTACCACCCTCGCATGAAGATCGATATTCGCATTCTAAATAGCCGCACTTCCGCGTATTGAAATCGAATTCGCATGGTAATCTAATGAACGGCGCAGTGGCGAAACGTCATCCAGATACATCCCCATCAGCACCATAAAAGGGGGGACGTAGCCAGGTGTAAATGGCTCATGCTTACACATGAGAGCTCCTAAATATTCAATGGAAGGAGACCAGAAATAGTGACATGAGTTTTTTCTTATTTATTTACCCAACTGAATGTTGCAACTACGCCATTTAGTCATCTTCATGTAGCCAAGACTTTGGTGATCAGATATCTGGGATCAAAAAAAACTGCCACCATTGCTTAC
>JAODKC010000001.1:39175331-39197972 GCA_026777985.1 Mormyrops attenuatus
AAATATATAAGAAATAATTTATTTACCATGAATTAAGTTTATGATATTTGAAGAAATGTGTGATCATGCCCCAGTCAGTGAAAGTGAGTTCCCTATCCCTAGGCCCCAGAGGGTTAAAGAAGCATGTGCTTATGTCAGCTATTTCTGTACTCAGCTCTGTCAAAGCTTCCAGGCATAATCAGAGGATTCTAGCCTAAAGATCTCAGGTTCTCCTCCTAGTCGTGGTAGTGTCAGCGAAAGGAAATTCTACATGGCCCCTAATTTGGCCCAAAGAACAAAATTTTCTGTTAACTGAAATTTTGTCCCCAATGTCTTGGACTCAAATGGAGGAGTCCACAGGTTTTGTGTGTCAGGGCACTAAACTTTGTGGTGAAGGAATTGGATTTGTAATGAAAATATTGCAGGTCACTTTCGGGAAGGGACTCTGACATTGTTCTATACTGCTCGATAAAGCGTTGAAAGTGTTACATTATAGTCTATGTGAGTCTGAAAAGGCTTTCTGCTCAATATTTAATTATCTACAACAAAAATAAAAATTGTTGTGTACTTTTGTATTTTTTACATTTTAAATATAAAATGACAAAATAACAGCTACACAGTCCCTGAGTAGGTAGCACTGTTGGCTCACACCTGAGTTTCCCATCCAGGGTTCCTGCATATCCAGGAAAAGGCTCCAGGATCACCATGACCTGTACTAGGTAAGCAGTTATAGAAGATGAATGGATAAATGGATTTAAAAAGCTCAGATGCTGACGTATTTCTGGGGGTGTTAAGGGGTGGCACACATCAAAAGCCAACATGTATAAAATGTTTATAACGCCTCCCTGACAGGGACATGACAAGGCTGGCGAGCCTCTTACACTCATCACTGTAAATAGGACTCATTTAGGTTACAGGATTACAGGGACCGGCAAAGCAGGGGAATTAAAATGCAAATTAGTCTCCAATGGCAGGGAAAACACATCTAACCCATCTACATATAGCACCTCCTTAATTGGGACCATTGTCTCCTGTAAAAAAATACAGTATATCAAACATCAATTGTTTCTAACTGTAGGAGCAAATACTCCGTGTGGTAGAATGGTTTTTCATTCCTCTTTCAGACAAATAGCAGGGCACTTTCTATCCTTAATGTGAGTCTCCCTGTTTCCAAAATAGCAAGCCAATTATAACATTTCCCCCATTCACAGCTTACTTCAGGTTACAAGTACAATAGCACCAAATTAATCATCTGAAACTGAACGAAATTAAATGTCTGTGAAAACCAAAGTATCATTTATTTGGATGCTTTTCTTGTGATTCACTTGATATTTCTCACATGTAGATATTAATGCAAACATTGTTTTGAAAATGCTCTGGCTGTTTTCCCACTGTTGTTGATGTTTATATGGGTCACTAACAGCTACATAATACACCCTGATTTATGCAACTGTAAAGCTAAACATATTCATGGACTCCATGTAGCTGCAGCCCTGTAACTTGCTCAGTGTTCCTATACCATCAGAGACTCTGATCATGTTCTCAACCAGTACTTTACCTGCTGCCCAACACATTATTAAAAATAAAAATAAACAAATTTTAAAAAGAATGCAATTCTTCCTGTTATCTAAAAAAACAGGCATAATTAATGATTCATTCAATTAGGCCATAATTTTTTTTTGTCATTCATGGGTTAAGATGATGCCATGCTCCTATCCACATATCCATTCATACATCCATCCATCCACAGCCATTTTTCCAGTACAGGATTGAGGTGACCTATCCCACAAGAGACAGGGACGGCAGTCTCTCACTGTGCAGTCAGTCGTTCCTGGAAAGATGGGGACGAGGGGGATGAATTCTGGAAGATCCCCCCCCACCCCACCCCCTCCAAAAAAATGAACATAAACAGATATTTATATAGGGCTGATGACTACTGAATAAAAATTAAACTGTAATATTTTTGGGTTTTGTTATTTAACGTGTTTCTGTCATGATGCAGAGTGGTGGCTCTGTGGCTAGGACTCTGTGCCAGCCATCAGAAAGTTGCTGGTTTGAATCCTGTGGATACCAGCAGTGATCCTACTCTGTTGGGCCCTTGAATAAGGTGCTTAATCTGAAATTACTTTGTCCTGGGTATGATGTTAATCTATATCTAGCCCTGAACGGAGCTCCTCCAACTGACAGGGAAATATGGGGGTTGGTGACAGGATTGGAATTCCATCCACCAGAAAAAAAACTCATACTGGTCCATTTGGACTAGTGTGGTGCTGAGGTCCTAGCAAGTTCAGCCAAAGAGCAGACCACAAAATTCGTACAACAATCCTAGAATGTCATCTTGGGATCTACAGGAAGCTCTTGCCACAGTTGATGTCAAAGTACATACATCTACCATCTGAAAGAGACTGCACACATTTTCATTTTATGGGAGGTGTGCAAGAAGGAAACCCTTACTGTCAAAAAAAAAACATCAGGGCATCAAGACTTAAGTTTCCCAGAGAATACCTATACAAAAGCCAGGAGTTCTGGAACAATTTGCTTTGGACAAATGAATATAAAATTTAATTTTCTATACAAAGTAACAGAGGACATATTTGGTGTAAACCAAAGGTAGCATTTGAGCGAAAGAATCTCATATCAACTGTAATCATGGAAATGTCATGGTTTAGGGTTGCTTTGCTGCTCATCATGGTATGGCAAAATCATCATAGAATAGTAATGATACATCATAGTAATAGGATCCACCAAAAACTTTGTGACAATACATTCACTAGGTAAAATATTGCCTGCATTCACCCTCATCTTTTCTGCCACTAAGCAGCATTGCTTCAATTTGAAAAAGATCATTAAAATACTTTTTGAGGTATTGCACTAATGGGATCGAGTGTCTGAAACTGCCCTTTTTGTTATTTGTCTTGCCATGGGGAAGTACGGACCGGGGAAAAAGGAGCAGGACTAGAGGAGGCGGGAGAATATGGGGTTTAATCGAGGAAAACACATTCAAGCGCATACGACCAAACAACGTTAAGACGCTAATGACCGGACTGGGGAAACATACTCTAACATCGGACACCCGGGGCATGACGTTATTCTGCAGTGCTACTTTTGGTGCGATCTGCATCAAACGTTAACTGGTTCTTGAGCTTCATCCAGAAAATGTATATGAAGAGTTGGAAAAAAAATATGTTAAATACTTTTTGAGTTATTGCATTATTTGGAAAGTCTCTGTGACAGTGGCAGACCAGTCCCAAAAACCATATATAGTCCCTGGCTGAGTAATACAACTACCTTAAATTATTCACATGTAAGTTATACTCCCACAGTTCTTTGTCATATTTCATTAAGGTACATTAAAGAATATACAAGTTTACTTAAATTTTCAACTGAAAATCAACTGAAAAGGAATCTACACATCTTACATAAGCTTGTCTGGACATAAGATAGGGCCCGGTGTGTGTCTGTGGTTGGAAGCTTGCTGCTTCAAATCCCATGACTGGCAGAGTAATGTCATCATTGGGCCCTTGAGAAAAGCCCTTAAGCCCCAATTGCTCCACGGACTGGCTCTGAGTCTTACAACTCACTTTTGTGCTTTGGTTTTTGGCTCCAGCAGGACTCTGAATTGCACATCACTCAGGATAAAAGTGTCTACAAATTAATAAAGATAAACTTTAAAAAGTTTGTGAAAATACTGAAACAATGTCTTCAATGGCTTTTGGTAGTTGATTAATATTTCTAGGTGAAGTTGAAGCGATGATGCAGCATTTGGCTGACAGAAATGCTGTCTGTTAGGCAGTAACTATCGTGTGAATGTGATGTTGAGGAAAAAGTTTTCTTAAAATTTAGTGACACTAGCATTAATTAAAGAATAGCTCTAATTAAAAAAAATCATCTCTTTTATCAACAAGTACCCTTTTCTAATCCATTTGAAAGCTACACATCAACGTCAAACCTTGTACAGCTTTGGAAAAACAAACTAACAGAATTACACCACTTTTGGGTGTGGTAAAGCTGCTTTGTCATTATATGATCTTTTGAGTGTCCAGAATGCATATTTTACAGAAGTTGTAACAACATAATCCTATTGATTTTGTCCATTTATTTTCTTGACATATTTGCTGCAGTCCTTCATACAATTACACAAATTGACTTTACTGTGTCAGGACTATAGACTATGGATTTTGGGAACTCCCTAATATGATTTCTCCAGCGTGTTATTATTTCAGAGAACAGGCTTTACAGGGACTGGAGTGGACTCCCTTTATACGACTACGATATGTATTATCAAATTAAAATATTGACATTGAATCCTGTTAGGAATCCTAATGGGCACTCCGTCATTGGAATTCGGTGTCTGTGTTCTCCAGAAAGTGAATCCAATGTCGGCCACTGACGTCAGGGGGTCAAATATGGAATGCTACTGAGGATCTCATGTATGAACTGCTCAGCCAATCCCTGACAGCTGAGACTTAGGCATGCTGAACACTCAGGGAAAACTACAATCATACCCCTCCCACACTGTATTAGGATGAATTCGTGGACAATTACACTGCCCATGGAATTAATCTTTCTACTGTGATATTCTGGGAAGTTGTGATCATGGGATTAAACGTGTCAGATACATCGTCCATGATTCACCCAGAATATTATTGAACTATACCAACATGTTATTTTTACTTATTACCTGTACAACGTACGTTTCATGAACAACTCGTGTCTCATGAAAAGAAGCCAGGATGCTTATCTGGTACATTAGATCAGCATGCAGAATGCTTATCTTGGTTTCGGGAGACAGGGGAGGGTCGGTATGCAAAACGCTTATCTTGTCTTCAGGAGGGCTGGGAGGCATTGCGCAAGGGCGCCTGTCCTAGGGGAATTGTCTTATTATCTCTAAAACATTTCGTAAGCAGCATCACTCGGACAAAAGGGGGAATTTGAGACCATGTTGCCTGAGGGGAAGGGGTGAGCCTGGCCAGCTCATCCCCTGCCTGCACGCAACGCTAAATTTAGTATAAAAGAAGGGGGAGATCCCAGTACTGACCGGAGCTCAGCCATGGGATAGAGCATGTATCGCCCGGCATTTCTTGGGACTCACGTGTTGGTCTCCTACCAGGACTGAAACGGACTCCCCAGTCCCTGTGTGAAGGTGGGTGATGATGGCACGTCCGAGTGTAAATAGTTTTGCAGCTACCGCTCGTGATAATAATTCACATTTTCTATATTTTATTGTTTCTTTTCTATATATTTTCGTTCGTATGATGCATACTATTCTATATTCCTTGTAGTACGAGGTTATTTTGCATTGCTTTCAATACGATAGCTTGGTATTGATGTTAATGCAAGGTTACTTTGTATTACTTATTAAAGTGTTTTTGAGTGAACCTAAGTATGCCTGTTTGTTCCTTCGAGAGCCCTATATCCCTCTCTCATTTTTAAGGCACGCACACACCCAAGAATTGTCAATGTAGAAATGTTTTTATGACCCCTTACACAGGAGTTATACCACTCATGGCACTCGATTACAGCCATTTGACCACCAAGGGAAGAACTGCAATCCCTACACCCATGTTATTATACGATTTTACACCACCCGTACCCTCCCCTCCCAAAAATTATTTCAGAGAATGACAGTCAGAGTCATGAGTCTGAATTTAAGGTTAATGATTCAATTAGAAGCTTAATAAATAATAAAAGTTTGAATCATACAGAATGTCAGGAGGTTCTCATTGAATCAAGAGTTGTGTTTCACATCGAAAAACACAATGCCATTCTTTGTAAAAATACATGGTTCAGGAACAGCTGATAGCTATAGATTCTCTGATAGCCTTGAATTAAAATTTTCAATGCATGATAAATACACACTAAGAGCACAGTGACATCCTGTTCCGCCCAAGCAAACTAGCAGGACAAGATAAGTACACAACTTATACTCGTAAGTCCTTTGTCCCAACATCTAATAATTGAGCTTGTAGAGCCTTAGTTTTTTAAATAGCCTTTATTTTTATCACAGTGCAGTGAATTTTTAAGTAACACTAAAGTCTAAGAATCCAGCAATATTGGCTGTACTTCACACTATTCTATGGTGTGTTTCCTTCAAGATGGTACCACAGAAATGGAAAAAAAAAACTTATTCAATATTCCTCCACAAATGCAATGTATTCCATTTTTAAGTTTAAAAGAATTAAGAATGGTCCGAGACAGTCATTGTAGTTGCAGGTGGTGGTTGGAGGTAGGTTTAAAAATACTTGCATATTAAAATACACATTTTGTCTCTTTGATCAGTATGTGTAGTGCAGCAGGTAGAGGGGTGGACTCCACCAGTGCTGTGGGGAGGCAATGGTAACATGCAGGCAGTCCGCCGCTTAATCCCTCCAGTTGACTCAAGTTGAGGGACTTTGAATGCTAAACATTAGGAATACAGGGACAAATGTACAAAAAAGCGCAATGTATCTTAGCTAAATTCTTCTTGCTTTGAACGGAATTCCAAAGGTAAAATGACAACGAGAACATAATTATTGATTTGACTCATTTAACTATTCGCTGTCTGGGTGAGATTTGGTATCTTTTTTTGTTTTGGTTAACAATCCATTCCTGGTGAAGCTTTGGACCATGTTAGTTAACTGAATGACGCATCAAACCCACAGCGAACTCGATAAGAGGTATGAGTCTCCTTTCTTGCTCCCAGCATTGTGAGTGAAGACCTCAGAGGAAGAATATCTCTCTATCCAGTGAATAGAATGGTCAATCCCATTTTCTCATTGAACCATGCTTTGATGTTCTGCAGAAAAGCCAACCACAAATGCTCACAGGTACAGGTGTCAGTGTAATTGCATACCGCCACGTCAGGAATGTGGGAGAAGGAGTGAGGGGTTTCAAGAGGGGTATGAGGCCCCCCCGACACATATATACAATCACCTTAAAAGTTTGCCAAGTCTAGGGACTCTAAAGGCGGGGTTGGGTGGGTAGTGGTGATTCTAAATGATGATCCTGCATGAAAGCAGCACAGTCTCTCAGGTCTGCTGGTCATCTGCTCCTGGAAGTACCGAGATCCAGGAGGAAGCTCAGAGGAGATAGGGCTTTCTCTATCATTGCTCCCAAATTATGGAATAACTTGCTTTTGCACGTTAGAGAGGCCCCCCACTGTGCACCTTTAAAACACGTCTTACAACTCACTTTTATGCTTTGGTTTTTGGCTCCAGCAGGACTTAGTTTTCTTTTACTGTAGTTATCTGACTTTGTATTTGTTTTTGTTTTTTCTTTTCTGTCTCCAATGCTCCAATGTACAGCACTTTTTGTCAGAGCCTTCAAGATGATATAAAACCTCAGTATACACCAATACCCTCTTTTGCTTTTATTCATATCTTTTATTCATAGCAAATGACAATCCTCATTTATATAACTGAGTATTTTTCCACATTACAGCGGTCTTCTCTCAGTTTTCCCTAATCACTAATCCACAACTGGGTCACAGCCTGGAGCTGCGAAACATAGGGCACATGGCAGGGGACTCCAGGCTATTGCAGGAAGTGCAGTCAAACGCTGTTGCGGATTTGAGATACCCATGTATGCACCTAACTGAATGTTTTTGGAATGTGGGAGGAAAGCCATGTGAAAAGGCAACAGCAATGCAAACCGCATGCCATCCAGGAAGTGTGAGGCTACGAAGCCACCCACTGAGTCACCACATGCAATCACAGCATACATACATTATTTAAAATATTTTTTTACAACTACATTTGCTAAAATTTGATAAAATTACACTGTGCAATACCTCCTGTGCCATCCGCATTTCTCATCACTTATCACCCCATCAGTCGAACCCGTGACTCTCCTGGGCTTGAATGTAACTCTTTTTTTTGCCTCACTGTGCAGTGTGAACTTTGAAGAGGCCTCAGTGTTTTAAAGTTTTTACATTTTTACTCGTTCCAGACAGATGGAAGTTTCTTGAATAAACTCTCCTACTCTCATACTCTTTTATCAAGAGCACCGACTGCTAGTTTGGTAAAACAAAACCATGGTGGAAAAAAACAAATAACTTGCGAGCATCTGCACTGTTTGAGTGTTATCTAGTGATACTTGCTGGCACTGTTTTTAATATACGCTGCAGAGCACTGTTTCCATGGCAGGGTGTGGATTCAGTCATAGAACAAGCGGAGCACCCAAGAACATCACACAATAACAGCCCTGTGCAATCCTGCAAGGGAGATAACAGGGAATATTATTTTACTTTATATATATATATATATATATATATATATACACACACACACACACACACACACACACACACACACACGATATATACGATATATAAAGTATTCCCACTAGATCATTCATCATTCATGCTAAAGTATGTCAGTGTTTCCAGGTGATGACATTCTTTTGTTCACAGTCACTTCCCTTGCCGTTCTGCTTGAGTTATTTTAGCCACCCATTTTCTGACAGCCACTCTGCACCTGACTGGGGTACATTTGAATTTACAAACTCTGACGTCAACCCTGCCAACTTGTGGAGCTCCTCTACCTCTCTGTAGCTTTCTGTCTCTCTAAATAGGAATTTTATTTTTTGTCAGTGTCTGCAGTGTCCTACTTATGATTCCTTCAGTCACACTTGATGTATTAGGTTTTGGAGAAACATTAGCATGTTCACTTGGTTCCCATGGAAGATTGCTCCGAGACCTCAGTTTTTTTCTAGTGAGAATTAATGTTTCGCTCCGCAATCCAGAGTGGCTATTTTTTGGTTCCACGTCTTTTTTTCAGTATACAGTGCTTAGAAGTGCACTTAAATACCTGCAAGGGCTTGCATGAGGTTCAGACTGCTGTGGGGCTTCCCTCAGTTGCGTTCATTACTCACCTCCAGGAAATTCAGGTCGCAATTTCAGGGTCCCCAACACTTGCTTTTTCAGGGAGCTATGCAAGACTTATGTTTATGGAAACACAAAACTTTTCAACTCATGAATCCTTTTCATCATGAATCCTTTGGTGAGATATTAAAAAGCAACTTCCTGTACCTTTAAACTGAGGACATGCAAGACATCTGGGCTGACAACGTAAAAATTAATTTCAGACAATCAAGTGTATGATCCCCAATGGAAAATTCCAGAAAATTCCTTTATTATGCATTCCCTTGCTTACTGTAGCACCAGTGTTTAATTGTTAGTGAAATATGAAATTAAATACTAATCAAAACTCTGCTAGTTTGAATCTTCTAACATGGATGATCTCCAGATGATTTACACTTGACTAGAGAGTGAGAGAGATTTAAGGGTCTGCTTGAGAGCTTGCAAAATGTGGCCCTGTTCCATAAATGTGATGCTTTCAAGAAAACCTGTCTGCTACATCCTTAAAAATGGAAGGAAGTGTCACCTTATAGGAGGATCATAAACCAGAGGACAAAGCTAAAATTAGGCTGGCTTGAGAATACGAAAACAGGTGTCCTTGACTTGCATAGTCTAAGTCCCGATATGACTCCTCTAAAGATCTGTGGAAAGATTTGAAAAATACTATTCCTAAGTGATCTCCAAGAAACTCATGAAGGTTAAGACAATAACAGCTTCTCACTTAGTGGAGGCGTGTGTCTGTGTTTTGTATCAGAAGTCTTCAGTTTAAGTATAACAGTTAAGTGCTTTAAAAACAAGTACGCATCATTTCGAATTCCACATCACGTAGGAAGGCTTTAGCAATGCACAGAATATAAATATATTTCAATCAAGTCCAACTCATTTAAATACATTATAGCCAGAATGCGAATATGTGATTGTCTCAGTCTGCCTGATTGCCAAAGAGGCTAATTGCCTTTTAAGTAAATTTGCCTATCAGAGTATTCAAAGATTTAGACTGAGGAATAAACAGTTGGTCACCAACTAAAAAAAATGATTAAAGAAGGTTAATGTCTCCCACCGCTGAGGGATTTGTGAAGTTCAGTGGGGGCGGTTTCCAACATCAGAGAAGCTTGTTATGCTTGGCCATAGTAAGATAAAGCACTCTGATCGAGCCAAGCTGGCAGCGCATATTAGTCCTGGAGAGGTGATTTCCAAATGGATTGACTCTGGGTGTGAGTTCACCTGCCAGTGTCTCCCCAAGGTGGTGATTTTTGAAGTGCAACAGGAACTGGCCTCTGTCACCCTGAGTTGGGCCAGTGAAGGGGTCAAGCTTTGTATTGTTTCACTGGAACATCAACATCAGAACAGATGTCTCGATATTGCAGGGGGGTGATTCTCTAGGCCCTTAAACTGTGATAGGGTTGGTCATCATGCACTCCACGTTTGCAGTGAAATGAAGCCTGTCAGTGGCCCAGCAAAATATAAATGGCCTCTAGATGACAGTGCCCTCTGAGACAATGGTGAGATAAATCAGCTCAAACTATTCATCTGTATCAGGTGCAGAAAGCCGCCAGTACCCTGCATTGTCACTCGCTTGACAGGCAGGAGGCTCACACCATGTGCTTGCTGATTTCTTGGCATTGTTGTCCACTCTTGGTGAGTGGCAGGTATTGTGTTGTAACCGAAAAGGTGGCCAGTTAGAATCTCAGGAGGGGTCTTGCCATTGTTACCTGTGAGTGAGGTCCTTAACCTAAATCAGTCCAGTATCCAGTCATGTATGCAGAAGAAAACATCTGGAGAAAACAACGTTCTAAGTTATAAATCAATTAATTATGAACATCATTTGGCGGAAGAGGTTACCTTTCCATTCTCACTTATTTTGAACAGATTTAAAAAGATATCATGGTCATTAGCTCTCCAGTCAGACATCGAGGTTGCACAGCTGCAAACTTGACTCCAGTTGCAGAAACATGGGTAGCTGAGCATCTGTCATGTTTCCAGAACACCGCCGCCCCCGCCCTACCCACCCAGGCAGCCCCAATGCTTTTATCAAACAAGTATTTTGTCAACCAAGTCTTTCATGGGGATGTCAACCAAATGAAATCAGCAAAAATAGGGAAAAATATAAAAAAGAGACAGCTGAGGGAGGCACTTTGGATACATTGAGTGCTCCTTGGCTCGCACATCCACATGGGAGAGTACGTCATAATGCAACTAAAAATGGAGGGAACGAAAAGACCATCTCCTATTACTAAATAGAGTGACAGTACCTGGGACAAATTGTGTCACAGCCATGGACGTGGCAGGGTGGCCGTAGGGTGGCCATGCATGGCTTCCCCCTGCTTTGTTGCTAGGCAGCGTGGGGATAAGTGCGTTCTGCCCGGGTGAGTACTGTGACTTTGCAGGTACTAGTGAAGGGATGGTTTTTCTTAGCTCTAGATTCCCATGACCCTCGGAACTCCATGCTATCATCCCTGTAAACAAACCCACTATCCCTTGTGTTAGAGGTCAGTGCTAGAATATATGTTCCTGAGAGAGCCTTCCCCCACACTCCCTCCTGGTTCCTGTATCTTTTCTGAATGCAGAAGCTCATCAGCAGGCTCCTTGTAGCCTGCCTTTTCATCTGTTTCCTCAAGCTTTGTGTTGTAACCCCTGGATCCAAACCAGCATACCTGGCACAGACACCTAGATCCTCTTCTTTCTGCAGTCCACATGCATGTGGCAGCTCAACATAACCAAAGAATCGCTCCAGAACGAGCCAGAAGTGGGCTACTGGCCCTCCCTGCAGTGGGCTACTAGCATGGCATCCGTTTAGGGCCTGTGTGCCACAGGGGCCACCTCTTGCTTCCAACCACCCCCTTTCCCCCAGGAGGAAAGCCACCCCCAGCATCCTTCTCCCTGATTTCATGCTTTCAGACCTGCCTCACACAACCCAGCGGAAACCATTCAGAATTTCACGGAGCTTTGCCTGTGTCCAAATTTGCTTGAGTAGCTTTCTGAAGGATACATGCACCACCCCACTAATAATCCCTGCTATTACTAGGGCAGTTTTTGCTGCAGACGAACTCTAAGTCAGAGTTGCCTATGAGCCTCCCCATCCTCTCTCCCATTTCTCTGCTTGCAGGGTAATTTTTTTCGCGCCTTTTCTTTCAATGCTCTTGGCCATCGGCACAAAGCTAGCTGTTTACCCCAGCCACCAAGGGCTGGGTGATGTTAAGCCAGCTGGTGACCTTCTCTGTGGCTACTGCGTACGGCTCCACACAGGGTTGGAGGGGATCACAGGCCGTGATGTTTCAAGGGCACTCCAACAGGGCTGCAGCAATAGCTACCCAGCTGATACTGAGGCACACACAGTGTAGGTTAATCCCCCTGGCTTTGGACAGCTTAATTTTTTTCTGCACTTGCCTCCTCTGGGCAGACAGTACTGGACTCATTTTGCCCAAGGCCTGTGAGACAGACAAGGCCCATCAGGCCCCTATCACAGAAGTTGCCGTTACCGGCTGTTGCGGTGGGAGAGATTTTCTCGCCAGCACGGCGGTCGCCTGATGTGTCCGTGGGCCCTCCCGGGAAATGGGTGCCATGATGACTGCATTCGGGCTGAGCCTCGTGGAGCCTTATGTCCCCATTCCTGTTGAACACCTAGCCAGACAACTCCGGTTCCAGGAACTGGGCCCTCTTACTTCCTCCTTTCTGGTCACAGGGCGTCACGAGCATGCTGAGGGATGGGCTGGGGCTTCAAAAAGTGCCTCGCTTCCCTCAGAGATTTCCAGCTCAGATATGCAGCACCTGGCTGCCATATAATGACAGACTTCTCTAACATCTGTACAGCATCAAACGAACTGTGCAATTATTAATGGTGTCTCTGTGCCTTATGTTAGGCTGCTCACTGGCAACCTTCACAAACTGACCAATCAAAATATAGAAGCCTGAGCCAAGGGGTATGTTACACAATACTGCCCCCTGGTTTCTAAACTCTCAGCTCCTTGCTGTCATTCTGTATTTATTCAGAATGTTTTCAACACAATGACTTAACACTGTCTGCAGTCACATTTTTTCCACAGGCTCAACATTTCTTCTTAGCACCATTATTGAACAATTTCAATACAACATACACTATGTATGTACACTATATTGCCAAAAGCATTGGGACACCCCTCCAAATCATTGAATTCCGGTGGTCCAATCACTTCTATAGCCACAGGTATATAAAATCAAGCACCTAGTCATGCAGACTGCTTCTACAAACATTTGCGAAAGAATGGGTCGCTCTCCGGAGCTCAGTGGATTCAAGCATGGTACTATGATAGGATGCCACTTGTGCAAGTCCATTCGTGAAATTTCCTCGCCACTAAATATTCCACAGTCAATTGTTAGTGGCATTATAACAAAGTGGAAGCAATTGGGAACAACAACAACTCAGCCATGAAGTGGTAGGCCAGGTAATATCAACGTATGGGGACAACGTATGCTGAGGCACACAGTATGCAGAAGTCGCCAACTGTCTGCAGCGTCAATAGCTACAGACCTCCAAAAATCGTTTGCCTTTCAGATTAGCTCAAGAACAGTGCGTAGAGAACTTCTACGACATTTTGGACAATTTCAGTCACAACTTTGTAGGAACAGTTTGGGGATGGCCCCTTCCTGTTCCAACATGACTGCACACCAGCACACAAAGCAAGGTTCATAAGGAAATGGATGAGCAAGTCTGGTGTGAAGGAACTTGATTGGCCTGCACATAGCCCTGACCTCATCCCAATAGAACACCTATCGGCCTTCTCGTCCAACATCAGTGCATGACCTCACAAATGCTCTCCTGGAAGAATTGTCAAAAATTCCCATAGACACACTCCTAAACCTTGTGGACAGCCCTCCCAGAAGAGTTGAAGCTGTTATAGCTACAATGGGTGGGCCAACTCCATATTAAAGCCTATGTATTAAGAATGGGATGTCATTAAAATTCATTTGTGTGTTAAGGCAGGTGTCCCAGTACTTATTATGTAATATTCACAGGGGTGTGGCTAAAATCTCTGGGTCCCCTATCAAAGTGTCACCTTGTCCCCCCCCTGCATAATTTTGTGTAGAATTTTGCATATCCAGTGGCCACTATAATATGCTAGTGTGACCGCCTGCTGGCCGGCGTAACAGGTGGTGACAGTGAAAGGATGCGACTATGCCACCTTGGGAGTTGCCATTCCCTTCTTTTATAAGGCACGGACCATTACTTATGGGCCAATTATCCAATTAGGAGCACCAGTAACCAGAAAGGAAAGGTAAGCATGTACAGTGCCTTGCAAAAGTATTCACCCCCCTTGGCATTTTTCATGTTTTGTTGCCTCACAACCTGGAATTAAAACGTTCCTTAATCATATTTTATGTGATGGATCTGCATAAAATAGTCTAAGTTGGTGAAGTGAAATGAGAAAAAAATATATAAAAAGAATTAAAAAAATGAAAAAACTGAAAATTGGCATGTGCATATTCATCACCTTTGCCATGAAGCCCCTAAAAAGTCCTGGTGCAACTAATTACCTTCAAAAGTCACATAATTAGTGAAATGAAGTCCACATGTGTGCAATCTAAGTGTCATATGATCTGTCAGTATAAACACCCTAGAGGCTGCAACACCACTAAGCAAGAGGCATCACACCATGAAGACCAAGGATCTCTCCAAACAAGTCAGGGACAACGTTATTGAGAAGTACAAGTCAGGGTTGGGTTATAAAAAAATATCCAAATCTTTGATGATCCCCCGGAGCACCATTAAATCCATCATCTTCAAATGGAAAGAACATGGTACCACAACAAATCTGCCAAGAGAGGCCCGCCCACCAAAACTCACAGACTGGGCAAGGAGGGCATTAATCAGAGAGGCAGCACAGAGACCAAAGGTAACCCTGAAGGAGTTGCAGAGTTCCACAGCAGAGACTGGAGTATCTGTCCATAGGACCACAATAAGCCGTACACTCCATAGAGCTGGGCTTTATGGAAGAGTGGCCAGAAAAAAGCCATTATTTAGCGTTAATAAGAAGGCACGTTTTGAGTTTGCCAAAAGCCATGTGGTTGACTCCCCAAATGTGGAGGAAGGTGCTCTGGTCAGATGAGACTAAAATTTAACTTTTTGGCTACCAAGGAAAACGCTATATCTGGCGCAAACCTATTACATCCCATCACCCCCCAGAACACCATCGCCACAGTGAAGCATAGTGGTGGGAGCATCATGCTGTGTGGATGTTTTTCAGCAGCAGGGACTGGGAAACTGCTCCGAGTCGAGGGAAAGATGGATGGTGCTAAATACAGGGATATTCTTCAGCAAAACCTGAGTCAGTCTGCCTGTGATTTGAGACTGGGACGGAGGTTCAGCTTCCAGCAGGACAATGACCCGAAGCATACTGCTAAAACAACACTCGAGTGGTTTAAGGGGAATCATTTCAATGTGTTGGAATGGTCTAGTCAAAGTCCAGACCTCAATCCAATTGAGAATCTGTGGTCAGACTTGAAGATTGCGGTTCACAAGCGAAAACCATCCAACATGAAGGAGATGGAGCAGTTTTGCCTTGAGGAATGGGCAAAAATCCCAGTGGCAAGATGTGGCAAGCTCATAGAGACTTAAAGTCATAGAGGCTTATAGCCATAGAGACTTACAGTCATAGAGACCTATCCAAAGTGACTTGCAGCTATAATTGCCGCAAAAGGTGGCTCTACAAAGTACTGATTTTAGGGGGGGTGAACAGTTATGCACGCTGAAGTTTTCTGTTATTTGGTCCTATTTGTTGTTTGCTTCACAATGGAAAAAAAGAAATACATCATCAAGGTTGTAGGCATGTTCTGTAAATGACATGGTGCAAACTCTCAAACAATCCATTTCAATTCCAAGTTATCAGGCAACAAAACACGAAAAATGCCAAGGGGGGTGAATACTTTTGCAAGGCACTGTAATTGACATCACACATAGGTCATCCTGCTACACTAGGCATTTATGTGATTAGACAGTAAAAGTGTTTACATATCTGAGACATCCCATATGTCTCATGTTATTTATAAATATTTCATGTTATGGATGTAAAGCCAGGATTTATTAAAAAGAAAAAACCAAAGCAAAAAAAATGGAACACACTATCTGTAAAGTTCATGGAAAGTTCCACATTGCTTTAAACATATTTCCTCAGAGTATGACTTCTGATGTGTCAATCTGGAAGTAGCAAAAATAACCCAGACCTTCATACTGCAGATCAGAGTACAATGCGTAAACCTTGAGTACAGACATTATTAATCAGGGTCTGGTTCCTGCAGAACTAACTGGCTTCCGCACCAGTCACTGCTGTGAAGGATGGTGTGGTCTAAGCGGAGAATTGGATGGCTTTCAAAGTCGAGGGGAGGAAGCGCCACTGACTTCGGAAGGTTCCAGTGTGTGTCACTTATCCACATCTTCAATCATCCCACCTGATTCCCTGGGAGCAGCTCTGGGTTTAATCATCCCGACCCCCCTCCCCTGCCCCACACCCCCAGTGTCACATCTGGCCTCGGCCTGTAGTGGTTCTCATCCTGGGGGGACATTAGCGGGGTGATAAACACCAGGAATGGCATTCGTTGCTGCTGTTAGTGGGGCTGTCTCTCTTCAGCAAACATGGCACGTCACCAAGAGGCCCTGTCCAGTTGTCCAGCAGCTGCCATGTGCCCAGACCACCACTCTCCACAAAGCAGCGTTCCATTGGTCCTTGTGGAAATTGAACCAATGACCTTTTGTATAAAAACCTTTTTACTGTGGTACAATGACAAATTAAACAAAAAATATGTGAAACATTTTAGAACCTGAAGGAAATTTATTTGATAAAACCCAACGCAAATAATAATTCAATAATTGGAGTTACCCTTCATAAAAATATTTGAAAAACAGCCCAGGCTTCATCATATTCCTACATATATCTACCCCTCAGTGCACATTTTCAAAAGTGCAAACCCACAAGCATTTTTTTTAGGGGAGACGCGATCATAAATCAGCAACGAGGACGAAACTTCAAGGTTTACCACTTGTAAGCAAAATAACTAATGATGTCCATGAATTATGCATCACTGCTTTGAAGAACAAAGGGAGTTGCATGGAAAAAAACACATAATCATAAATTCTGGGCTAAATCTTTTAAAGGACGAACATTGATTGTTGTTTCTGAAAGATGCCTGTGTCTTTTAAGACTCACAACCTTCAAGTTGGCACTAATAATGGGAGAAAGAGGTGCAGAAATATCTCCAGAACTGGTCCTCTGGGTGGGTGGGTGGGTGGGTGAACAACATCACCAGCACCTTAACACCAAGCCACGATGATTTCTTACAGAGGGAAGTGGTATTCAATAGATTGTTTATTTCCCCTGTTCCTCATTATTTGTTTTGGCCATTTTGGCATGCCTAGAAGATAACCCTTATTGTGATCCTATGCAGCGTCCCTTGGACTTTTCATTTCCTCTTGGCAGTTTTCATCTTACTTTATGGGATCCTGAGCTCTCTGCCAGCTGCTATTCAAGGCTTTGGCCACATATGATTTAGTCAGTCGAAGCTTAGGCTTTAACTGATAGCCACAGCGAAAGTTTCTCCCAGAAAATATATAAGCTACTAGAGAATTCATTGAATTTGTTGTAAAACTGATCCCATGGCAGCCTAGGTGGTGGGAGACTGGGTCGATGCAGGATGTCATTCTAAAATGGGTAAACGTCCTGTCACAGAGTCCCAATTCAGAGGAAAAAGCTACAAAATCTCATTTTCTGTAGATTAAACAGGACATGCACCCACTCCCACCCCCACCCCCTTTTGCATTATAACACACAGGGCAATGTGCAGGATTGCTAGGATCATTCCTGGTGTCTCTCCCCCATTTATTACACAGCACCCTCAGATGACTGTGTGTTTTTCAGATGTTCCTGAAAGCACTCCATCAATTTGTGTACCTCATTGATTCAGCACACACTTTCATGCACACCATCCAACAAAATGACAAATTTTCCCCTTTTTAAACTTCAATACAATTGAAACTATTCAATACAATTGAAACTGAACTATTAAAACAAACAGTTTGGTAACATCTTCCCAGTTGCACATATGCCAGTCTCTGGAGAGACAACAGATCCGGTGAGCAGCTTGATGGTATAGAGAGAGAGTGGGTAGAGTTTCCATGGGGGACATGGAAACCGGCCTTGTTGCCTCACCTGTGAAACACAGGTGGGGCCCCAGACAGAATGAATCACGCCTGTGCTTAATCCCTGCACAGCTTAGCAGCCATCAGCAGGCTCCAGTTTGGCATTATCAGGGTGTAAACGCATCCAGGATTGTCCCCTGTGAAACACCTTCTGAGTCGCCCTCCGCAGGTCAGGCATGGGAGAACACCTTCAGATAACAAGGCCCCTGCTCCACACTCTTCTAGGTACAATCCTGTCTAATCAGTGCATAATTCCAATACACAGAACAAGGAAGTTCTGGATCAATTCCCGTGGTTCCCGTTTCCCAGATTCTATGATGGCAGACAGACAGAAGCAATTCCACGTAAGGTTAAGTTCATAAGCTATGAGTTTCGGTGCTCAGGTGATATTTCTGGAACAAAGTCCTGGTATTTAGAAGAGAAACTATCTTTGATATCCCTTCTATATGATCTTTGGTCCCCACTAATCAAATGCCACATGAATTATAATTTGTCAGGACATCCTATAATATTTAGATAACCCACATATACTCCCATCACCATATTAGCGTCTCAGAGAAATGTTTATATACTAGGCTAATTAAATACCACTTAGAATTTTTATTTAGGTGTATATCTATAGGAATATAACAAAGTAGAAAGAGAGAGCCTTGCAAGTCTGATGTCAATAACTTTGCATGGCACTTATACCAACAGAAATCATTTCTTGCAGACACCTTTCTCTAGGTCACAAGCGCATGGATGTGTGACGCATGTTTCAATAGCACCATCTGCTGGTAGCAGAACATATGCTTTAAGTGAAGAATGTCTTGAAATAGTCTCCCAAATGTCACATCGCAACAATGTTATGTCTTATCATGGCCTCCTTGACGGATTTACCCCAAGCAACTTTCAAATGTTTGCAGATGTGATTCTTTTCTTTTTGGTTGTTGAAGGTGTTCAGGAGAAGAGCATTAAAAAGTCATGATGGATGAGCTCCTCTTTACTGGCAAGTGCAAGGGTTCAGTCTTTGTTCCCATGACACCTTCAGAGGTGATACTATTTAAAAAACCTGTACGTTATTCAAACGCCCAAAAAGGGCGGATGTGCCTCACCTGTGCTTGTCCCATGCTCCTCTCATGGTAGCAGACAGAGCACACCGCCCCAAGCCTGCAGAAATGCCTGTCTGTCATCTGTGTTATACTTACTTGCATATTCGAATTTTGATTCTTTGTACTTCAAAGCCTAAAATCAGTCTTTGCCCCGTCTACCCTCCTAGCTTAAAGAGGTAAATATATGGTGATGCCCTCTTGTCATCCACAAACACAACCCTCTCTGTTGTTTCAATCCACTGCTCACTTTCTTTGGTTGTTGTAAGAGTCATTGAAAGATGGTCAATAGCAGTAAATAAGGTATTATTTTCTCCAACTGCTGTCAGCTCACCCATAATTTAGCACGGTGGTTAAATCTGCCATTCTTACACTGAAGCTACCACTGAGATGCTCATTTTTTGCACTCTGTCCCTGTCATCTCATTTAAATATATATATATATATATATCAGGCATGTAGCCACAAAGTAAAATAACAGGACTGAACCACTCCCACCCTAAAAATTATCTGCTACCGATCAGGTACATAGCCAATTTACAAGTTTGAAACTCCCTTGAAACCTATCGATACTGTTGCTGGACTCAAAAAACATCAGATAATTCTGCATTGTGTGAAGCAACAGTGAAAAAAAAACTGATAAACAGTAGTGCATTACACTAAGGGAAAAGTACAATGACTAATCAAAGGAGAGAATATGAGAGATGAGAGAATAAACATTGGACTGCCCCATGGTATATGGCGCCAAACATGCACGAAGGCCTCCTGACATCTTAACCTGCCAACTAGGTCAGGCAATCTCAGTGCAAGTGGAGAAGAAAGGCTAAACGGCAGCAGGTACCACATACTGGAGCACTCCATGTCATCCAGCTCTGGAGGATCAGCGCCGAGACAGACTGCAGTAGAAATTTGTGCTCAGAGACCGGAAAAGTGTCACTGTAAAACTCCAGGACAAACAGGCCTTGATACACACTAATGTACGCCCAGCCTCAAACACAGGAAACTCTTTTCACTGAGAGCCCCAGAGAAAAAAAGCATGCCCCATTAAAACACTGCACTGTGTTACTTGTTCATTTATTGTTTAATCATTTTTGCCCATCACGCTTTTTCCAATTACTTCAAAGCACAAAAGCTTTTGAGAACATGCACGTCATTAAATTATTACCACTTAATTACGTTCTGTGGTACTTAAAGGACGTCACTTTAAGTTTGTTTCACTCTTGCACAGGATTTTATGATTCTGGGGCCCAAACTAATTGGATTCCCTCCCACCTGTCTGCATAAAATTTCTAGAATAAATAAAAACTCAAAATATTGCCTAGGTTTGGCAAAAGTTTTCTCAGACTTTTTCAGATGAGCACTTTCTCTATTAAGGCCACCAAGAGATTGAAATTTCAGGATGGATTCATTTGTATGGGGCTGAGAGAGAAATGGGACTTCTTGGAGGAAGTGAGTGCACCATCTGTCTTGCAGGGCTGCTCTTGATAAGTTCCCTATGATGTGCGTCATGGTGGATGGGAATGAATTATATGCTTATGATAGGAGTCCTTGCTCTGTTTGACAAAAACCCAGTGCCACAAATAGGGATTGATGCCAAACTGATTCCTGCTCTTACTCCCATACAAGGCCAGTCAGCTCTGTGACAATTATTTTTATTTTCAATTCCTGCAAACAAAAATCAGCAGTTATTTGTTCAGGTACATTTTTACAAGGCGAGATTATTCAATCCACTCCTGGCACTGCAAGTTTAGGGATCATTGTGATCTGCGCCCGTATCTGGGTTTTCTCAGATATAACCAAAACCATAAGGACAGTCAGGAACATTTGTGGGAATTGCCCACCCCCAAGGACGCCCCCAGAACCGCTTGTGAAGTTACCTAACAAGTAGGTGGTAATCTTCAAAGCAGTGATGTAATCAGTTACAGGGACAACACCCTTTCAGGAAAGGGTCCCCCACAGGAGCTCTGCCATGTCAACTTGATTCAGTGTCCTTAAGGCCATGTGCTCTTAGCAGACAGACTGCAAGCACATCAGAGGGGCAGCACCTGAAAGAGAATTGGCTCCTTCTACATTTCTTACAAACCAATTGAAATGCCTCCTACTGGAAAAAGAATTTTGGCCTGTCCTTATAATGATTCCTCCTGTTTGTAGTATTAACTTCTTATATGCCTTTAAATTACATAATCTCACCTGTGAGTAAAGTGTTCATATAGCATTTAAGTGAGGTAGTAAGGTATTTCCTCGTGAACTTGCCTTCACCTGTAGACAAACGAGAGGTCAGAAAAAAAGACCAGCTATCGTCCCCTTTAAATCTTCAATACTACGTTCTCTAGTAGAACATGAATGCAATAAAAAAAATTGTTTATCTCTCTCTCTCTCTCTCTCTCTCTCTCTCTCTCTCTCTCTCTCTCTCTCTCTCTCTCTCTCTCTCTCTCTCTCTCTTAAATGCTCCATTTGAATGGTTCAGGTTGTGTTCAATGAATTTGAAAATGACACCCATCTATTCCAATTTAAATATACAACCCCTAACCTTTTATGATTGGTTTTAAGGTCACATCAAGTACATCAAAAATATAATCATAAGCCACTTTATTACTCAGCAGAAACTAAATAACATTTCATTTAAACAGCAATTGCTTGCTTGAAATACAACAGTAGATGGATAGAACCCATGGATAGAATTTCAATAATCACACTTTCAGAATATTTCCGTTTCAGGTATGTTATTTTTAAAGGAAACTATCAAACAATTAGAATGCTTTGAAAACCCAGTAATTTCAACAACCTCATCAGCCTGGTGGAAAGCAAACAAAATTACCAAAGCATCACTAATACCTTGTAAATACACACCAATCTGGCACAATCCTGATTTTAAAGCTGGCACCACCACTCTGTACTGTGGCATGATCTTCACCACCTTTTTAGCAATAACCATTTCTTGACCTTTCCAGAAATATGAATTAGAAAGTCATCATTTTTTTCCACTATAAACAATTAAAATCTATGATTAATCTAAGATTAATACAGTATATGTAATAATCATCTTCAAATTTCAAAATTAGCCAGTGAAATTCTTTACATTCGTTTACATAACACAAAAAAACTGACCACTAAACTTTATATACTTTTGTCAAACTCAGACAGTGTATTAACAGTACAAATAACAAAATGGCGGAATTATTTAGGAATATCTACCGACACTGACTTCTGGACACCAATACAAACCTTCAATTAATTCAGTACAAAGTGATTTATGGAACACATATAACATCAAAATGGGCCTTGTCAACGCAGACATATGTTCCCAGTGCTCCCATGCTAGGATAGATGATTACTTTATTGTTATGCGGATTTGCCAACCAGTTCATACATTCTGGACAGCAGTGACTTAGGCACTATCATCTGTACTGAGTTGTAGGATCCAATTATCCATCCATCTATCCATCCATTATCTTCCGCTTATCTGAGGTCGGGTCGCGGGGGCAGCAGTCTCAGTAGGGAAACCCAGACTTCCCTCTCCCCAGCCACTTCGTCCAGCTCCTCTGGGGGAATCCCGAGGCGTTCCCAGGCCAG
>JAODKC010000001.1:39235464-39255396 GCA_026777985.1 Mormyrops attenuatus
CTCTCAATGCGGAGGAGCAGCGGCTCTACTCTGAGTCTCTCCCGAATGACTGAGCTCCTCACCCTATCTCTAAGGGAAAGCCCAGCCCCCCTGCGGAGGAAACTCATTTCGGCCACTTGTACTCTCGATCTCGTTCTTTCGGTCACTACCAGCTCATGACCATAGGTGAGGGTAGGAACATACTGTAGATCGACTGGTAAATCGAGAGCTTTGCCTTTTGCATTGTATTGCGTTAATGCAATGCAATTTGCATTAATTTCTCGTCAAGATCTTCTATTCACGATAGGTGAGTTGAGCCACTTCATAAAGTCTTCTTCAGGACATCTCAAAGACTTTCAGTGGGGTTAATGCCAAAACTCTGTGCTTCCCCTGATCCTGTAACTGTGTGGTTGTATGTTTGATGTTCTTATTTGCACCTTAACAAAACTAATAATAATAATAATAATAAAAGAAAAGTAATACAAGAGAGACAGAATACATTCAACATGTACTGTACAGGGGAAGGAAAATAAGATTCTTGTTTATTTAGTCTTTGTCCACTGGTCTTTGCCCACAATTTTTTTTAATCTAAATGTAGAAAATTGCCTGACCTCTCTTTTTTTTTGTCCTATCGGTCAGTAATAAGCTTTCTAGGTCAAATGCAAGGCCATGCGTTTGAAGTAGCTTTAGTTACTTGGTTGCTAATTCCAAAAAGCATCACTCAATTGGCGTTGACGAGTCATCAATCCCTGTGTGGAACAGGCCTCACACTCCTGGGAGGAATATTTGAGACAAATAATTACAGCAGGAATAAATCCAATAAACTTTAAAAGCCTATACTGTAGGTGCAAGATAACAAGATGCAAAGTGGATACTCCATTTTGTTGTGTACTCCTATTTATTCAGGTTTAATGTGATTTTTTTAAGTCAAATATAGACTTCTTATAGTGTTCATTGTGGTAGGGATTATCACCAGCTCAATATTTGAAGAAAGACTTTCCATGTAATCCTAGCACTGTATGAGGTGTTACGCTTTCAGTGTGACACATTACTTGGTGCCAGAAGAAGAAGGATAAAGTGATAACAAACGCAGTTGAGAGGGTGCTGAGGAAGTCTGTTGACACTGAGAGGACGTGAAGAAGGTAATTGAGGATTTCCACTGTTAGCAAATACGCTCTTCTTGTCATCATGAAAAACGTGTGCTAGGTCTACTGGGACGGACTTGGGGGGGTGTTCAGAACAGTGGTGGAACTCGTTAGCATATGCTTATTCGAGCTTCATCTGACCCGCTAATGTTATGACAAACCATAATGTCTGTCACCAGTGGGGGCCACTTGTCACAGAGTTATGATCCCATGGTCATGGCAGGCTACACCTGGCAGTAGGTGGCAGTGAGGGGGTGCCTTCAGCTTGATGGCAGATTGATGGCATGAATCCCATGTATATCCCATGCATATCACGATTCATAATCATTACTTTACTACCCCTGTGCAAATTCACCTCCACATCTTCTGTTTCAAATCACACAGGCTCATATTCGTTCATTAGTGTTGTTCCTGTGGCAGGGGGTTGTGGGCAAAACGACAGGATGTACACCGCATGGTCTTACCACTGCAACGCATGCCATGCCATGTTGTCGACAAATAAATTCACACTGCAGTCATTAGTCAAGCCTACATTTATACAATCATTTCTTCTAAACTTCTAAAGGTTTTAACTGGATTTGTGTTGACATTCATTTAATAGCTGAGATTACAGGAAAAAGCAGGTTTTTTAAGTCTATTAATGCATGTGTCCCTAATGCATATTTTTTGAGCGTCATATTCCAACTACTATTACTACTACTACTAATTTATAATAATAATAATAATAATCGTAATAATATGGGGATTCATTTTCCTCCCTGCAATATATACAGATGTAGACAAATTTGTTAGTACCCTTCCACAAAGAACAAAAAAACACAACCTCTGAAATAACTTGAAACTGACAAAAGTTTAATGCCATCCCTTATTGTTTATTCCAAATTTAACACAAATCAGACTTTGCTTTTGATTATTGATTCGGTTGAATATTTGATCTAATTAAACAAATGGCACGGACAAAAAAGGTGGCACCCTTACTATAATATTTTGTGGCACCACCTTTTGCAGCAATCACTGCCAGCAAGCGATCTGCGAGTCTGCATTTGCCAACAGGTAGTTTGGTCCACTCTTCCTGAGCTAACTGCTCAGGCTGTCTCTGGTTTGAAGGGTGGCGTCTCCACACTGCAATTTTCAGATCTTTCCATAGATGTTCAATAGGATTAAAATCTGGGCTCATGGAGGGCCATTTAAGAATAGTCCAATGTTTTTTTCTCAGCCATTCTTGAGTGCTTTTAGCTGTATGTTTCAGGTCATTATCCTGTACGCATCAGCTGCTAGTAAGGATATGCATGTTCTTCTGATAGTGTACAATTTTGAGGATCATGGCTTTTGATTGCCTGACATTAGTTACACATCTATTTTACCTTAATTTAAAATCTTTCCCTGCTGTCACAAGGTGGAGATTTTTGGGTTGGCAGGGCACAGGAGCAGTGCTGTTGCCTGGCTCTGAGTCTCAATCTTAGCACTGTGTAAAGGTTATAGCTCAGTAGGGGAGGAGTTGAGCCAACCCCCTCACTGAATGACCAGGTACTTCACCTATCCACTGCTGATGTCATGAAGAATCTATGCGTCAAGGCGGCAGGACTTAACAACATACCTGGTGGGGTGCTCAAAGACTATTTCCCAGATGGCAGATGCCTTCACAGACATCTTCAGAGTATCCATGAGCACAGCAGTGGTATCTGCATGCTTCAACAACAATTATCCCAGTGCCTATTACAGATGAAACTTGGGGACTCAAATGCAGTTAAAGGGGTTTTATTTATGAGTTGAAGACTCATTTATTCCATGAATGCTATAATGTAACTGCTACTACGTAACACTCCTGTTGTTGGTCTATTTTTATTGTTGCTGCTGCATGTGCATTGTTTTCTGTGTCATTGTTTGCACTGTAAAGCGTCCTTGAGTGTGAGAAAGGCGCTATATAAATAAAACATTATTATTATTATTATTAAACTGACAGTGAATCGAAGGGCTGAATTTGTGGTCAGGGTCACAGAGGCACGCAAGTCCAAAATCCAGAGAGTCAATGTTATGAACACATGGAAGCCAGGAGATGAGAACAATAGGAGAGTGTATAGGAGGTGCAGGTGGAGAAGATCAGGAGCTGGAAAGGGATGGAAGGTAAAGGCTTGACAAAAGACAGAGGAGAGATGCTGCATGCCACATATCTTACACTGATTGCTAAGGCAGCCTGGTTTAAATAGGCATGAGATAAGTTAATTATCAAGGCTTGGCTATGCTGGATCTGTCATGTGGCAGTTGACAGTGCCCAAGAAACCCACCATGTCTGATACACCTATCTGTTGATTTGTTTTTTGCCTTTTTAATCACATTTGCCAATTCTTCATTTGCACTACACTATATATTTGCACTACATTGCACACACACCCATCTCAAATTGAATAGGACAAGGCATGGGAACACCATGGATCAAATGCCAGTCCATCACAGGGCACACACAGATGCTTGCACAAACACTTTTGGTGATTCAGAGACACTAGTTAGTCTAACTGCACGTCCTTGAACTTGGGAGGAGGGGAGGGAAGCAAAGTATGATGCTGTCCTTAGCCTGTGGTGTAAACTTTGTTCAATGAGGCTACCAGTAGATGGCAGCATTTAGCAACAGGTCGACCTGCAGCAATTACATACCGATTCATATTCAGCTTACCTGTAGATGAGCAGAGATAAATAAACCCGCCACCGTAGCTGACAGAGCAGAAGATTTGTTCGATAATAATTAAATGCAGCGCTAATGTAATGCTAAACATTTTTTTCATGTAAAGATAAAAATTTCAGACAGGCAACAGCACAGTATCTTTCATTTGCTCTTTATTTTTCCTTTTTTGAAATTTTATCTTAATGTGATGGCCTCTGTAGTACACCTCACTTTACCTTCAGCTGGTTTCAAACCATCTGCAGAGAATACAGGCACTATGAGCCAGAGCCAAGTCCGGGTGGCAGGCAAAACGGCATAACCAACCACCTGCTAATCGCTAAGAATCATCACATAGGATTCATGTTATTGAAACTATGTCTGTTCCCCACATTTTTAATTGTGGAGGTCTATTCCACCATGGTGTATTTCATAACTTCATAAAAATTCAACCAAATCTATTATTAGATAATAGGTGTAATGCAAAGCTAAAACTTGGACTTTTGAATGTAAGATCACTAGCTCCTAAGGTGTTACTAATAAATGAAATGGTTACTGATTTTAATCTTGTGCCTTATGCGTTACTGAGACCTGGCTTAAACCAAATGAATTCATGGCACTAAATGAATCTTCTCCAGCTGAGTACAGTTATAATCCTTACCCTCGACCAGATGGCAAAAATGGTGGTGTTGCTGCAATATATCAGTCTAACCTAGAAGTGTCTGAGAAAAGTGGTTATAGCTTTAGCACATTTGAAATTCTTGTTCTTATTTTTGCTTGCACATCTCCTTGTAATCCTTCACCTCCAATCGTCATTGTTACTGTGGATAGACCACTACTGACAAAGCCGTGATTGTTGGCAATTTTAATATTCACACAGAGAATGACAAGCTCTAGTGACTGCTAGATCTGTGTATCTCTCCAGATTAATTGAACAACAACAATCCTAAATTCCCGTTTGAATTTGTGTCTAGGTTAACACAGAGTTCTTCAATGTAAAACTCACAAGTCCCACAAGGAGTAATCCCCTTATTACATTTTTAATGGTAAAATAACTAAGATTAGACAGACTATCCAGAGCATACCAGGTACCAGCCTTCTGCTAGTCCTATTCATACTGCTAATGACACCTTTGAATCTTTCATTCCTATAAAGCAATCAGAACATTTGAGATTAATTTCCTCCTGCAGATCTTCTACTAACCTTGTGGACCCAATTCCTACAAAGCTCCACAAGGAAATTGCACCACTGATTAGCACTGCCTTGTAAAACTTGTGTCTTAGGCTTGGACATGTTCCAAAACCTTTCAAAATAGCTGTTATTTGACCAGCTCTAAAGAAACCACATCTTGAACCTAGTGATGTAGGAAATTATAGACCTATCTCTAATCTTCGTTTCATTTCAAAGATCCTGCAAAAAGTTGTTCATCAGTTGTCTTCTTTCCTACAGAAACATAATGCTAATGAATTATATCAGTTTGGCTTTAGACTAAACCATAGCACAGAAACAGCTTTAATCAAGGTAATGGATGATTTGCTTAAGGGTTCTGATCTTTGTTGGTATAACTAGATCAAACTACAGCATTCGATACTGTAGACCATAATATTCTCTTGAACCGACTAGAATCTGTGGTTGGCATTAAGGGGACAGCTCTCTCTTTTAACTCATCGTTATCAGTTTGTCCACATGAACAATGAATCTTCCAAGCCCACTGAAGTCAAATATGGTGTCCCACAGGGATCCGGGCTGGGCCCACTACTGTTCACTTTATATATCCTACCACTTGGTAACATTATTCGAAATCATGGTGTTGGGTTTCATTGTTATGCTGATTGATGTACAGTATCTATTAAACCAGATGATGCATCACAGCTCCCTCAGTTAGAAGACTGTCTACTAGATATCTGGTGTTGGATAGCATAAAAATTCCTTATTTTAAACATAGCAAGAACAGTACTGCTAATTCAACCCAGGGCTGCTCGAAATAAGTCTGACAACCCCAACCTCGGTGGTCTTCCTACTCGGCCTAACACAGTGGTCAGAGGTAAATTGTATAATAAGTGATTTATTAAAGAGGTCTTGGAATTTGCACAGATTTAATGCGTACTTTGATGAAGCTTCCTTTATTTATGCCAAAGCTACTCCATGCTTTATTAATATTGGTGAAGTGCTGGTTAAAAAATTACATGAATGTAAAAGTAAAGTGCGAAGGTGACAATGCATTCAATATCTTAGAAAATGGATATGTCAATATAAACATATAGTAATAATGTAGTTTTTATGTAGTTTTATATTGGACTGTTGTAGGATCACACACACACACACACACACATTCAGGTGATTCAGATTACAAGGCAAAGGAAGGCCAGCATTCCAACTTGTATGCCTCAGAGATTTAGAACCCTGGGAATGACAACCTGGGTCTTGATTTAAGATCCGGACTAGAGCAAGCTGGTACCCCTAGTCCAAGGGGGGGATGCACTCTTAGGAACTGATAAGGGTGAAACAAAGAGTGCTGGTGTTTTATGTCTGTATGTTCCTTTAAATGATTTTAATCAGTTTGTTACTGGTTACTGGTGGAGTGCTGCTCTATAGTCCACAGAAAGTGTGTCGCATTGTGCACGCATGTAGCATGCTGCATAATGTGGCACAATATCGTGGCCTGCCTGTACCTGAAGAGCTGAGGAATCGTCCACAGCTTGGGGGTCACTTCTTGTACTATTGTCTGAAACAGAATAAACATGAGTAATGCCACATCTGCTGCCTGCTTGTTCAACTTAACCATGCAAATAAATCAAACAAGTACAGTACGAAAAATAAATTAGTTAATCAATTAAAAAAAACATGACCCGCGCTGATGTCCCCCTCACCCGCTGGCAAAATTCCTGTTAAAAGTGTGTCTCCAATAATAGCAAGAACTCGTTGCTCAAAAGGTGTGATGTATTTATATTGATTTGCATATTCAACTATGCATAATTATGGGAGGAGTCGGGCGTGACCGTGGGTTCGTGCACGTGCGTACAATTTCACGTTGATTGGGATTTATAAAGAGAAAGAGCGTAGAACTTTGCTTACTCACAGTTTTGTGCATCTGAATTTTTTTTGGCGTAAGCACATTTCTAGTCTTGTCCGTACGCTATGTTTTAGTGTGAATTCTACCCACGACATTTCACATGAGGCCCCTGGTAAGAGTTCTATTAGTGGGACAAACCCAGGTAGTTATAACATAATTGAATTCTACTCATATCCTGGATTTAAATCCTCCAGTAACTGAACAACTGGGACTTCTATAATATTGTGCACTGGAGAAACAAACCATTCAAGCATAACAATGAATTAAATATTATTAATTAATTAATAATTTCCTTACATATTGCTGGAGACAAATTATTTCAGCTAATGTTTCCTACACTCTCCATGGGCATGAACTCCTGAAATTCAGGTCAGAAATTCAGTCCCACTCCAGTGAAACAATGAACCTATTTGTTGAAATTTTCAAAAAAATTGAGCTTCACTGGTTATGATTAAAAGCTGAAATATTATCATATGACAAACAATATAATGCTGGACTCTTTGCCCTGGAATAGAAAAGTATGAGTCTGCCCTGGGTATATCTTAGTGCTGAAAGAACTTTTTAACACGTACATTTGTACTGTGTTGATGCAGTATAAAAAATGCATGTCTACAACATGAAAAACTTTATTGAGAAAAATTGTTTTAACTTTTTAAGTAATCACATTTGCATTGTGAAATAATATTTTTTGTCTTTGGGAGATATGGGAACCTTCCTCAGAGCATGAACCACAGGTGGAATGCTGGGATCTGTTTGGATGTGAGAGAAACCTGACAAGCTTCCAAGACCTGTAAACAAATTTTCAAAACCTTTGAAAATATCTTCTTCTGTTTTTATGTTGGGCATTCTTTTGACCTTATTTAACTTCTCACATAATGTTCAGCCTAGGATTAAAGGTACGTCTTTGTTAATGATTTGAAACTCAGTCTTTGGTTTTTGCATACACGTCAGTGCTGTCTGTCCTAATGGTGACATCCAGTGGCCTGAATGTAAGCAGTTTTCCCTTGACGCGCAATGATTTTTCAGAGATCACTTTGAATTCTGCACCTGGATCATGCCTGAAAGCAATGCCCTTACCATTAATTTTTAGAATTTCCATAAATTCATTTATATCATTTTGTTCTTGTGTTCCCATTCCTATTTTCACCTCATTTTCAACTTAATCTATTCCTATTCCTAATCTATCCTGTTGCTTATTTTGCTTGACTTCACGTATTTTCCATGAGTGATTTGTCTGATTTAGAGTTTTGTAGGTTTTGGCAAAATGGCTTTTCTTGTTATGTGATTTACACATTTGTCCATATGCTGGACGTTGTCCTCGCTTAAGTTACCGCTAACCATATCTGGAACAATTTGTGTCTGGCTTGTTACTTTGACCTGATTTTGGTTGATGTTTGTGTTCGCCACAGTTTTCATTGTATGATGTTGCCACATTGGTCCATTTTTTTCTCATTTTTCCTCATCACAAGGTGTGTTCTTGTAATTACGAGATAGTAAGTCATAATTATGAGATCCTGATCTCGTAATTATGAGATTTTCTCGCAATCACAAGATAGCAAGTCATAATTATGAGATAAGGTGCAATTTTTTTATTTTTTTTTGTGAATGCAATGCACTTCCGTAGTCATGGATGGCTGTAAGCATCCATGTAGGTTAAAGTAGTTTAATTTTCCAAGTAGGCACAATGTTCTAAAAATGAATCTTTGATCAAGTGATGCCATAGGCCTAATCGACACTGGAGTGTTTGTTGAATGGATCTTTTAAAATTGTTGATTTTGTCTAAAATACATCAAGTTGAACAAATAAGTTGTATACTGTATTTCAAATAACTGAAATTTTCATATCAAAGAACCATGAGATTTGTTCCCTTGTGTTCCAAGTCAGATTTTATGTTATTGTAGTAGCATGTTGCCATCCAATAATTGAAAGGAAAGGATTTTCAGAACAATATTAATCCAGAAATTGAACTTTATTGACAATATCACTTTACTTTTCACAAGCTTATATAAACAAAAGAGATTAAAACATTATCACCTATTAATCAGATTATGTGACAAATGCAATTGCAACATAGCCTGCATTTCCAAACCAATTGTACATTTTTTATTTACCTACGTATTAAAGGCATTTAAAATGATTATGAACAAGAAAGCTTTCTCCTCTCTGGTTAGAATGCAGTTATTTCTGCTGCTCACCACTAGGAGACACTAAAGTAAACACTTCCTGATCACAGCAAACTGGCAGTATTTTATGATATGACTACTGATCAAACAGGATACATTGTTCCAAGTTATTATGCATATGCAGTTTTTGTTCATTTTTCCTAAATACCATTGACAGTGAATGACTTTTTAAATCAACAATTATATTATATAATCTGTATTTTATTTTTAAAAAAAACTATCAATGATAACAGTATTTTTTTTTTTACAAATTACTCAAAAGTGTTCCAAATTATTCTGCATAACAGTTTGCAAACATCAAGTAGGCTGTAAAGAACTGAAAATGGATCTGTCATACATTAACATAGATTTTTCCAAATATTTCAACCAAAAATCATCTTTACCATTCAAGTTACATGTTAACATAAGATCCTCTTTGATCTTATGTTTGAACTCTCTCATTCATTGAACTTGCAAGTCCATGGATAGTTTCTGCCTGTATCTCATTTGAGGATGCCAGAATTGCCTCCCAGAGCTGTTCCGAGGTATACTGCTGCCCACCCTCATAGATCTTCGTTTTAAGGATGCTCCACAGGTTCTCAATAGGGTTGAGGTCAGGGGACGATGGTGGCCACACCATGAGTTTTTCCTGCCTTTATACCCATAGCAGCCAAAGATTCAGTGGTATTTTTTGCAGCATGGGACGGTCTTTCATGAAAGTGATTTTACTGCGGAAGGCTTGGTTCTTCTTTTTATACCATGGCAGAAAATGTTCAGTTAGAAACTCCACATATTTTGCAGAGGTCATTTGGACACCTTCAGGCATCCTAAAGGGGCCTACCATCTCACTCCCCATTATTCTAGCCCAAAACATCACTCCACCATCTCCTTGCTGACATCACAACTTTGTTGGGACATGGTGGCCATCCTTCAACCATCCAGAGCTCCATCCAGCTGGACCATCCAGTGTAGCATAGCATTCATCAGTGAATAAAAAATTAGCCTTCATGTATTGCTGAGCCCACTGCAAACATTTTTCCTTGTGAGCATTGGTTAGAGGTGACCAAAATACAGCTTTATGCACAACTGCAAGCCTCTGGAGTATCCTGCATCGAGAGGTTCTTGGGACCCCAGAGGCACCAGCAGCTTCGAAAACCTGCTTGTCGCTCATCGGTGGCTTTTAAAAAGCTGCCGTCTTAATACGATGCAACTGACTGACAAACTCCTTGATATGTCTATTTGAACAAACAGTACAATGATCTTACTTGTCCAATGTTTTCATTCCTTTCGCAAGTCATTGCACTATTTCACGCTTTTCATCTGCAGATAAATCCTTCTTTTTCCCCCAAACTGCACGAAAACTATCACTTGCTTTATAATGTGGAACAACCTCCTTACGTAGTTTCCCTTTAATTAGGTTCACCTGGGAAGCTAATTATCAAACCTGTCTGAGATTGGTATCAGTGAAGTTGGGTACTATCCTGGCAAAGGAAGAATCAGATTCTCACACATCCTTTCTCTTTCCCCCTCCTAAAACATTTCACATCTGTTCTAAAGCTATGATATGGTTGTCTTGAAACTGACACTTGAGACTGGTTAATATGAGACTGGTAGAAACTGTAAACTGGATGGAGTTAAATAGCAAAACTATTGAAGAGGCATAGGAAATTTTTAAAAAAGCACACTATTGCAAGTGGAAGAGGACTTCATACCTGTTTCCAGCAAAACTAAATCTAGGAAACTGCAACCAAGGTGGTTTACAACAGAAATTAAAAATAAACACTCTGTTCCACAAATGGAAAATAATGATTTCAGAATAAAGCAGGAGTATCTAAGTCTAACAAACTTGCTAAGAGGAATGTCAAAAGGAAGATTGCATTGGAAGCTAAGGATGACATTAAAAGTTTCTTCCAATATTTTAACTCCAAAAGAGCTCTAAAAGCTGAAATCACTAATCTGTATGATAAGGGTCTTATAATTGAAAATGAAATTGAAATAGAACATGAGTTTTTTTGATTGTTTTACACAGGTATTCACTGTAGAGGCCACGAGTAACTTACCAACTTTTATTACTAATCCAGCATCGTTGTTGGGTACTGGCCCATGGGCCAATGAACAAACTTGAGGCGTCACAAGACTGGATCAGATGCATGTACTTTATTGTCCCTTTATTCCCCTTTTCAAGTGGCAATGGGCACCAAACAACCAAATGTAATTAATGAAAAATAAAAATTAAAAAAAAATTCCACAAAACCAAAATCCCAAATAAGTAAAGCCTAACCAAAGTAACCTAACTATTACAAAATTCTCCCGCACTCAATTACTGAGATTAAATCCTTCATCAAGACTGAACCAGCACCCTACCCTCTGTCTCTGTCTCTAGTAACCTGGTGTAGCTTCCTAACATCCTGCTGGATCAAACCATGTGATTACCAATAGACACATCAATGATGAACATACTACACATACTTTTCAAAACATCAACTATGCCCCCATAAATATATTCTAAAATTGACCAATTATATTTTATAAATGTCAATCATAATAAATTCACAATGAATAGTCCACTTAATAATAAATACCTTAATACAAATTCAAACTTTCCCCCCCTCTGTCAAAATGTCATATGGGAAATCCCATTACTACTGAGCAGGCCCCCCAGACTGCATTACCCAGTAGCCACCTGGGCTCAGGTCCTTTAACTAGTGACCCTGTACTCCTGCTCCCTAGAGAATGGTAAGTTGAAACCTTAAAATGTACCCACATTCTTAATCTCAAAACCCATATTCCAGTTGGCCACCTGAAATACGCCACCAACAATAAACTATATTGTGTCTATAGACCTACCAAGAGTTTGAGAGCCAAACAAGTAAAGAAAAACATCAGCCTGCGCCTGTGTATTTGTGTGCATGGAATGGGCAAGCCCTGTTACAGTCGTCTATGACCAATATATGTTTAACTGAAGCTGATGTGCTACAAAGCCTAGCTAAGCTCAAAATAAATAAATTGTAGGGCCCTGATAGCATCTTACCTATAGTTTTAAAAGAGATGAGGGATATTATTTGCGAATCTTTGACTTTACTATTCCAGAAATCCTTACCTGCTGCTGTGGTACCTTCTGATTGGCATCATGCTAATATAATACCCATATTCAAAAGAGGGGATGGAAGTAATCCAGCAAACTATAGGCCGATCAGTTTAACTTGCATAACTGGAAAATTAATGGAAGCTATAATCCAAGTGAAAATGGTAGATTACCTGGATTCAAATAACATTCTGAGGGATAGCCAACGTGGATTTAGGAGAGGTAGATCCTGTTTAGCAACTCTGAGTTCTTTGGTGATGCTACAAGAGAAAATGATCGCAAAAAGGCCTATGATGTGATCTACTTAGATTTCCAAAAGGCCTTTGATGTTGTCCCCCACAAACGGCTCCTGCTTAAGCTCGAAACAGTGATTTTAGGAACTGTAGCAGCTTGGATTGAAAACTGCTTAAGAAACAGGAGTGGGTAGTTATTAGATGCACAATGTCACAGTGGGTGTGCATTCATGGTGGGGTACCAGAATGGGGCTCAATTGTAGGACCACTATTGTTCCTAATTTACATTAATGATATTGACACCAATACATTCAGTAAACTGGTTACATTTGCAGATGACACCAAGGTGGGTGGTGTAGCAGGTACTTAACTAGCAGTACAGAGGCTACAATGGGATCTTGATTTAATTAGCGACTGGGCTGATACCTGGCAGGTGAAATTGAATGTACATAAATGTATGGTAATCCATGCACAGACCAGAAATATAAAGTGCAGATATTTTATGGGTTCCACTGAAATAAAGGAAGCTGATTATGAAAAAGACCTCGGTGTATATGTTGATGCTTCCATGTCCCACTGTCACCAGTTTGGGGAAACAATTAAAAAGGCCAATGGGATGTTGGGTTACATCTCTAGGTGTGTGGAGTGTAAGTCAAGGGACTAACAGGTCTGGATGCTGTTCAGCCAAATAGTTATTTCAATATTAGTTTAAATACTAAAACTTGTGGCCATAGGTGGAAATTAGCTGGAGAACATTTTTAAATGGATTACAGAAAGCACTTCTTTACACAGCGTGTAGTTAAGAGTATCCAGTAGTCTTCCTGAGACATATATTACCAACATTTTTTACACACCAGTATTTAAAAACTACATTAAAGTCCAATAGTAAAGATGAAGGTAAAGTCAGTTAGTGTCTTGGAATGAAAAAAGGCATATTTGTGGAATTCCTTCACTCACAGAACTAAAATCACACAAAAGATGAATATGCAGTATTACCTAAAAATGTAACTTTTAGAACATTAAGTATAACTTAGAATTTTAGATGTAATCTTCTCAGAACAAAAATATGTTAAGTGTGTTATGTTTAGTATTCATGATCATTATTTGCAACATGGTTGCTGAGATGCTCCCATTACTTCATCCCACTTCTGGGGTTTCAAGCATATTTTCTCTCCTAGCTCTGTGCTTGCATGCAAATCAGTTCAGTGTGTCAGCACATCTTGTTACCCAACTAACATTTTCCCAGCATCTTCCTGTGGTTCAGATGTGATGGACATTGTGGATAGATTTTCTCTCCACTTCAAGAAATACCTCAGGAGTCATCTGTTCCAGGAATATCCCTTGTAGTCTGTTACCACTTTATATTCTCTGAATGTTGCATTTTCTGCTAATATAATAGCTGTCTTATTAGGTTCTACTTTTGCTTGGAAGAAGTTCAGTGTAGCTCTAGCTCCACTGCTTATACTTGGACATTCAATGGAAGCTCAGACTAGCTGCACATGTGCCTAGTCATCTCCTTCACAGCATGTTTGTTTGTAATGTGCTATTTGCCTCACGTGTCTATCACTGGACAAAAAGATGTACAAAATTACCGTCTGGAAATCCAATCGTAACTAATTTAATTAGCGTCCTTATTAAACACGCTTTGTTGCCGCTAATGTAGGGAGCGTGCTGTTTCAAAATAGCTGCTGTAACAATGCTGCGATAAGTTAACTTCATTTTTTGAACTCTCTTAACAATCAGTGTATCTGTAACAACTTGTTGTCTTTCGTGTTATTTAGAAATTTAAACTAATAATAAAACACCACTAAATCGTTTAACAAAGAAGCATTTTAATTTCCATACAACCTTTAAGTTGTCCTCCCCACACAATTCTTTTTCAGATCAACCTATGGGGAACTTCTATGAATTATATGCTACAGTTCCAACTGTAAAAGTTGTCATGTGGCTATTTAACGACAATTAAATGCGTGTACAATAGCATGTGCAAGCTATACCTAATGCACGCAAAATACATAATTACAAGCAATTATTTGTAAATACCACATTTACCTTTAAATGTATGCGAGTTGTAAAACAATTAAGTCTGAATTTCAGATATAAATCATGTTACCGTGGTTTTTAACTTAAAAATGAAATATACAATTAAAAGAATTGACACCATGTAGATTTTAAAAGCTTTTAAAAAGATTTTACGGTTAGATTTAGATTACATTAAAAAACAACAACAACAAGCCTAAATTTCGATTTAGTACCTTACGATTAACGGCTCCGAATGTTATCCAGTTTCTTCGCTTAATTAAGTAGTTAGTCGTAACCGATTTACTATCTGGAAGCCCCTTTCTAGGAAGTCCAACGTATATCAAGTATTGTCCCTAAGCAGCGACACCAGCAATGTCACAAATACGGTTAAACACACGTTTATTTTTGCTTAACGTCACATCGGTAATCATATGCATGAGATCAACCACTACTACTTAGACCGCAGAGAAAACCATACAGCGTGCAACTCACACGCAGCCAAATCCCTGCGCGTAAATGTACGCCTGTAACGTTGTAACAAGTCTTGTTTGGATTGGCGGACGGTAAAGATCGGAAGTAGCTTATTTATGCTAATGAAGGAGTTGGGTTGTAGATATTTACGTTCAGCGGGAGCCGCCCTTCATTCACCCACATGGTCGCATGCGGGCTTCGCCTTCGCGCCACTTTCGCAATTTTGCCGCTGTTTATTAACTTAGCTCGGAAATAATAATAAAAAAAATGCGCACACCGGCCGATCGCAGCTCAAATCGCCAACTTCGGCGCGTATTTATTTATTATTTTTTTTAAAGTTGATTTTTTTTTCGTCCTCTCCGCGGTCGTGAGGAGTGACGACGAGCGGTAAGTGTTCTTGCGAGCGGCGTGAAGATGGTGGATCGTACTGGGTGAGTTTTTTTTTTTTTTTTTTACCCCCCTCTTCACTACGTGCATGTTATTGACAAGGGAGGACCTGTTGTGAGCTTCGCTGCGGGATGGGGCGGTAGAAAGGTGCCGTCTTATATCTTACAAAGTGCCATCGGGCACGATGTGGCCGCCGATATCGTGGATCGACTCCTCGCAATTTCTTTTTAATCACTTAAATCCTGGTGTAGTGCGAGGCGCATGGCAGTCCTCCCTCCTCCTCCATAGTTGCAGGAATGAGGGAGATTTGAAAAAGCGTGGTACTGCTCCTCTGCAGTGCCCATCTGAACTCCGTAGGCAGAGTGTGGAGGGGGAACACACCCGCAGCCCGGGAGTTATCAATAGGTGAGCCTTGTGAAAAAATTACCGTTTATAAAGTTTATAGATTACTAATAATTTTAAATTGTGCGTCCCGAAGTTTTTCGGCGGTCCCCCTTGTGTGGTGGCGTGTGAGTTAAAGTGCCCCCAGAACAAAGCGGCGGCACATGGGACAAGGCCGCAAACTACGTCCGGCCGCACGAAGTTCCCGATCGTTCCCGAAAAACCTACAGAGCGCCTGCTTTTGGGAATCGAGGGTCCGCTGAGGTTTGCGCTATTTTTCAAACTTCGAGGCACCTTTAATGGGGACGATGCGTAACGCGGATAGGAGGCCGGGCACCGGGCATGCCGTCCTACTCGCGTATGGGCTTTGTTTTACTAGGCGACTGCTGTTGCTCTGTCCCGTTTTTTGAAGCGTGTTAATTGCCTGGTGTGTTGGGTGATGTTTAGCGCGTCGTTACTGCGCCGGAGACGCCGTCAGCTCACATGTAACTACACGCATTTAGCTAGTCGTTAGCCCATGCATTTTATGGCTCAGCCTGGCGACGGGAAATGATTATCCGCCGCGGGTTATGCGAATGTGTTTTTTTTTTTTTTTTAAATGGTTTTAGGACGACTTTCACCCATTGCGGACTGTATGGGTCGTGCGAGTACGCGTCTTTTCCTTTCTCTCTTTACATTTCGCCAGTGATCGCCGGGAGTAGCGGACGCTAAGGTCTACGGGCTCCGTAGCGCCATGTTAGTGAGTTTCACTGGGAGGGGTAAACGGGTACCGTCCCGTCATACTGCGCATGCGTCTCCGAACGGGGGCGGTGAACTAGGACCGTCCCGTCGCACTACGCATGCGTGCGTCCGCCCGCGGCGGGGGGGGGGTATGTTCCGCTGACGACGCAGCCTGCGTGCTTCGCTCAGCGTTCGGGCGCGTGGGCTCGCGCGTCGGTAGGCCTCCCTGCGTCGTGGGACTCATGCACATTAATGAAAGTTTCTTGCTTTTGAATCGATCTGTGTAGTTAATCTCTGCTAGTAGTTTAACACGTGGCCCACCAGAATTCTCTTTTATGTGTGGTAACTTTATACCCCGTTTTGCACAGAAAATGCAATTCATGTGTCCTTTCCCCTTTTCTTCAGGTTCAAGCACATTACTATACTACATGTTGTGTTAGACGGAACTTGCTGTTGGTAAGGCTGTTTTTTTATGTCACTTAACAATATTGTGTGATTCTCAGCTTCTGTGTACAGATCATGGGGGTCCTTTTTCTGAAAACTTGCGGGACAAAATGCACAAAGCAGAACATTCATCCCACATCTTGCTTTCTGTCACTATAAATGAAGTATACCCTTCCCTGAACAGTTGCATGTGCCTGCAAATGCATGTGTGGTTGTCTGGGTGAAAATCCCCCTGCTCTTAGGTTACTTGTCACCGTAGTGTCAAAGTGCTTACAGTGCAGGTAGTACTACATCATCTACTGCAATGGAGGCACTTCTAGCACTGTGCTGACACCCCCCTCCTGGTTAGTGATGCTTCTGCTGGCTTGAACTACTTGCTTGTGCTAAGGTGCATCTAGTGCAGATAGTGAAGTAGACTAGCACCTACTGCTCTAAGTGCTCCTTCTTGCATAAGGGTCTGTCTTGCATCTAGCGCAGGATTCCCCCCCCCCCCCCGCATTTTTTCTTTTGCAGTTCTCTGCTAGTTTTGCATAGTTGCACTACAAGAAAAACAGAGTTGTGCAAATCTATGCAAAACTGATGGTGGCCTGCTTTGTCTCCTGTTTGCCTAAAAGCTGCCTAAGACACAGCTAAATTTGTTTTAAGTTGCTGCTTAACCCCCATCCACCCCATACAGAAGGTGTTGAGTGAGTTTTAGCAGTATTAAAGTGCTCATAGTGCAGGTAGTTTCTTGTCATCTACTGCAGTGTGAGCACTTCAAGTACTTCTGGATCAGTGCATTGGAAAGGAGTGACACCTGAATGGAGCATCTTTGCCACTGATCCCCATTCAGTTTTGCTGGTTTGCATGCAGCTGTTGCCCCCGCTGTGCAAATCCATGCAAAACTGATTGTGGCAGTGAAGGACTCCTGACTTGGGCCAGGGTGGGGCCTCCCTTTCTGTGCAGGTTGGGATAGGTGGCAATGCTGTCTGCTAAGCAGGTATTGCACTTGTCCCGGCCTGTTAAGAGCCAGGGGAACTGACCAGCAGTGGAGTCGTCTCACTTGAGTTGTTTGTACAGGCTGCCCGAAGGAGATCAGTGGTGATATGACAGGCCTGTGAAGTGTGCTTGGGGCTTTAACTTTGGTTTGGAAAAAGCATTAAGCCATTCATGATGGAAATTCATGGGTATGTCTCAACGGGTTCTGGTAATCACCTGCTAGTTTGTGTGGATTGTGTGTGTAATCTTTAATAAAGATGGTCATTGCTATAAACTTTCCTTGTACGTGTCATGGTTGAAGGTCAAAATGCTTAATGCGTGTCCTTGGAACCCATATCTCTCCAGAACTTCTTTCTGTTACTTTGGATTTTTGACTACGTTTAACCAGTTCTACACGTTCCATAGAAATTACCTTTTTAATTTGTCTGTGGTCATAACTACTGTACAATTTACAGTGCGCATTACTTTGAATCTTACTTTGAATTTTGTTTGGGGACAAAAGTATATCCTTGGGAGCATGAGGTGGGGAATGTGCTGCAGTGCTATTCCAGTAGAGCACCACTGGTATATGTGCAAGAAACTTCCACTGTCACACATTTACACTAGATCACTGTTGCTTTAGATCGCCATTTAATTAGCATATTAATATGAATCTCGCACGTTCCTGTTGGTGGTTTTTCCCCATCCCAATCCCATTTGGGCAGTGGTGGTTTGTGGTTAGGGAGGCGCACTGGTAGTTGAAAGGTTGTTGGTTTGAATCCTTGACCATTCCACAGACACGTCGGCAAGGCACCACTGAGGTACCATGAGCAAGCACTGCTCCTTGGGCACTGAATTGACTGCGCCCAGCTATGTCACGATGTCGCATATGGGTTCTATGCAGAGGGCACATTTTGTTATTGTGTGCTATGGGGTGTCAACAATGATCACTAAATTCTAATGATTAATACTGAAAAATGTAGCCTCTACTTTGAACCCTGTTTAGCGGGGTGTTGTAGGTTAATTCTCCTGTGAAGATCGATTTTGTGGAACTGGATAGGCCAATAAAATTATCTGACTAACTTGAACCTGTGCCCTTCCCATGCCTTAAATCCCGGTGTTTTCAGGGGGGTACTTTCACCCAAAAGATGGCATGTAATGTTTCTGTGTAAAATGTTTTTTTTCTTCCCCCAGACGTATCAGGTTTCCCCCTGGTACTCGTTGAGTGGTCAGATTTTGTTTGAAATAAATGTGCTTTTACAAGAGAGAGGTGTCACAGCTGCCATCTGATGTCGCTGTGTGCGAGTGTATACGCGCATGCATAATTTTATTTGTGTGTATGTAGTGGTATCTCAGTACTCGAACTCAGAACTTGAATTTCTTAAGTCGAACCAACCAATTTGGGGAAAAAAAGACCTTGTACTCAATCTGAATCTCAGAAGTTGAGCCTTGAACGCCAACCTAATAACTTCTACGCGCAGGAAAATGAGGCATGTCTCTCAGCGGAACCAAAGGGTAACAAATGTTACAACCTAAAAGTTTGCGATTTATGAACAAATTAACGAATACAGAGTAATAAAAATAAGCAATGGGCCGCATGGCATAGTCTAGTGTTGGTGCATGGCTTGGGGTAGTGTTGGGGTACATTCTTTATCGTTTTGGAAGCCGTTAAGAAAAAATGTTACGCATGGCTTACAGTGTTGGCGCAGTGCTTGCGAAAAATTAAGATTGCACATTTTTTTGTGTGTGTGTTTTCATGTTAATCTTTTATTGGTAGCCATGGCTCCAAAAGAAGCGGCACCAAAAGTGGTAAAGTGCAAGACTGTGTGAAATTATTGAAACATTTTTTTTGTAACTTGTTAAAACAAAAAATTGTTTGGATGCATTTATTTTCTTGCATTACAAATTACTGTTTTGATAAATGTGCTTAGATGTGTTTAGTATATGCTCCTCTTGTTTTATCCTGTTCATTTTGTGTGTAGATGCTAACAAAACCATATTTACGTGCAGGTGTAATTTTTTGGGGCCGGTAACCAATTATTTGGTTTTCCATTATTTCTTATGGGGAACATTTGAACTTGAACTTTTCAGGATTTGAATCCCAGTTCTGAACGGATTAAGTTCAAGTTCTGAGGTACCTGTATGTATGTATGTGTGTATGTATAAGTATTTTATACATATAAAAATATTTATTATAATAAAATATAAATAAATATA
>JAODKC010000001.1:39267260-39281907 GCA_026777985.1 Mormyrops attenuatus
CACTTCATCAATAGGCAGCAGGATTCTCCATATTCCCTGGCATCCCGAAAAGTGCTGAGATCTATAGGGCCATGGATGTTCTGTCCAAATATATGTGTAGAAATAACTGTACTGTGAGGATGATTAAATTTTATTTATACTCGCCATTGTTATTTGGTTTGGCCAGTCTTACGATGAAGGTCCCAAGTACTAATTAAAATGTGTCATTAGCCTGGTGGATAAGCTTGTACCCTGTGCTGATTTTTTTTATACACAAGATGGCAGTAGAGTGCCAAGTAGCTCTCTGAGCAAATACAAGTATGTCCTGTACAATCAGAAGCACATTTACATGGCCAAGAGGCCTCTGGGCTGTTTTCTACAGTGCTGGAGAGTGAGAGGGAAGATAAAAGTTGTCAATAGGGGTGATTTATTTGAGGTCCCTCTTTAATGGAGGTCCCTGAGCTTCACTGGCTGTGATGGACTGGTACTCCATCGAGGGTGTACTCCCATCTTGTGCCCTGTGCTGTCCACAGTGAGCTTCAAGCCACCCACCAGTCTTTCTGATTACAAGCATATTGCTGTTACCTTTCCCTGAATCCCACAGGGGAGAACGCTCTCGTGGTCTGCAGACTGGAGGAGGCTGATGTCGCCATGGCTGTGAGGAAGGAGGCCCGGCTGCTGCTCTTCCAGCAGCAGGAGGGGTTTGAGAACCTCAGCTGCCTAGAGCGCTTGTCTGGAGCTCCTGTTGCCAGTGAGCCTCGTCGTTGATGGCTGCTATGAAGCATGACCCACCATGTGTGGGATTGGACTGCATTTTGGCTTCTGGTGCAGAACTCCAGACTAACATTTTGCACTGGTTGCACTGCTGTTCCTAAGTATTTCATTTAGGTGCACCGCCACAAAATTTATGTGCAAACAAAATTGTCACAATGCCTTTAGGTCAATAATACATTTTAATGATTACCTTTTTTGTCATTTCCCATACACATTCATAGTTACATAAATAATTGTAAACAGGAATAAAGGTGCAGGTCAATGTTTGTCTTTATATGAATCATAGCACAAACAAAAAAATGCAAAAACTGAAATTTTCAAAAGCTCACCTGACTCAGATACTTATAGCTGATCCCAGACACTTATAGAAAAAGTTTTGGTTTGCCGCTGCCTGACGCTGAAATGCTGCGAGGAGCGGGGTCACTCTGGTGGTCACACACTTGTCATGACACAGGATGTGTTTCTTAGACCAGTGTTTCTGAAAGTGTACATTTACAAATGTTTGAAGGTGTTTTATATTATTAAAAAATCACTTAGATTTAGCTTTGTAGTGTAGTTGACATGTTTTATTAGATTTTTAATATATATTTAGCTCAATGCATCAGCAAGTATTAATTAAATAGGCCTACATCAATGAATGTTTTAAAAAAGCATTATTTGTATTATTTAAAATCGTTTACATTTAGCTTGATAATGTAGCCAACATATTTTCTTAGACTGATGTAGCCTATATTTAGCTTAGCAACACGCATTTACATCAATAAAATAAAGAACAATCATGAAAGTTTTTAAAAAGGTTAATATAAACACAGCAAATTACTATCAAGTTAAATATACATTAACAATCTAATAAAACATGTTGATTATACTATACAGCTAAATGTAAATTTTATAATTAATAAAAACATACCTTTTTAAAACATTTGTAAACGTTTGGTTTCAGAAACACTGGTCTAATGTGATGCCTTTGATTGGTTCAAACCTGTGAAATGTGAGGCGCACCAGTAAGACCAAGGAAAAAATGTAATCGCACACGACAGATTTTTGGTCACGTGCGACCAAATTGGTTGCACTCTGGAGTCCTGTTGTGGACAGGCGATGACTGGTCAAGACGCATGCTGACAAGCGGTCCTGAAATCAGAATAAACATAGAAAATAAATGTTTTTAAGGGAAAGTCACATGGAGTAGCTACATTTGATTTCTGCTGATTTATAGGTAGCTCAGTGTATCCATTTATTTAACATCTACATTTTGTTGCACGCATTTATATGAGGAAGTTTCTTTTTTTTTGGCATCTCTCACAATCGTCACCCGTTTCCAGTCACGCTGAACGCAGTGGAGCTCAACTGGACCATGCCCAAGATGTCCTCGCCCCAGCTCTGGCACATGGTCTATGTGGACCAGAGCACCTGTCAGGAGGGAGAGGCTGGCGGGGACCTGAAGGAGATCCGCTTCCAGGCCATGCTTTTCAACCCTGACAACGCCGGCAACCCCTTGGATCACTTCAGCGCTGAAGAGGCGGGTGAGTCTTCCTCTATATGCCCAGTTCCTGGTTTAGTGTAGCCGCCCTCTCCTGGGATGGCTGAGATGCCCTGTCCAGGTATAATTTTTTTACTACTCTACTTCAGTGTCAGTAGTAATCTAAAGGCAATTTGGCTGTTATTCCTGTGGGTTCTCCTTTACCCCTTTTGCACTAGTGCCATGGTGATGCTGACATGGGAGCTGGTTCTCAGGTGGTGCTGAAGTGGCACAACCTGAGAACCAGCCCAAATTTCCACTAGTTAAAAGCAACATTTATAACAGATGGTGAGTAAGCACACAACAGGCATGCAACATTTTTGAGTTTGTTATAAGCTCTGGTTCTTAAGTTAAAATTAATTGAAACAATTAATCTTTTTTACATGACATTAGCTAGCTACATTACAAAGCACTACTAATTAATATCTATAACTATTTGATGCATTTTTGCTGTTTTGATTTTGGAATTGTACAGAAGACGAGCATAACCTGTTGATTGGGAATATCCATGAACAAACCATTGGTGGGACAAAAGAGTCCCTGGATTAAATCCAGTGCAGTTCATCAAAAAACTTAATTTGACTATACGTCACCAGCATCAGCATCGGCTATCTGGGTTCATCCAAAAGCATGCAGTTAGCTGAATGCTGGGTTAGCCTCCAGATCCCTGGAGATTAGACAGATCGGTGGACTATTGAGGATATTGAGGTCTGTAACTCCCAAGTCAGCCTGTTGTCCTGCCTTGCTGTAACCCGTGATCTCTCCCCCGACCTGCCAGGCCTACACAGTTTCTACTTCTTGCTGATCCTCACCTACTTTGTGGCAGTCTGCATCTGCGCCCAGCCTCTGTGGCAATCATTGCACAAGGGTGGGCCCATGCACACCGTGCTGAAGGTCCTCTCAGCTGCTCTCCTGCTGCAGGCTGGCTCAGCCCTCCTCAACTACATCCACATGGCCAGGTGAGGCCCTACTGCTAAAAGCTCTGTCCACTGCTGCGTGTCCCACTGGACACAACATCACACCTTCCTTTTGAAGTATTAAGGATTCAAAGGTTTTATTTGTCATATGTTATATGTAAGGCATACAGTCAGAGTGTAACCTGAAGTGAAATGAAAGGTGGTCAAATAGTAAAACATTTAAAGCAAAATAAAGATATTATAAGTAATAATATAATAAATATGTCATAAATAGGAAAGTTAAACTGTAAAATAAAAAGACCAGAGATGTGCAATGCAGATCAAATAACGTGTGAATAAAGTATAAATAATGACAAGGAGGAGTTTTCAGCATGTATACCAATGAACGGACATATCCCAGTACATGCATACATCCACATTGACCGTTTAACACGTATATCATTCATTCATCTTAGGGTGTTGATTGCTGACAACTCGTCGTTGTGTTTTTTTCCCAGGTGTGTTCTATCTATATTATATACATGTGGAAATGTTCATGTCCCGAGAATAAAATGACTTTTTCCGGAAGCTGAAATACACAAACTCGCGTTTAATTGTGATGCAACCCTCTCGATGCCCATTTTTCGCTGGTGATGGTGACCCCCATCCCGCCATTTCTCAGGTACGCCAGGGATGGCATTGGAGCTCCCGTGATTGGCGGCTTGGCAGAATGTGAGTATCCACCTCTCCCAGATTTTGCCCACGCCTTTGTTAATCGTATTGTGTAATGATGTGCTGCTGGCCTTGGCATGGCTACAATGCCAAACCTTGACCTTGATGTGTCATCAGCTTCAAAAACCCTGTAATCTGAATCACACTAGTGTATAATCTAGCTGTATAGAGGTGGAAGTGCAAACTGCCTAAGACAGAAACATGTGGTACACATATAAATATTTACTGTTATCCATCCAGTGCCAAGGTGAACCGGAGTTGCCAATTTATCCACAGGCATGACTGTGTTTGTGAATGGTGTGAATTCCCTACAATGATTTGGTGCCTCACTCTAGGTTAATTCCTGCCTTGAACCTGTAGCTTCTGGGGTAGGCTCTGGATCTCCTTGACCTTGCAAAGGACAAGCAGGTTTAAAAAATTTATGCATAGGTAATCCATCCATCCATGTTCTATAACAGCCGTTCGATGCAGGCTTACAGTACGTCAAGCCTGGAGCCTGTCCCAAGAAGGCAGGGTGCATGCCGGAAGGGATGCTCAGTGACACAGTCACAAGCTACAGATGAATCATTTGCTTGTCAGTGTTTTTTGCCCCCCCATTTAAATGATGATTGTTGTCGATATTGACAGGACGCAGGATGGCTCTCGCATCTTGCCCCCCCTCAGTGTGATTCCTGTTTGTTGTGAACTGCAGTCTGCGACATGGTGTCCCAAATCCAGATGCTCTACCTGCTGCTAAGCCTGTGCATGGGCTGGACACTGAGCCGAACACACAGGTTCCAGAGCAAGCCCCTGCAGTGGGACACCTCGCCCACCTCCACCACGCTTGCCCTTGGGGGTGTGGGCACCCAGGTAAGCCCCTCCCACCAAGACACACTTCCTCTGTCACTTTTCTGCAGCTCCTAGATAAATGACTGGCTCTTCTTATTCATTTGTTTTGTTTTTCTAATCAATTTAAAATCCGAAATCAGAATCAGAAAAAAATCCCAGGAGAGAAGTTTCTTTATGCTACAACTACACTGAACTGGACATGATGAACACCATATAACATATAACAAAATGACAAAAGTAATATATCACTAACAAAAATTCAACGGAATTAAATAAACAAAATGTAATATAAAAGATAGAATGGATGTCAGATAAACTACAATATAAACTCTTTTGGAGAAAAGGTGTGTAATCTGTTTTCTATTAAACATATATATATATATAACTGTAACTAGTTTGCAGTGTGACTAGTTCACTGTGAAAGATAAATTAGGTAAAATACTGTACGGCAAAAGTATTTTATCAGGTGCATTTTGTATTCACAGTAGTTGCTCACAGAACCAGCATTTTACCTGATAATATTGCACATAGTGTAGAGGTATTCCACATTCAGAGAAACTGAAACAGTTATTGCACAAATTAGCAGCAGGAGACCAGTTATTGTACAACCATTGAGTATATAAAAGATATACCAAAATACATGGTGATGGAGGGAAATGGCTTATTTTGTGGATGAGTGACATTGGGAGGAGTTATAGAATCTGATGCCTGTGGGGATCAGAAGGATTTCCTGTGGCATTCAGTGGAGCACTTAAATAGTAGATACCGAGTCTAGATAAATAATATTTAAATAATAGTTTCTGTACATTGCATTATGCATGATATCCAAACTGCTTGGTCCAATCAGACTGATGTCTGTGCTGAATCAACCATGGATGGACGTGATCAGTCTTTCCATTTCCTTACTGTTTTGCCCCTGCAGGGGGCACTGTTAGTTTGGGAGCAATTTGAGGACACCGAGCACCATAGCTACCATGCTCACGGCAGCGTGCCGGGCCTGCTTCTCATTGGCCTGCGCATTGTCCTAGCCCTGCTGCTTGCCTCCATCCTCTACCAGATCATCATGGCGGAGAGGAGTACTCTGAAACGAGACTTCTACCTCTGCTTCGCAAAGGTACCACGGGCGCCATTGTGGTGGACAAACCTTAAACGGACCATTCCCAGATTTCCACAGGACAATCATATCCCTGTCATACAATGTGTGGTCATGGGGAAAACGCAGATTCGGCCTTAGTTATTGTAATTGCAATGCAGGGGTGTCAAACTCCAGTCCCGGAGGGCTGGAGCCCTGCATAGCTTAGGTCTTTCCCTGTTCTACCACAAATGATTCAGCTCAAGAACTGTGTGGTAATTTGCACAAGGAGGCGCGAAGAGTTGAATCAGGTATGTTAAATACCTGATTCCGGCCCTCCAGGACTATTGTAAAGGATACCTTTTGAACAACTTTTTTCGGTATTTTAAATTGTTCTCTGGTGTCCACATAGAAGGTTTGTGAACTCAGTTTGGTTGAAAAATGCCCAAATGTCTAATGGATGTGTTGACGTGTTTCAGGGCTGTTTCTTGTGGTTTCTGTGTCACCCAGTCCTCGTCCTGATCTCTATTGCTTTCCACGAGCACCAAAGAGAGAAGGTAAGAGGGTACCATCACTACGGCCGGAGAGAAAGGCTGTCCATCTCTCTCGATGTACTGAGCTTACTAATCTGGTCTGCACTCCCCGCACAGGTCATCACCATTGGCGTCATTCTTTGCCAGACCGCTGCGGTGGTCATCCTCTATAGACTCTTCCTTTCCCGTAGCTTGTACTGGGAAGTCTCCTCACTCTCCTCAGTCACGCTGCCACTCACCATGTCTAGAGGGCATCGGAGTCGTTACTAGCTTCCCCCGGGGGACAAGAAACAGCGGAACCACTGCGGGTGACAACTGTCCAAGAGCACTATCCAAAAAGGACCAGGACACCTACAGACATGGATGGAGTTTGTCTGTCCCGCGAGTGACAGCAGCCAGTGACCAGTTGTGTGGACTTTGGGTGGATCTGAGCGCGGCGTTACTGGGCAGTACGGATTTTCATGAGGACCTGACTGCCTTTCACCTCAAAAGACATGCATATAGCATACAAATAAAAATGAAAATTCAAGTGAGTCCTGAGAATTGGACACAATCCTTCTGTACATCTAGGACCTCCAACTCTCAGGGAAAAATTTGGGGGTTGGTAACGGATTGGCACTCCAGCCACTGTAAAACTTTAACCAGCTGCAAAATGGCAGGCAGGACTCTTTTCTGCTCTCCACAGGTGTAGCTCTGTTGTAGCCCACCCACAGGATGGCTGCATGTATCATAAAGGGGATGGGGGAAAGCCTTCAGGAGCCAAACCTGAGTCAAAACCACCAGAGAGCCAATGGGGTTGGGCCTGTTGAGGATCAGAACTGGTGTGGTGCTGAAGCATTGCCCGCTGCACAGCAGCCCTCGGGATCTAGTTTGAGGCAGCCCATCCATCTAGGCTTACGGAACATCCTTAATCCAGCATGGCGACCATCTTCCCCTGCTGTCGGAGGAGCTTTGTAACTCCACATTTTGGTGGTTGCACTCTGAGGTATGCAGATGGGGGAATGGCCAGATCTATGTAGATGGGTACACCAATTATTGATCTGTTCGCTCTGATGGCTGCCATAATTGGGGAATAGCTGTTGCTGTGGAGGATCAGCTCCTCCCGATGGTGTCCGATGTCACTCCTTTCAACAAGCATATTGTGAGACTCAGATTAAGGCACTCTCTAGGTGTCTTGTCTGTGTTCTCAATGTATGCTCCAACGGCAGTAAGTGATATCTCTGTGAAGGAGGCAGTTGATGGGTGCCCAACTGGGTGACACTCCTTTGGTCATGGGTGACTTCAGTACGACCACTGGCACTGTTTAGTGAGAGCTCTAAAAATTGTCCCCTTTTGTGTTATGGGTTATATTTTATTTTCTGTACATTAAGGTTTCAGAAATAAAAAAAAACAATAGCATAAATATATCAGTGTTTGTGTGTTTATTCGCTCATTACTTTTCATTTTCTGAATCATTGTCTCGACTATTTAACACAATTCTGTGTCTATTCCTGCTGTAGCCATCCATGCAAGGCATTGCTGCACTCAAATTATAGGTCATCATCGACAACCTTGATCGGTTCCAACTGACTGGTCATAAGTCGATTTGGTTGTAAATCAACCCTTTATTTTGTATGCAAAAATTATCATATGTATAGTTTAATAAAGTTATATCATCTTTATGTCATATTGTTTGGTGTTTTTTATCCTTTTTATCAACCCCCCAGGCAAACATTGGTACAGACACACCCTCCAGAAATAGCCTTCTATCTGCCGCAGCCAGGTGTTATGTGGGTATCCCCCTTGGCCTAGTTCAGCTGCTCGGGTCCTCAGCAATGAGGATCCTGCAAGCTGGATCACCCTCAGGAAAATGCGCCACATGGCCATAGTGGATGTACAGGTAACTGACGCTCCCACACAATGTGCCTCATTCGGGACTCCCTGACCAACTGCTCATTGAGGGGGGGGGTGGTTCTCTGTAAATTATCGTGAATTTTGTGTGATAGTCTGTTATCAAAAGGGGCACTCTGTTAAATGTGCTGGTCGGGGTGTAGGGTGGGAGTCCTTTTGGCAAATTTTGCAGTGAGGCCCCCTGCAGTGATGAGCTTGGGGGCATGAAGTATGGAGCCAATCGCAGGCAGCACAGGGAACCAGGCTAAGGTACACCCCCAACAGGATGCCAGTGCAACCACCATCCAGTTTGTATATAGGTGTTAGTGTCACCCACCTAGATTCCTGTGTTTCCTGGGACGGCTTGCGAAGCCTGCACTGGAGTGGTTTTGAAAATGGGTGGACGTCAAGAGGGTACACCTTAAAAGACACTTGCAATGACGCAGTATGGCCTGATGATGGAAGCAAAGTCGAGGTTAACTGTCGTGAATACAACGCCGGCGCTTAAATGCACCAAGTTAAACACGCAGTATACTGGGGTGCCAACCCTCACGCATCTGGCAGGACACTCATGCTTTAATTCCGACTCTCACGCACGAAATTTTACGGCAAATATATATGATTCCATTATAAACCTAAAGTCCAGTACATCAAAAGCGTGGGGGTAGTTTGCAAACTTCACAGACTATTTACAGGTTAATTAAACTGTTACTTACATGTAAAGGCGTGTGCATATGTGTGCTGACTTGTCTCGTATTGAAAATCTCACTCCAGCCAGTTGACCAAAGTTGGCAACCCTCAAATGTAAGCCCAGAAATGTAAACAATAATACAACCACTGACGCGCAAAACTCGTTTCAACAATACAAATAATTGACATCGGCTTAGTTTTTTTCTCCAAAATCTCAAAAAAGACAATGCCATTTTAACTGATGGACGATTAAAAGATTCCCTACCGCTCTGATGCATGCAAACCATCCTCATTTAATAATATTTTCAGTTTCAACCTTGAAATAACGTAATGTGTAAAAGACAATGCTCATTCATAATTAAACGTAACAAGACGTGCTGTAGATTTTCAATGAGGTAGGTACAAAAAATAAGTACAATTCGTAATCGTTTTCAATCTGTACTGTTAGAACTTGCTACTAACATCTTTTACGCCGGCACAGTACAAGCTCTGAAATGACTACATGTGTGGCGTCTGTTCTTTTTGTAAATGGAATTTACAAAAGCAAGACGCAAGTTTTCGCAAGTTCCGTAAGGGAATGGTCTGATATGCGTAGTAAAGGTACTGATTAATTGATCTAAATAGTTCTCCTCCCCCCTTTCCACAAAAACATACAACATTCAAAGCATAAAATGGTACGAAATAACGAACGATCATTCAAACAGGAAAAGCTGGTCGACTGTTGTGAATATATCGTGAGTCATATTCGCATCCCATTACTCACTACATGGTTTGCATATAGGCTACTGTGCACGCATTCTTTGGCAAATACTCTATTCTCATCTAAATGCAGGATTTAAATAACTGGGACATACCACAATCATATAAATAATAATATATTGTTGAATTAATTTATATTTCATACCGCTTTTCCAGTACAGGGGAAAAAAATGGAAACATCCATCAGGTATGAAATAAATTCCCGTATAGAAAGAAACCCACAAGTTTTACTATAAAAGCAAAACAGCTGGCACTGAACGAACACTTAATTATACTTCTTCAGCGGTGCCCCCTTCATGGAAATCAAATTGAAGTTTTGGGCAGCCGAATCGGTCGATATGGCTGTACTGTGGTAAAAAACGCCTCTAAGCGAATCTAGTAATAATGCAGACCACTTCAAGGCTTCCGAGATCAATTTGTAAGTCTGCTGTTGTGACGTGCAAATAGCATCATAACAGTAAGGGGCAACCTATAACCTTCATTAGATTAGAGTGGATTTTTACAATTACGAACCGTACTTCTGTATCGGGAATGTATCAGGTTCCAGTAGGCGATACCAAAATACGCGGAATAAAATGGCTTAGTATTTGCCGACTGCATTCAAAAGAAGTCTTTTACAATTTATAGCCGGATGATGTCTTCACAATAAGTTGGCGATAAACCAAAGAGGTATACTCCTATATCGTGGTGAAAAGTAAGGTATTTTTAACTGTAATAACCACTCCACCTCTCATATCCATCTGACTGTAGGGTCAATCCCAAATCCTGCAACACATAGCTACAGTGAGAGACAACTTACTATTGCGTTTTTAGGCTATGTTATATAGGCAAATTCAATTACAACTACAAATTCAATTACCCTACTTTCCCTGTCCGGATTACTTTCAGGTGAAATCGGAAAATCGCAAACTACAATATCTCTTGGTCTGCTATCATTAAAACCTAATCACAAACGGGACAAAATATGTGGTGCACTTTTTTAGACGTGGGAAGATGAGTATGACCAGGACTGCTTGCATCGTTGACGAGCTAAATTATTTGGGAACAACTCAATATCCAGGGATGAGTATAGGCCTACCAGCCTGCTAAATACAACACTGTCTAAATGCGACAAAAAGTAATCTGACATCCGCCCGATGTGACATCGTTTTTATAATATGCCTGCCCGGCAAAGGGCTGTCATAAGTTCATTACTGCACACTTTGCTGTCTCTGAGCGTGCACGGCCGCGGAGGAGAAGTCATTCCATCCGACAGCAGCGATTTTAACAAGTACTAACCGAACACAGAGGCGATGCGTTTCCCGTTAATTTTAATGCAGAGGTACAGCAGAAAAAAAGGTCCGAATCAATCCCTTGGAGCAACTATTTTACAGTAATCCCAGAGCGCCTTCAGTGTCGTGGGAGGAAGGACGACTTGAATGTTAACCTAACCTAAGGCGAATGAAGTTAACCTAACAAACTTTTCGGCACCGTCGGGCTTTCTGTTCTCTCTAGTTATACATATTTATTCAGGTTGAACACCTAAGTGAAGGGTTGCAAAAAATCGCCAAGTCGCAGAGGTGAACCGTTTGTAAATGCGTAATAGACTTGTAGTGCAAATCACATTATTATATCTTTAATTTTGTTTTGCATCCCGCCACCCACTGTCACCTAACCTCCCTCTCTTCCACTCTCTCCTGTTTCTTCTAGCTTAAAGGTGTATGAGAGATACGCATGTAAGCATATTCAGAAATATCTGTCTGTGAAATTAAGAGCGTGGCAGTGAGAGAAAAATATAGGCTACAGACACCTGGATATGCCTGAAAAACTGCCGTTTATGCGGAGGGGAGAGCAGGTAACTCATTTGCGACGGGATAACTCTCTCCGGCCACGTCCTTTCCTCACTGTTCTTCGATAATCATACACGATATCTCTCCCTTATTCATTTAACTTGACACTTTACCGCTAAACGGCCCTGTGGATATATAAGGAAACGAGCTGAGTGGCAAGGTGGGGGGGACTCTGCGGGTCCGTCTCTATTGCACTTCTCACCCAAGGCAGTGGGTAGAATTTAACGGATTCCTCCCAACATATGTTTTTGCCAGATAAGTAAATAGCGTGTGTCGGGAAAATGAAAAAAAAAAACATTTGCAATTTAATGACATTACAGCTCTCAGCTTAACCCTGCACGCTGTGCGCACGAAGCAGCGAGACGGGGGAGTGGAAGAATAGAAACGGATGTTATCGAGGTTTTCTCCAATTTCTCCTTAAAAGGAGGATTGCCGAATTGTCTTATTGCCTTTTTCGTCTCGTTTCTCTAGACAATACCTTCCCATCTATTTATAATCGCCGTTGTGAGCACCCCCAGACAAGATCAGTTCATTTGCACAGACAATTCGGCTCCGTCTCCGACCTCCGATGTAAATGGAACGCAGCAATACAATCAGATGTTTTGGCAAAACCAAAACTTGACCTGGTACTAGAAATGTTTCTTATCAGGTTCCGTAGGAAATCATTTATAGGGATAATTCGGATGAACCAATTTAGGATTATTACTGATGACTAATTGGACAGGAAAACAGACTTTGAAAGGAGTGAGAATGTGTCCCTTGTCCGTACAGTAATACGACGGTGGATTTGGCACCCCCCATCCTGATGTCAGCCCTGGATGACAGGTCACAGTTAGCAGCGCTTTAAACCTGCGTTTAGTGGGCTATATTAACCCAGCTAACCGGTTTGTTTGAGTGAGGATCAATCGCTTGCTCATCATTAGACTGTAATTATTTTATTATATTCCAGACGCTTTCCTGGTGATAATCTCCCATTACCCAGACGACGTAAACTGGCTTGGTGGCGCCCTGTGAAACGGATCCGCTGCTGCCTGTGGCGTGAATGACTGGATGGGTGCGCTTGTGGGGGGTGAAGGGCATGACTTTGGATTGAGCATTGGAGGGTTAAGGTCTCCACCCATTTTAATTTACTAATGTGAGAGGGGTGTTCAGATTTGTGGGGCGCACCTCACAACGTTGATTTTCAGGCTTGTTAAGACACATTAAAAGGCTCAGATGCGGATCACGTCAGGTGCTACACCGCAGATGGACACGAAGCATGGGGGGGGTGGTCGTGGAGCATCCCCCCCAAAGGAGAACACTATTCATGTCTGAAAAACCCAGGGGAGGGTCAAGGATGTGAGATTTAAACCCCTTCGTGTTTACCTAAGTCCTAAGTGTGCGTGGAACAGACGGCAACACGATCGGTGTATTTTAAACGGCAGACTATTAAACAAAATCTAACACATGGACAAAAAACAGCAATAAGAGAGAAAAATTATATATATTTTTCTAATCTATTTTTGGACGTCGAGTTGTGTCTGGGGCGCAGAAGATATCGCTCCAGCAAAATACACATCATGAGTGATACAAGAGTAAAGTTAACTTGACAACGGCAGTCATTGACTACATCTCTGTGGCGCCCTACATACATAAATCTATGTCTCATTAAGAGGTATATGGTTGTCAAATGTGTATATTTTTAAATGTGCCATTCGTAATAAAATTTATTGCCTCTGATGGCTTTGGAGCACACCCTGGAAATCCCGAAGAAGTTCCTCGCAGATAGAAAACGATAAACAAGAAGAGGTACAAGTTTTAACTCCGCCCCGCCGATGTTTTCCCCGTGACCCACTTCAGGGCGGGCTTAAGATCTATCACACACACAATCATGTTTACTTAATCGGCTAAGCGGGAATGTACTTAACCGATGAGGAGATTTGCATCTTATCAAAGCCAAAGAGTGGTTTCTTTAAAAAGAAGAGTTTGAATTTTCACCGGTGCCTCTTTCACTACAGAAGCCAAGTTTGTGTTGGGGGTGGGGGCGGTCGCACCACACACCGGCAAACAAAGCAAAACGCAAACGCTCTGAACATGAACCTGGATGTTTCTCAGTGGGTTAAAATTCTTACCGCAGAGTCGCCCGTTCGAATCCCAGGGCTGGCAGACTGGTGCCATGGTTCCAGGGCAATGCGCGCTGGTTAACCCGACTCTATAACTCCCAAGCTTCTGTTTGTGTTATAAGCGACCCACGGCTGCAAGGTGTGAGAGCCCATCCAGTTATTAAAAAAAACACATTTGTATAATAGTAAGTTATTTTAAATATATTTCAGGGTTGCCAACTCTCACGCATCTAGTGCGACACTCACGCTTTCAGACTCTTACGCTCGCGCAAGAAATCTTACGTCAAATCTATATTATTCAATTACAAACCTAAAATTCCCTACACCAAAAGTGTTGGAGGTAGTTTTCAAACCCTATATACTCTTTACAAGGTATTAAAACTGTTACATAAATGTAAATGAGTGTGCAGACTTGTCTCAAAGTAAAAATCTCTCGCCAACCTGCTGACCAAACTTACCATCCCTGATTATTTCATTTTCAAATATATATCTCCACAATATACTTTAATAATATTAAACTTAATACGTTTACATAGCATTTTCATCTGACGTGCAGAGGGTGTAATTACATACCCTGCACCCTAGGTCAATTCGGCTATGGTCTGTGTCTCATGTAGAACAGGATGGGATTGGTGAAAACGACTATTTCCCTTTGGAGGTGAGTAAAGTATTAACTTTCTATTACCTGGCGTTTACGAGTGAGGCATCACCTACCTCCTCCCATCAACGTGTGGTAGCTTAATGTACTTGTGCATCCCCATTTCCTCATTCCCTTAATCAGGCAGGACATTATACTGCTTAAAGGAGATACATTCAAGGGCTTCATATAGCATCTTCAACTTTTGGCGACATATTCAATTGAACAATAAGAACCGGTTGGTTTGTTTTGAAATTTGAATGTGATAAAAGCACTGTAAAGTGTAAAGACATCATTTATAGCTTAACCAACAGGTGTTGTGCTCTAAACTGCCCCCTGCCACGTATTGCCTCCCCTGACGTCATCGCTCCATTTAAAGGCAAAGGCGCTTCTACAGCGCAGCAGAAGCGATCGCTCGCTGTAAATTC
>JAODKC010000001.1:39303811-39332146 GCA_026777985.1 Mormyrops attenuatus
GCTGTAGAAGCGCCTTTGCCTTTAAATGGAGCGATGACGTCAGGGGAGGCAATCCGTGGCAGGGGGCAGTTTAGAGCGCAACACCGGAATAAGTCACTACTAGGAATTCATTATATAGACGAGGCACGGATTAATTGCTAATTGAAAGCTGTATGCAGACTCATTACGCCCAAATTAATGAACGCCTTCAACAAAAGATAAAAGGTAGAAGTCAGCGTAATCAATAACAAGTAATCCCATATGAATATTTAAAATATTGGCTAAAATCCGTTGGACTGCCTAAAATTATTAATGACAAAAACATTGTCTCTTAATTGCTTAACGCTGAAATGTAAAAGCTGCGTGTTTTGTCCGGGTATCTTTCAAGTATAGCCCTACCTAGGAACATACCGATACTCTGTGGCAGTAATAATCGCATCTTCAACTGTGCCGTATTTATTATAATTAACTATACTGGTTTACGACTGGAGGCAGGTTTGCTCCCTTTAATGTAGACGTTTAGGATTCTGTTGGTTCTCAACATGGGGATTAGTTGGTGAAACAACATAACATAGCTGTTTACCAGCGGTTGTTGTTTAAGCCGGGTTGCAGAATTTGTGTGCAAAAACGATTATATCATTGCACTGAGTGCATCCTAAATCCCGAACAATCCTAATTATATGCCTTGCACACTATAATTCCATTCAAACATAGCAAAAACATAAAGTGTCTCATTAACGTGAGTAAACTTATCTTTAAAAAAGTCACCGTATAAAACGGATGGGAAACATTCCCTCTCAATTATTTCAAGTAGTTTCCAGTGTGTTTGACACATTTTTTATGATTAAATGTTTAATTTAGATACATTCCCCCCTAGATATCCAACATAATAAGGCGCTGAATAATTTGTTTATACTGGTAGACACATACAGGCCTGCTTATACCCTGAAATGAAAAACAACAATGCTAAGAGAAAAGCACCTATTCAGGAAAATGTTATCAACAACCAGTATTTAGGCCTAAGTTCAGCTGTGCAATAAAGCTGGATAATCAAAGACTGTGGTGGGTGTTGTGGATATGTGGTTGAGTTTCTTTCTGCATTCGCTTTTGTCACATGCAGACAGGCCTGCCATACTCAAAGAAAGAGTGCACGTTGTCATGACAGAACACTAGGGAGAGTTCCAGAACTTTTATTTCGGGAGTGACAGAGTCGGGTCCTGATAACGGGCAGGGTCAAAACCGGGCTGGTCAGGACGGGTGCAGGGAGGATCAGGAGGCGCGGGCAGAGGGAGTAGAGAGAGTCGGGAGGAACGGAGCTGCAACAAAGACAGGGGTAAGAATCGCTCGGAAGTGGCATGACCAACAATACCTCGCATGGAGCTATCTCCGTGCGGGGTTTAAGGAGTTTGGTGAGGCCATGGAGAAGGACTTTTGGTCGGCCTCGAAAAAATTCTGGCAAATTCTCAGGTGACTCAGGAAGGGGAACTTCACCCATGCTGTGTACTGCAGGGAGGGAGAACTGTTGACCTCAAATGGGGATATTTGGATCTCCTGAATCCAACTGATATGCCGACCTAAGATAACTTGTACACGCGGCGAATTGAGTCACGTGTCACGTCTCTCAGCGGAAACAAAGGGTAACAAATGTTACAACCTAAAAGTTTGCGATTTACGAACAAATTAACGAATACAGAGTAATAATAAAAATGTAATAAAGAAGTTTCTTACATTACAAATTACTGCTTTGATAAATGTGCTTAGATGTGTTTAGTATATGCTCTTCTTGTTTTATCCTGTTCATTTTGTGTTTAAATGCTAAAAAAAAACATATATAGGTATAATTTTGTGGGGCCGGGAACCAAATAATTGGTTTTCCATTATTTCTTATGGGGAAAATTCTATCAGAACTCAAACATTTTAGGATTCAAACCCGAGTTCTGAGGTACCACTGTATTTGAGTTATCCATCTCTTCTCAGGACTAGTAACAGCAATCTTCAGCATTGGACATACCATCCAATATCACTCATTGGCTGTATTGCATTGATCAAAATTATGGTTCTTCCAAAAATAAGTTATGTATTTACAATGACCTTGCATCAATCAACTTCCACTTGGCTCATTTATAAATAACTTCTATTGGGAAAAATAACAAGCCTAAAATAAAATTAACTGCTCTTCAAAAATCCAAACATCACAGAGGTTTAGAAACCCCCAACTTTCTTCACTACTTTTTGGTCAATCAACTCCAGTATATAATACTTCTCTCCTCACGCTGTAAGACTCCTCAATCAGGACATGCCACCAGTGCCCACTACACCCTAAATATACACAACCCATCTAAACCCATCTAAACTCCCCCGCCGTTGCCTCGTTGGCTGCCTCTGATGCTTCGTTGGTCGCCCGTGGGTCCCTCCACTCCGGCTCGTCAGTGGACGGCGCCTCCGCCTGCTGCGGCTTCCCCTCCCTCCTTGCCTCTGCCGTGGTCCCCTTCTGCTCCCTCCTCGCCTCCTCTGGTGCCCCCTCCAACTTCCTCCTCGCCCCCTCCGTTGGTCCCTCCAGCTTCCTCCTCGGCCCCTTCGTGGTCCCCTCTGACTCCTGCCTTGCGGCCGCCCGGGGTCCCTTCGGCAGTTACATTATTTTGGATTGTGAGTCTAGTTTTGTCATCTACACAATTACTATTACTTCAGTTTTTTTTTCACACCCCGCAATTCTCGTTTTCTTGTATTATTTATTTATATATTTCTTTTTCTTTGTTGTTATTTATTTTTCTTTTGTGGTTAAGCTATCCTTCTCATTATTATTATCATTATTTTGGAACTGTTTGCCTGGCACTTATATATTGGATACCTCATTGGTTTATTGACTCATGAAGCAGCATCTTTCAGTTTTTTCTCTCTCTCTATTTTCCCTTCCTATCTTCTCTTTATATACTAGTATCATTCATGGGTGGGGCCCTGTCCCAGGGGCTGCCATACCTCACCCTCTGGCCCGCTCACGGTGCACGGTGTGCCCAGCTTGCCTTGATTGGTCCAATAATAATAACCTTTCCCTGACCTATCTTCCTTTTGCTTCTACCACTCCCCTCTCCCATCTCTGCCTCCCCAAGTTTCGCTTTCATCTTCCCCAACACAAAAGTACATACAAACAGACATATGCTCATGCACAACTCGATTAAGGGGAAGTTCATTATGCAACCTCAGCAGATAGTCATACTTACTGTATGATATCGCCTAATAGTTCTGTCATTGTATTATTATTATTATTATTACTACTACAACTACTACTGCTATTATTATTATTATTATATTTTTTTTCTTTCTTTCTCTCTTCTGTCCTTTCCGACAATTTGACGTCACCCTGAGGTATGTTTTCTATATCTTTAAATAAAAAAAAAGAAATATGATTCTTTAATTGTTGCCGATGACTTCTATCTGTATGTCGTCAGGTTGTGGTGACTTACCTTCTTAATAATTTTATATGTGATTGATTCATGTTCAAGGAAAGTTTTCTGTCGCTGTGGAAAACCAGCTCTTCTAAATTTAGTTTAGGGATTCACTTGTTGATATAAGCAACAAGATCCCATTGTGAAGGCTTACAGTTTAGAGTGGCACCTGCATTTGTCAAGAACTCTTGAGCTCCACCAATCTAAAATTAGGCACCATTCATCTAACAGACACAGCATTAAGTACTAGGAAGAAATACTTTTAAATTCATACCTCAGATTTTGCTTGTGTAGTTGATCTGTGACCCGAGGTGAGCTGCAGATGAAAGACTCACAAAGATTTGTGGATTTTGTTAACTGACAAGCAGTATTTAGCTGCCTTTTTAACAACATCTGGAGTAGCAGCAGTGCAGGGATTTAGACAGCAGTGGGGGGGTTCAGCAGTGGAGGGGTTCAGCCTTAGCAAGCCGCTGGTGATGGTGTGTCTGACACTGTGTCAGCCGTCTGAAAGCTCTTACACCTCATTGCACATACACTGTTCCCAAAATCACATGTACGTAGTAAGCGAGCAAAATGTTAAACTGGTTCCTGCGAAGGCTGCATAGAAAAAAATGACTTGTAGATGGCGACTTTAGTAACTGTGATGTGGATTACAATTTTCCAGAGAAAAACAGGTATTGGACCAAGTAGGGGCAAAAGGGGTTCCTGTTCTAATACATTCCGGCTTAGATTACCTGAATTCTTAACTCCAGCCACCTCCTTGCCCTATGCAGGGTCATAGGGGTCCCAGAGGAACCCGTAGGAAACCCCATGACTCAAATGATGGTCCTAGAGGTCTGAAGCAGCAGCACTAACCACTGCACCACCATGCTACCCTATTTGTAATTGCTTAACATAAATGTGTCAACTAGCCAATTGAACTTGAATACATGTAGTAATGCAATGACAGAAAACATCAACATTAGTCTTGTGTATGTGACAACTCACTCCAAAAACAGCCACTATACAGTATATGTAGCACTGTAAACATCAGCTTTCCATTGGTACAGGAGTAGTTCTCACCTCTCTGTCTTTTTGACTTGCCTCTAACTGAATCACTGGTACTTGATAAATAGTCTAATTCCAGTACATGGACTATTTATGTGATTCCTATGGAGCCATAATTTAGAGACAGATACTATTCTCTATGTCTTGTTGTTGTACTGTGGTACAGGACTGTGAGTCCTTCCCTGGCACATAAGTGACTCTTGCAACATAACAATCAACTGTAACCTTATACAACACTGAAAACACTGAGTCACAGTGCTAGACTGACTCCTCACGTCATACACTGCTAGAAAAAAGGGTACAGCCCTGGTAAAGTTTTGTTCCCCAAATTACAAACAACATTAATGTAACCCCGATAGTGCAAAAATGTTCCTCAAAGTTCATTTTCTGTACTTTAAAAGATACATTTGCCTACAGGTAGGATACAATTGACAGACCCTTGAGGGTACAGCCCCAGTGATAAACCCTCAAAGCTACAAATTGGTACTTTTTTCTGACAATGTACTAGACTCTGATTCTGCAGTGGCAGACTCTGACTCCTTGGCTTCTATGTCTGCATTTTTCTCTCAGTGTATTTTCCGTGTCTCTTGTTCCTCTATTTGCTATCCACAGCGAAAGGCCAAGGGCTGTAATGACCCTCCCCTGAGATACTAGTTTATCGTTGAATCCATAATTACAGTAGTTTCGTGCGAAGATCTTGAGCAAATTCCTTTGTCAACTCCCTGAAGAAATCTTGTTTTACTGGTTGGCTTCGTTTGGAGAATTCTTTGCCTGGAGGTAAATGATGAGTAATTGAGACGACAATACAAAAGTTAAAAACACACACACACCCGGTTGTCTATAGTTATGTTTGCAATGTTTACTCTTGATCATAAACATTCACAAAGATTCCAGTAACTCCCAAGTAAACCCTTTGACAATCATTTAAAGACTCTGCTGATGCTGACCCAGAACTATAGGAATAATGCATTTCCGTCAACAATGCATTTTTACTTTGTTTGAAACAAAGGATAACACCCAAACAATTCAGATGATGTTTTCAGTATTGCAAGTGAATGTCCTTGCACAGTTCACACATTGAAATGCCACCAGCGTTTTTTGCATTCTGTCATGTTTATATGGCAGAATTATTGTTTCACATAAGACGTCATTTATAGAGTCAATTATTTTATCAAATATAAACCTACACCCTCTGATAGACGCCCTTTTTGTGCATCTTCACCTGGTTGAAAGAAACTTAGGGCTTAATCTTTTTTGCTAGGTGTATGTAGCCATGCTGAGGGCAGCCGTACCCACGATGGACGAACAGGGTACCTGTTCGCTAATTTAATGTACCCAGCAGAAATCATTCAACCAGAACGGGGCTTTCGTGATGGAGTCAAACACTCCCAATGGTTAATGTCACATGCTCCTTCCGAATAATTTCAGATGGAGCCTGCTGAGGCTGCCCAGATTAGACTACAAAATGTACCTCATTAAAATAACCTTTGTCGGCCATAAAAATACCAGCATACACAGAATGCTTGCATGTTTGTATGTGCATATATATACATATATATGAGAGAGCGATACAAACAAATTCTTATTCAGAATGGGGTCTTTTTTGCCTCTTGGGTCTAGGCTCTAATTTGACATCTGTATGTCATGGCAAAGGTGCAGTGTGAGATAATTTAGATGCACTTTGCCTCCTTGGAGCATACAGGATGGGCGATGTGGCAAATCCACTTGAAAATTGCAGGTAAATGCAGTAAGCAGTGGCCATAAACACTCCCTCCATAAACCCAGTGATGGGCAGATTGCTGCCGGAATGGCTTTTCACACTTTGATGACCCTAAAATGAGACGAGAGAGCTGGTGGTGTCTTTGAGGCCCAGCAAATGGGTGTGGGGCCTCCCTCACCGCTGCCACATCAGTGCTGCAGAGAGCGGGGTGCCCGCAGAAGGGCCAAAGTTTAAATGTGCAAGTGAGAGGAAAAACAGATAGAAAAAAAGTTAAATACATGTGAGCATTGAAATATGGCCACAAAATCTAAAGCAAGTCAGTATGGCACAGAGTATCCCTAATAGAGCAATGGCAGTTTTCGAAGCCGGGGTATTAATCTGAAGCCTGCCAGTGTGGCTTACAGCTCTTCTCGTAATGTGGAAGCACTTAGAATGTTCAACTGGGGTCAATACAAAGTTTAATCACTGCCATACATACATGTTAATTCACATAATCTTGCGTTTACATATGTCTTACAGGCATCAAAAAGGGTTTAACACTGACTGATATAAAGACAGGAAATAAGGTGTGAAACCTAAGGCTGTACAGTGTCACAAGGAGAACCTTCTGTATTTTCATAATTCCCATTCAGCTCTTTCCTAATTTTTTTCCTTTGCCTGTCTAAGATGTGTAATACAATATTTAATTAATTATACAGACGGTTAGGATGGAAGAGTGTTAAGAGTGTGAAAAGTAAATAGCCCAAAACTAAAATATTTTTAAAGGACAGATGAAAAGATCTTGCTTTGGTAGTTACACTTTTCCATTTTTCAATAGATGCAAACAGTATATTTCTCCTTAATTTTAAAATGCATCCTGGGAGTTAAATTAGCAGAAGCACTACTATTATTTCCATTAAAAACTTATATATTTTGACATTTGATGAAATACAACTAACAATGACCAAAAACTAATGGTATGAACAACCTCTCATCTTTTCGTCACAGCAGGCACCCTGGTAAAGAAACAAGAAATCCACAGAAAAACTCCTTATAAGTCCAAGGGTGGGTTTCCCGAAAATGGTAACACAGCGTCTTACGAAGACTCTATCTTACAAAAGGTATTTGTTTTCCAACGGATGTTTCCCAAAAAAGTCTCTTAAGAGATTGCACAAGGGAGAGTGTCTACATAAATAAATACATAATCAATAGCACGTTCCTTATCTGTCATTATGAACGTGCACAATACTGAGGCCAATTCACTACGCATTCAGAGTGCAAGGCTGAAACCTAATGATGATTGTAGTCGTGTATGTCAGGGTCAGTGCCCACCTGAACCCGCCCTCTGACCTTTTCCTGCTTGGCCAGCAATGGCTGCTGGCCATTCTGCATTTTTCCCCCCTTATGTCTTTTGCTTTTCAACCCTATTGTTTTATTTACTGCCTGGGCTGCTGCATAGCTTAATGGGTTGTGCGGGTGGCTTGGAGGCTGAGAACCATTTGGTTGTGGGTTCTAAGCCAGCCTTGCCTGTTTTGTTTGTTTTCTGTTTTTCCCTAGTGTGTGTTATTAGTTATCTTTGCTGCCCTGTTTTGAGTTAGCATGCTTCTGCTTTGTTGTATTATGTTCTGCTTGCACTTGTTTTACTCCTTTTTTATTTATTTTTTGGTATTTGTTCCCAATATGTTTGATTAGTTCTGTTCTTAATAAACCCCTCTGTCTTGGAGCTGCTAATGGATCGTCATTTCATTCTGCTTTCCCCATGCCCCGAGTCCATAAGTGTATCAGACAAAATAATTTTATGATATGGATGTTATTTTATAGTTAAGTGATGTTTGGTTATGAAACTGTACTCTTAACAATGTTATATTAAATGAGCAGTATGAGCTGACAACAGCAATAACAAACAACTAAGAGAGGCTCAGACCAACCTTATGAAAGAATATCTTACGGAAGATATACTTAACTAAGAACCTTTCAGTTAGAGTGATAAGAGACAACTTAGAACTTACAAGCAACGTAGCGTTAAGGTTTCAGGAAACCCACTCCAGCATATATTTGTGTGAATTTCAGTGGATTTTCAGACAGCTGACCTGCTCCTTCAGTTAAAGCTTCCTGAAGCAGATCTACTGTTGAAGTAAAGCACACCAATTTCTATCAGCTAAGACCAGCTGATGAGGTCCATTGGTTTCAGCTGGAATGTAGGAACATGATTCACTTGAACACTGTGTCCAGCTAAGCCAGCCCAGGGGCTCACTTGGGTGAAGATCACATCCACCTTAGCAGAATGATGCTTTTGGAAAACTGAGCTTTACAATTTCAGACCTCAACTGGATGTTTTGCTTTACAAAGTCATTTGAAGCATGTGCAAAATGCATCATTTAGCTCCAGGTGCATCAGTGACTTCCTTTCTCCAAAAGTACAAATAACAGGCTTTCAGTGGAGAACAACCAAAGAATTTGTACAGATCTCACTGAAAACCACTTATAAACAGGAAGCCTTCGTTCAGCATTTGTGTGTATAATGTATAAGGTCATTGATTTTTCTGAGAAGCTCCTAACAAACACATGGTCAACTGTAAGGGGTATTTTTGCAAAGTTGAAGCATTTAGGAACACCGCATGTTGCCCAAATGACAAGTAATACTGGCCTTTATGAATGAATTTTAAAGCACACAAAGCATTTACAAAACCCTCAGAATTAACATTTAACTTGCTGTAACAATTAAATATTAAGATTAGGCCTAATCTCCAGAGGAGGTATGCCACATTGAGTTGAAACAATGCACCAAAAACGCGGGAGTAATGACCTGTCGCATTCTTTCATGTCACCTTTCGAAAAGCATTTCATTAGAGAGACAAACATATTTCAGACACACAAATTCAGCTTTGAATCAGCTGAAGACACTGCAAACAAATGAGTAGTGTCTTTATAAATCTAGTCTGACAATATTTAAATTGCTAATAACAGAGACCTTTTCAAATGTAAGGAATGGTTTCATTTTTCAGGATATAAGTCGTAGTGAGATAACTGAGGGTAGTCCGCATTGCCCGTGTCCTTTTTTGTTTCTGGGCATGTGAGCAAGGCAGGGAGTCTAAATGAAAGTTACAATGTAACACGGACATAATTATGGTAATTGTGTTGCAGTTGAAACAGCAATCATGAAAATATGCTCCTGCAAAAGCGACCAGGATAAGCAATTAGGCCTAGTAGATTGATTGATGGATGGATGGATGGATGGATGGATGATTATATTTCCTCTGAGTTACTGGGTTTTAGCACAAGGAAGACCAGCTATATGGTTTTATTGCAATCCAGGAATCCAGGAACCTGACAGGATGGGCATTTCATCTCATCACAGTTCAGGCCCAAAGTGGAGTGAGACTGGGGAGAATTCCTGGTGGGCCGCTTAGCTGTTGTGCCAGGCAGAATATAAGATAATTTGATAAATTTAAAATGGAGCCAGTCAGAAATAAAATTATTTTACAACTTCAACATTTTGAAGCGTTGCTGTAGAATTTTAACCAGCGATTTTCTCTCGCGCACACCCGCGTAGACACAAAACAGACCACAATTGCTCTGCAAAGAGAAACACAGAAATATGCATGTGTTTGCCTGTTGTTTAGAACTGAGTGAGAGCAATGCACGGTTGCGGAGGTGCCAGTAATCACTTGCTACTGCTAATCACCGAAAGCTTACCAAACAATGTATGTTAGAAAACCAGGCGGGCCTGAAAAGGTCAGACTGCTTGAACAGTTAAATATTGTATTTATTTATTTTATTTTCTTCAAATGTCAGTAATTCATTTATCTGGATAATAAGACTTGAACTGTGGCATCATTTATCAGAGTTCCCACAGATCAAAGACAAAATGGGCAGGTCTTGGGCATAAAACTCCTGGCCTGAAAATTAGTTCCACTCTGTGCCTGTCACAGTGGGTAATGATGTGGTCACTGAACAGGACTTAAAGAGAAACAATGACGCCCGGCACCAGCAGGACACCGTAAGCAAGCCGTCGACCAGTCCAATGCAGATTCAAGTCAAAGATGCGATACCTTTAATAAAGCTATCACAATTCTTAGATTCTTAGAAAAGTCTCCTCACCCATCCCAAATCTTATCCCATTACACTACACCATATATTTTTTGTATATATAAAGCACAGCAAAAAAATAAATGAGCCAAATAAGAAAAGTGAACAAATATGTGCAATTCTATATATCAGTGCTATATACAGAGCATCTGTTTCTCAAGATGACGTACAAAATCTTTCTTATCTGCTACTCCCATAGTAAGAAAATACATTATCACGTATTTAGCGTACTGAATATGACTGTAAAACGGATAGTGTAGCCTACATGAATTCACATCAACCCGACACAGGGACAAATGTGATCATTTTATATGATGCTTTCATCAGTTTGGAAAGCAGATGAAAAATTGAAAAATTTAGAGGAATTCTATATGTTGCGTAGCCATATGACTCACGTGTAGATACGAATGATGACTTTATGCGGCTTTAAAACACTTTAAATTAATGTCTCTTCGAGTTTAAGATCTTCTTCAAAGCATCACTAAATTCTCAGATAACCGTTCGGCTTCCAAATACGGAATACTTCCAATTATTGTTGAAATATTTTTCATTCCCGTTAAATCGTGTCTAAATGATTGAAGGCGTAAAAAATAGTTACACCCTAGTTCGTTTTATCTGAATATTTACAAACTGAATGTTCACTTATTTTTATATTGCACTGTATTTTATTACACTTCCTTTTACCATATCCCCCATGCACCCCCATGCACCTGCAACTGTGGCATAAGAACTTAACGGTTTCTCCGAATATATGACAATAAAACTTGTTTTAAAATAATATTTTAAAGCCGAATTCAACTGACCCATTACTAATTTCACTTGTAAAGAACAAATAAATTTACTTGCGGTTAAATTCTTACAGTGATCCCAGTTTAAAGTCGCATGTACCACAGATTAAAATTTAAAAAACATGTTAAATTTAAGAGTGAAAAGCATAGTAAATATTTGCACTCGAAAACGTATCGCTCTTACCAAACCGCAAGCCAACACTAAACACATTTTAGCAAATAACGTCACGACCTAAATCTGACCCAAAGGCAGACGATGGCTTTCAGAAATCATTAATAACTAAGTAAATACATTCAAACCGCTTGTTTTAACATACTTTACGTGTAGAAAGGTGGACGTTAAGAAATTCAATGCGTTTCGTAAATGCGTTTTCTTACTTTTTATCCATTTGCATGGCTGCATCTCTACCTTTTCAGTCACATTTAAGCATAGGAGAAGCATATCTATTCAAAAGGCATTTAGTCTATTTCTTTCTTGGCCGGTAAACCTATTCATCAATTGTTCTGCCTTGTAGATGGTATTATAATGCTAATCTAGCGTGTTAAATATCTTTTTGTTCCCTTTCACCGTCTTGTCATTCAGTTTATCCAGTTTTGGTCACCCATTTTATTTATTTATGCGCCTGCTCCTATTCATGCGCTCATGTATTTTTTATTATGTTGTTTCACTGTCACGCAGTGTCAACTCACTCTATTGAATGTGTGCTACTTGAAGGGCTCGGGGGGACAAAGCGAGTACACATAGCAGCGCTATTCACTCCGGCCAGCTGGATCGGCTGAAAAAAAGACCGCTGTGAAAAGAAATCGTCCATAATGGACATAGAAGAACTGTACAATGCTAACAGTTTTCCAAATACCACTGATTGCTTTCATCACAATGAGAGAAAGCAGGCGCTTTTAGCGGAGCTCCACTTCAACAAACAACACCCTTACAAAAACCTTCCAACCCTCGTTTTGTTCCCAGACAAAACCCCCTCAACTGTCTAAACGCTCTCCCTAAAGAAAGAAGGAAAAAAAAAACCTTTCGGGTGTCTTCGCAGCTTTCCTTAAGTAAAACACAATAAAAACCGCAAAGACAGAAAGCGACCAGTGAGTTGATAAAAAATGTCCTTTTATAAACCGAAGGACATTTTGTTCCCTTTTGATCAGTATATGACGGGTATGCCATCTTGTAACCATATGCATTTAACAGCATAGGATAAAGGTTTATTTACCAGAATGTTATTAGTAACATAGTTAGTTGTCTGTTTTGGACACGGGGAAAAAAAAAAGTTTGACCGTGAGACGCACCGCAGAAGTTTAGACTTTAAATTATGTAGATGTATATTAAGCTGCAGACTTGACTTCAGCTTGAACTGCACGGAACAAGGTCACGTATATTTCACAGGAGGGGAAAAGTAGGAAGTTCCGTGTACACGAGTAATTGCGTGTTACAATACAGAATGAGGAGGAGTGAAAGGGTTTAATTAACCGTGTCGGAGATAATTATCCTTGGACGCTCCAAATTAGTCTGGCATAATCGCTCTGATCCGTATGAATTAATTACCTAATATCTCTAAACAGGGAAGTTCGTATAATTAACATATCGTATACATCGTGAATATTTATAAACATCGTACGTTTTCAAATAAACATGATATGCAAATTAGTAAAGTTAAGAAATAACCCCTTAATCAGATACCGTTAAAGATATACTGCTTTTTAGAATCTGAGCAAAATCTGTCCAGTACCTGTTCTCCTGCAAGATTTCACCGGTTTTGGAACGTTTTAGAAATATGTATTCCTATTCCCTGTTAAAATGTGACAAATCAGGTTTCTATCTTTTGATTACAACGGGTTTGATTTAAATTACCAAGTAATTCTATTCGGAGGCTGAACAAAAGCGCCCTTTGAGGATACCTTACACTTCACATCGAATAAGCACTATTCTGATAAAGATCTTGTAAGCAATTCGCCACGAATTTGGAAAGATTTTTTTTCCTGCCAACTATTATTATTGTTTCCTAAGTGTCGGTATTTTGTCAAGTTTCTTTTTAATCAGAACACAGTAAAAAATAATGTAACTGTAAGGCAAAATGTGCAAGTTAACTTGTTTGTAAAAAGAGTGATTTCAATCAATAAAACCCAGTGGTCGTAGTGAGTTGCAAAGAAATATTCAATTTAGATTCATTTATTAACTGCATTTTCCATTTAAAAATGAATCCAGTGCATTTCCATTAAATCCTAAGTGTTAACATAGTAATAAGCACTAATATTTACTGTGCAAATGTTACAGGACGAGTCGGGCCCGCTTTTGAATCAAGGAGGTGACCATAAAAAGGTTTTTAAAAAACCAATAAATATTACATACATCTGTAAAACATTTCTCAAAACTCAAAGCCTTAATCGTATTTCTATAACCCAGCACAACCCAGCATTTTCTAGGTGAAATGCAGATTCTGGTAACTCACGCTCCTTCATTTTAACTGTACATATTCACATATTTTATCACCCTGCATAAAAGCAGAGAGGTCGACATTATACTTGACTGAGTAATTTCTGAATCAATCCACTATTCATTGTGAATCATATTCTTTCTATATCTATAAACATTCATCTATACATACGAACGTTACCAGTAGAAACACAATGAGTCATTTTTAACAGTTATTGCTTAACATTGTATGACACTGCGGACTACTTGCGATTCAAACAGGTCCGTCCGGCAGGTGCTTCTGGAACAGGTTGAAAACAAATACGGAGTACAGCGTTCAGCATTTGCCAAGACAGTTGCCGGCCTTGAACATTTGTCATACTCTTCGTCGCAATCAGTCCAGTACAAGTCATTAATTGTTCTTTCCTTCTGAGATGCAACACGATATCCCACTAAATAAAAAAAACAGCCTTTTAGAAAGGCATTAATATCTACATATGAGCATGTAATATGTAACAGTATTACATGTTTAGATTTGTCCGTGCATTAGATAATCCTTCGCACTAATTGTCTTTACGCGTTTAAACCTGAAAGGATTAACATATTATAACGCTGATGCGTAGGCAGAATATGGTTCAAGCTGCGGTTTACCCATACCGGGCAGCAAAATGTACGCCAGGGGTGGTTGGATACCCGCCGAAGACCACCCTGTACAGTTACAGGGAATCATATAACCAGGATTGCTCGGGGAAGGATGAGAGTGAGTGTGAGTGCTACTGCCAACGGTGCCCGTGCCGGTGAAGGCAGTCGCACCACTAGGGTATCCAAGCGGGGAAGGATAAGGAAACGACGGAGAGGTGATCTCTGCCATCTTCGACCCGAAGTCAAAGAAGGAGTATGGGTTTGAGGACACAGACGGGCTGAAGAATACTCTGGCTGCTGCGGCCACGGCCGCAGCGGCGGCTTTGTCTGGATTCCCAATTAAAGAATCCGAGAGTACTCCACCAGCCAAACCGCTTGCCTTCAGTGCTTCGTGTTCTCCAAGACTGTAAGGCACCGGGAACGCAAATTTGTCTTTTTTCATTAAAGTCTTCGGCTTTCGCCTCGGTCTGTATTTGTAATCGGGATGCTCCTTCATGTGCATGGCTCTCAGTCGCTTTGCCTCGTCGATAAACGGCCTTTTCTCGGACTCGGTCAGAAGTTTCCAGTCCGCGCCGAGTATTTTGCTAATTTCGGAGTTGTGCATTTTCGGGTTCTCCTGAGCCATTTTCCGCCTTTGAGCGCGCGACCACACCATAAAAGCATTCATAGGACGCTTTACGTGATCCATGGGTTTTGCCATGTTGTGCAAGGCACTTTTTACTTGTGGACTCGAAAGCTTTTTGGATTGTTTCGCGTCTTCTCTTCAGCGTTCAGTTTGGCTGATCTTCAACAAATTCAATCAGTCCGCTCTGTAAAATTATTTCAGCCCTCTGCATAAAATGCGTCATGCACGACGGTTCAGTCTTCGTTTATGAAACGAAGGTATTGCGCTTCAGTGACTATGGCCAGTCATAAGTGCACTTACTTCGATGCGCGCGATGTAGGGCTGTATGCTGTAGATGTGTCCTAGGAGCGTGAGTGTGAATCGCTGAATACGCAAAGGTCCGTTGGAATCCCCTTTAAAAGTTCGCCTAAAACAAAAATTGCTTTCAATCCGACGGAAAAACGGCGGTATTTTGCACAAATTCAAAATATCATTTGTTTCTTCACCCGCCCCTGTGACGCTCCAGCGTCCCAATCCTGTAGGTAGCATTAACACAACTGATTCGTACCTCGGGGTTGCCCCATGTGAAATAATAGGAACCGAACTAGCAGGTAGCGCAAGGGTTTGGCGCCTGCGCAGTAGCCAATGTCCCGCGCAGAACAGTCACGTTAAGTAAATGGTCGCCGAGAGAACTAAGGAACGAAGATAACCGGATACACCCGGATAATTACATCTGTTAATTCGGGGACTTTTTGTATTCATTATTAGGCGACATAAAGCACACGTGTACAGATTATCGAAGATATCATAATCGTTGATTGATTGATATGCTAATTTAAAACTATACAGTTTTCCAGCCTAATAAATAAGCATAGCTGTATGGAGAAAATCATTTTAAATGCCCAAAGCAGAGGTTCATATCGGTGCAAGTAATCATGGTTCCTTTAAAACTTCATCGTTTAGTTCCTCCTACTGTGCGACTGCATTTACAGTATTTTTCAGGAATTAGCGTCTCGAGTTCTTTTCATGATCTTACATTTCTTTTCGATGGAGGTTTTTTATTAAAGAATAATTTTAAAACAAGTCAGACTCTCAACGTCTAATTGGCAAAACCTGTCGGTTAAATCGTTTTGCGGTATATTCCGTCTTCTTGGTTTTATTTAAAGTTTGTGGTGCACTAGAAATCTTAGAAGCAATACAAACACACGTGAACTTACGGTATTTCGGCCACCGGAATTATAACCATAAACGAATGCCGATGACAGGCCATCCATAACCGCTCAGCCTATAGTCAGTCTAAAATCATTTAAGTTCTCTTAGACGGCAACGGGTTTGATTTTGAATTGCAAAACCTGTTAGAGGCTTGAATTGTACAATATGTCCAATATTCCGGCGTATTGTACCGTTTCTGCAAAACAAATTTTATGTAGGTTCACAATCGACATGTAATTGTAATAATGCATCTTATACGTAAACGGAAACGGACAACAAACAAAATTAAAGATACTTTTTGTGCGACTCGTCGAAATTTTAATTATTAAAAAACTAATCTTGGAAAGTGAGCGCTGGTCCATTCCTCCAACTCTGTGTCCGACACTCGAATAACAGGTAGACCTGTCACTTGTTGAAAAAAGTTAACCGCGATATGACAAAATGACACTTACAATTTCAATCAGATGTCAAGTTATACAGTCCACGCATAAATTATCAGGATTTCAGAGATTACATATTGTCGGTATATTTCTTGAAACAGATTAAGCTGTACGTTTTTATATCGAGTAATATACAGAACCTTCCATTCATTATGTAAAATACAAGTTTAATACAATAGCATGTACAACAGGGTAACACGGTTAATGAAGCGCGCACACTTAACTTTAGCTTTAGTAATTTTTGAAATAGCATATACTGTACAGGCTGGTGCGATTTGTAAGGAATGCTACAACACCCTGTTTAAAAAGTTATTCTTGTATCAGATAATATAATTTTTTCTTTGAAAATTACACTCGACAGACAGATGATGCTGCAACTTAACATAGTTAACGTAAAATTTTAAACTTTATATACCGTGAGAACACAGATATAAAGATATAAAAAGCGAGATATAAAAATCGAGCTAGTAGCCTTCTTTTGTTTACTTGCTGTTTACTTTATTTGCAGACTAAATCCACAGTATAACTGATACATCGAAAAATCGTAACACCATGCAGCTAAACCAGATATTTTAAATGGAGTGATGCAAAATGATCGCCAAATTGGTATGCAGACTAACTGCAATGAGTGCGTCATTTAAACGATCATACGTGAATCGCTTCTCCTTTAAGTTTACAAATAAACCGGTTCAAAATGGAAACTTGTTTTACGGCATACAGTCATTGTTACTATTTTGTCACGTGCGTAAAAAAAACAAATGGAAAAAAATACGATATAAATTCACCTGGTCATAGGAACACCTAAAATGTCAACCATGAATATTTCGACTTGCAGTTACAAGTTTCTTCTAAGGTCTCATTCTTGTCTTAATCAGGCTGAGTTTAATTAACAGAGAGCCCCTTTGTGAACTCTCTCGGATGTTGGGGGTGGGGGATCAGAATGAAAACACTAGACCTGCAAGACGTGATTCGAACTTCCATTTGAACAAGACTGAAAAGATATTGTGTCATGAAAAGACGCACTCGGCCAAGCAAATGTACATCCTAAATAAACTGCCTGAAAGACCAAAACCTGAATATTCACAAAAAAACAAATCCAGATCATTCAAGTGCGAGACCATAAAAGGCATGTCTTCTCAACATTTTTGTTCCTGAAACAACTTTTAGATGGGGGACTTAAAAAGATATCATTATACTAAGTAAATTTCCATGAAGAAAAAAAATCTTTCATTATTTTTTTCTGATGGTACCCAGAAATTACATGGAATGGTAGGGCAGAAAAAAAGGAGGGAGGGGGGTTCTACTTGAAACTGGAAAATCTTGGGATCTGTGTTATCTTTATGTGATACAATGAACGGAGTAAACAATAACATGCTAATATGGACCGCTTCAGACTCAAACGTTTCTGTGTTTACATGAAGATTAAAGATTGAGAAGTCCTGGGAGAATGCTGTCCGATCGACTATTTCCAGTTTGATGTACGCCTTTCTGCTTCTTACACAGAAACACAGCTTTCTATAAGAGAACTCACCCTTCCTGTCTAACAGTGTATCAAGTTAAATGCTTAATTAGTGTTTTTCTCCTCACTGTCGACGAGTGAGAGAGAAAGAAATATAGAGGTAATACAACACAATCACAATTTCATGATTACATTTTTGAAATGAAACCTGATCTTTTTTTAATTTAGAGATACAGACCAAATGTCACCATTGCTGTGATTAAAGTTGGATTTCACTCTGAATAACGCGTCAAAATACTACTCCGTCAGATTCCGAGAAGCAGCCAGCAATGTCTGGCTCTTTTCCCCCACGGAAAGGGCCGCGCAGCACACTGGACGCTCCGGCAATGGTGGTGTGCTGCGGAAATGAAAAACATTTCACTGCATGTACCTTTGCTGAAAGGTAACAAGTTTAAGGCTTACATGTCATATTTATCAATTACTTCAATAAGAAAAAAAGTCAAATGTGTAGGTCTATCAGTATGCTGTCCTTTTATGGTCTCGCGATAGTCCTTAAAACGCGACAGCAAATTCGCGCTAATGACTAAACAGGGGTAATGTCAAAATGGGCTTGGGGCAAAACCAGTATCCGAAATACCCATCAGTATTCGGGGGGGTCCCCATCTCCCTGTTGTTGCGCAATACCGATCTTGAAACCCCATAAAAATTTTGCTTTTGAGGCTTTTGAGGTCTCATGGGTTAATCGGGGGTGTCGGACCCCACCGGACCCCCCTGTATTTCGCACACTGGGCAAAACTCAAAAATTTAATAGGTCACGCTCAAAAAAGACAGAAAGCTCAAAAGAATGACAGCACTGAGACACGAATAACAAAAACTTAATAAACAGATACATGCTGCAATAAAAATATAGCATTTTGAAAAAAAGACCTTTAGTTTACTGGTGAAAGTGGGTGTCTAACTGTTGCTGCTTGTTAATCATTGTGAATTGAGGGAAGGGGGATTACTACCTTCTTCTTTTCTTGGCTTAGATCAAAAATATTAAAACCGTATAGTCACATAACAGCACATTTTATTGTTAACATCCACCCAGGTGGCACAGTGGCCTCATACCGCCAGGGAGATGGAGGTTAGAGATTGCTTGGTCAGATGGTGGCTCTCAATTGTCCATAATGTATGAGTATGTGACCTGCAATATACTAGCATCCTGTCCAAGGTGTCCCTTTATGGTGTCCTTTATATGGAGTTTTGCCCCTCCCTTAGAAAAAAAATCAGCAAAATTTTACTCAGTTTGGATTGCATTTAGGGTGTGCTCAAGGTATACACATTTTCATGTGCAAAAGCTCTGAGGACCGCTCTATTACTTTAGTAACAGGTTATTGCGCTCCCTGTCTTCAAATAAGAACTGGGTGCAGAAGTAAAAAGATATATGATTGCAGTACTTTGAAAGAAACATGGCGGGAGATTCTCCAAAGAGAAAAACAATTGACGCAGCCAAGTAAACAGCTGCATAACTTTGTTAACAAAAACTAGAAGAATTTCTTCTGTATTTTATGCATTCCTGAGTAAATTCATCCAGCGACATGAGCTGCAAATTTGGACTACTTGATGGCTGAAGAAATTGTGCATGAACTTCATGTTACAGCTGAAAGGGGCGTTGCCCATATGCAGGAATATAATTGTCCACTGACCAAAGATGAGTAACAGGCAAAGTTTGCTCTGTAGGCTATCAGTCAGCACAGCAAGCTTTATCCAGGCAGCACGAAGTCCAGTATAGTCTAAGGCAGTCCAGACACTTCACGTTATCTGAGCACATCCTAAAAAATCAAAACAAACCAATTTTTTGCACAAAAAGACTTGAATGAAGGGCTGAGAGCGTTTTTGTGGTTTTTGTGTTTAATTTCATCAGTGCAGCAATTCGGGTAAATAAATCATACTACGATTAAATTGCAGTCTGAGTAAACATTGTATGTCCCTTTTAGGCTAAATTTACCAATCCTTACGCAGCTATTTACAAAAACAATTTCATCTCAGAATAACTGCAGTGTATAACTTATCAAGCCCTTGTTGGAAACCCAAGCTGGATGTGAATCTGGATACTTAACACATGAGGAATGCTCGCCAGGTGAGGCTGGCAAGGAATAAAACCAAACTGAAATTGAAGCTAAATACATATTTTGATGCCGTGAATGAAGTGACCTATTTACAATGTGTGGTGAACACTTCCATTGGCTGCCAGAAAACTATGCCAATGTTCTGATGGTTGTAATTACATGAAGGATCTTAAATGTACCCCTAGGGTCATCATTCCACTCACTTCTCCTGCTTAATTAGTGTGGTGACTCCTACATAGTTCTTTAGAAAACCTACATCTACCTCATAACTACAAGTCAAAAACTGGCACGTATAACAAGAAGACAAGTTCTGGTAAGCATCTGAGATATTTATTGCCTCTGATTGCATTTTGTCGTACCTATCCAAATATTTCACATGCAAGATTTTTTGACCTGAATTTGCCAGGAGAGTTTCTTTGTACATTCAGTTTCTCAGTCTCTAAAAATAAATTTGGCAGGCATGCTATGCTTTTAATATATTTGGCAAACCACAAATTGAAGGTTAAGGGTGGAGAGATAGAGAAATTAGAGCTACCGTCCAAAATGGATGATGAGTAAACTGAAGCAGGAAGGTGTTTGAACAATGGTGCCCTACTACATTCAGAAATCCTGCTGAATCGGTCATAAGGCACTTATTTCTCGATCATGTTCTGAGCCTTAGTAATTTGCCTGGAAATCAAAAACTGTCTTCATCCAGGGCTTCAGCAGGAACCAGGCAGCTCTGCACCATTATGAAGCATTAAGGCATTTCCCTGTGTTTTTGCCCTGGTTTCCCCTCCTTATCGTGTCAAGATCTGCACGCAGCCCAAACACAGGGCCATAATTACCCCGGCTGCCCATGGACAGCACTGTGACTATCAGCTTCATCACTTAATGGGCCACGTCGTTGCATCACAAGAGCAAAAAAAACAATAACAAAATAGCTACGCTACTGACACACCTCCATGAGTCTCAGATATTATGAACAGCTTCTGAAAGGATCAATTGAGGGAAAAGACGACGCATACTTGATTTTTTTGTTTTGTTTCACATTCATCACATTTTACTGTTTAATGCCCTCCTATCCATCAAGGCAGATGGGCTCTTGATGCCAATTAATAGGCAAAGATCATCATCTCATATTAGAACTTCCACTACCCATCAACCATTGTCATCTCAGGTGTCTCAGGTCGCCTGTGTCTGATTGAACTCGATCCATAGGAGTATTTTGAAGATGCAGGTATTTCAGTCACACATACAGACATTTGTAAGCTCAAATAGGTTGGGGGCTCATTCATATCTCTTACTCGGCATACACTCATCTGGGCAGCGTGGTACTGTGGCATGTAGCATTGTTGCCTCACACCTCTACAATACTGTAGGGTTTGGGAGTTTACACCTGCCTTGTGCCCTGTATGGCCTGGAATAATCTACTGGCCTCTATGAGCATGTACTGGACAAGCTGCTGAAGATGGATTCGCATCTAGGGACTGATGAGAGTGACTACACTTTCCCTTACAGGGACTCTTCCAGAAGCATTCTAGAGACTACAGTACTGATCCTCCAGCCTGATCGTCCAACCTGACTAGTTTCTAATGATGTGTGATGTTTCTGCACAAGAGCAACTGATGTCAGATGGGCTTCAAAAGTGCTAGCCCTGGTGGGTCTGAGGACCCTGTCTCCAAGGCAACCGTTCCCATGGCCTGGATTTCTCCTATCAAAGCATTCTAAGACAGTTTTAAAATGGAAATTAATCTCATTTGTGCTGATTAAGTGACCAGGATAACAGCCATGTAATTGTAATAATAAACGTCTTTCTACTCCATGTAGGGAAATAACAGTATTGCAGTAAAAGACTTATTGTTGTAGTTGAAAGTCACATTTCTCACAGGGGACCCACCATTGTGGCATTGTCTGACATAGCTGAGTGACACAATCGCTGCCAGCACTCTCTTCGGGAACTTTCTCATGGGTCCCCTGGCTCCTCGCCGCCCATGATACGACCGGGGACCCGGGGCCCAGTATGCCATGCAGTTTTTCTCACGCGGCCACCCCGGAGTGGCCTTGCCAGCGTCCCACTGGGGGCCAGAGAACGTGTCATGAAGGAATGAGGTGGACAGAGGAGAGCTGGGTATAGGCCTTTCCCGCAGAGGCCCCCAGCTGCTTACGGGGTTCACGCTCCATCAGGAAACATCCAGCCCTATTCAACAAATATTTTAAAAGTCATATAAAGGATTTTCCAAAGCATATTGTTTATATAAAATGTATATGCATTATTTATGTATTGAAACAATTAAAAATAACTTGCATAGTTCTCCATGCTTGGTTTATGCAGTGAGGGTACATTTACACTTTCAAGTGACAGTTTACCCATTATCCATCCATCCCTCTTCTAATCTAGGGGTCTGCAGGGGTCCCGTGAGCCAAATTCCATCAGCAACACAAAGTCCACTTGGTCTGAAAAAAAATTATATTTTGTGCTGAATGTGAACCAGAGCGCACTAGTTGCTGACCACTGCTCTAATTCTATTATCCATGTACCAAATTTCTTCATCATGAATAAACACCACAGCCACAATGTGGGATTTAAATGTGATTAGTACACAAGAGATGGAAATGTTCCTGCCAGAAGGAGCCACTGGCCACGTCGATGAAGGGTCAGTTTAACACTAGGGCTTCATGCACAGAAAAGTAAAAAAGATATAAATAAATACAGTTTCTATCTATGCATCTTGCTTCTTTAAAATCCACACCCAGAACAAGGGAGGGGGGTGGCTCAGCTCTAATCAATAGGTTAATCTATAAATTATCCAGGGCAATAGCCACCACTTGTAGCTGTAATTGAGAAGGGAATTGATTTAGCTGTAAGATTCAGTGTTGGCGAAGTACAACACACATCGCCAATTAATCACAGAGCAAACCAGAGGAAGCAGTCCTGGTAGGAGGATACGGAAAAACCCAACAGTTGAATCATGGAAGATCAGGTACCTTGTCCATTTCAAGACTTACCTCAATAACTTTGTTTAATTGATACACAGACAGAAAGCATATTGTGTCAGGGAATTTTTTCTGCATTTAGCCAGACAGCAAGACCGAGCTGTTTTTGCAAAATAATACAAAGTCAGCACACAAAACTAAAGGTTCTGCCAGACCAATTCCTTTTTTGGTGGAGACATATTCTTGTGTAAAGTTTAGATTCTTTCCTCCAGTGACTCATTCTGAAACTATCTCCCTGGCTTCTGTGCTCAGGATAAATGCAGTTTTATTGGGTGGCAATAACGGAAGCTTGTGCCCATATTATCTACGACTATCTCTTTCTCTTAGAAGCAACGGCAACTCAAACAAGGCCATCTATCAGGACAGGGAGGGCTCCTGCCCGGCCAGCCTCCTGGAGAGCAGGAGAGCGAGTCAGGAAGAGGGGGGGACAAATGAAGAGAGGGAGTCATTAGACAGGGGAATTCTGACAGCAAAGAAAAATGTTTCTTCAGCTTATTGTGACTGCACATCCGTCTCCAAGATGCATATCTTTCCGAAGGCTGTTTAATCAATAGTTATTATATTTATGTATGAAAATCAAGGTGTGGACCTCCAAAAAAAAAGTAGATTCTGTTTTTCATTTTTGCTTTTGTCAGCCACCCCAGTGCCCAGAGATTCTTAAAAAGCATCCATCGATACATGGCAAATGTTACGCTGAAAGCATCAGACTCACTTCGTGGTCAGCGACTTTAGTCTTACAGGTATCAAAAGAACAAACAGTACCTTTTCTGCCATTTTAGCAAGACAAACTTAATTTTTAAAAATCACACTAAATTCCAATGTATCACAAGGAGCTAGTGGAAAAGCTGTTTTTTTTTTCTACTTTCAAAGGGGATTGACAGCCTCAAGAGCATCATTCATTTTCAGTATTTTTACATTATAAAAGTACATAAAGCAAATATTCCCCTCCTTCACTATGGTAGAAAGAGGCTGTGTTTTTGGTGCATCACTAGTCTACTGGGAGGCAATAAACATGGAGCCATTCCAGGCCTCGGCTTGCTGCACCTTCCCTTTTGTCTGGGCCATACTCAACTTTAAAAAGGCCCTTTCAGAGTGGCTGAATGCACTTCATCTCCCTGAAAGAGCTCCTCATTGATAGCTGGGAAAAAAGAGGACGGTTGTTTAGAATAGGAAGGAGAGACAATGAGGGCCAAAATGAAAGCTCTGGGATTCCATTGTGAACAAGATGCTCTGCCCCCCTAAGTTGTTTTGACATTTTCAACACAATGATGCATCCTCGGTGTAGTGTGCTGCAACCGACTTTCAGCGCCAATCTTAAAACCACCCACCAGCCTCCTGGTTATTAAGCATGCTGCAGGAGGACCAAGGTGAGGGGTACATCCAGTAGGAAAATGCTGTGCTGCTAGTACTCATCAGTTTGTCAGGTGGTTTAACTTACATCACTTTACACAGGATGACAGGTTAGCATGGCTAGTTGGAGTCCTGGTAGACATCGACACAACGCTTATGATAGTTTTATATTATGATGACTTTAAAACAAATTTAGAGAAAGCAGAAATGCACCATGTAAATAAGAGTGTAAAATACGGGTTCCCCATTACCGGGCTGCAGAACGCTGAGGGTGAAGTTGCCACCTGTCATGAATTGTAAAAGAAAATCCATGATCCATGAAAAAATGCAATTTGTTCCATATTTTCATACATAGTTCACACCCCCCACTTCCTGTTCACCAAATGTTATTGTAGACTATACCTCCTGTCCATTTTACTGGCTCATGCGATGTTTGTACGAAGAAAAGCGGTCCGCAGTCATCACAAGTTTGGGACGCCCCAGTCCACAGACATCACAAGGTTGGGAACCCCTTAGTGTAAAAGACCAAAACCATTTTTTTTAAATAAGAGAGTTGTGAAACTTTGGCTTATGAGCATGATGAATTTGGGTTCAGAATAATGAAGTGAGTTTTCATATGTGTCAGGGATTTCAGCACGTCATTTAGCACGAAACTGAGGATCAGCAAGGAAGTAAAAAAAAACAGGAATTTCGTGGGTCGGAGAGACAGGATATTAATCGATAACCACTCAGCTAAAGGTAGAAAAAGGACTAGAAAAACCTATGAGGCAACAATGAGCCATCAAGTAAAAGGTGGGACGCTTTTCACAAGTCCACATACTTCAAAATGTGGAAGTCTAGGGGGGCCAGTTTCCCCAGTAAAGCAGAATGCCCTACCCCTTATAAGAAAGAAAACTAAAAGCCATGCTGGTTTATAATGATTTTTAGGGGACCTGCCAAGACCTGCGAAGACTGTGTTGTGGTGATACTTTGAAATGCATGACACCCTCAGCGAGGGCCTCCAGAGCGAGGAAATGCAGATTAAACCTCGCCATGAAAAAGAAGTAGGCGTCACCTGAGAACACCAACTTGCCCTTTTATCCACAGGGAGCCAATGGACAGCAGATGCTTGACAAGGTCAGAGGAAACTGGGAGGCTTGACACATGAAGCTGAGGTGAGTGAGGTCACATGCTGTCCTGTGGAGCACAGCAGACCGCCCTGATGTCACAACGAGCCGCTAATCTGTGTGTTTGAGGCCCTTTTAGCTGCCACAAATATGGTCTCTAATGATCCTACACTGCAAATGAGTCAGTGAGAGACCAGTTCTTCTTTTCATTATGTATATTCCCATTATTTCCCGCCATATGTACAAAATTCACCTGAACATGTGGGTAACCAGACTATGTCGAAGTTGGATAATGCAGGGGGAGACATAAGAACATAACAAATTTACAAACGAGAGGAGGCCATTTGGCCCATCAAGCTCGTTTGGGGAGAACTTGACTAATAGCTCAGAGTTGTTAAAATCTTATCTAGCTCCATTTTAAAGGAACCCAGGGTTTTAGCTTGCACTACACCAGCAGGAAGACTATTCCATACTCCAACTACACGCTGTGTAAAGAAGTGCTTCCTCAAGTTCATTTTAAAATGTTCCCCCAACTAATTTCCACTTATGGCCACAAGTTCTAGTATTTAAACTAATATTGAAATTTAGCTGAACAGCATCTTGACTTGTCCTGAGACATCAGGAAGGAAGACAGAGCGGAGAGCTCATCCTAGCCCGGCACTGCCCAACACGTCCACTGAGTCATCACTTTTTAACCCCAGGCAGCAATGTCACTGCCTTGCTTCAGGTAACTGGTTTGGTCCGGCTGGCACAACAAGCATTATGCCTCATTGTGAGACTGCAAACGCAGTTAGATCAGCACCCAGCTCAGACTGGACCAAGGATGCATTCAGTTAAGGCTGTTGCGATCATGTCATGATGTAATCACGATTATATGACACATGTACAATCATCCCCAGGGCTTTAGATGGAGGGTGAAACATTTGTCCGGAAGCCAGCTTTTTGGTACTTTATGGATATTTACTTAAGCCCACAATTTGGTAAGCAGATTAGTAGTGTGCCTAAGATATTAATGAGATGCGTGTTGTGACCCCCAAAAATCAGTAGTCTGTATGAATTCAGTGTATCCTTATGTTTAACAAATGTGTCGTACTTTAAACTGCAAAAAGTACTACCACACCACCAACATCTTTTTACCTTGTTTATCCACAATAATCTCCTCTTTCAAAAGATGTTGTGGCTGTTGAGCTGTCATTTTCTAATTGCTTCCATGATTTACTAAAACAGTAGCATGTGGCATGCTCCACTAACCCAATGTAACAAACATAATGATACACTGAATTCATACAGACTACTGATTTTAGCGTCCGATCAAATGTTTCACCCGATATCTAAAGCCCTGGTGATGATTGCGCATGTGCCATATAATCGCAATTACATTGCGACAAGATCACGGCAGCCCTATGTTCAGGGCACTGAACGGGGCTTCAGAGGCCACATGCCATAGCCGGGGTGGGTGCTTTGAAATTCACAGCAAATATATGTTGCATCCCACGAGCAGGAAATATAAGAGCCAATATAATAAAGAGAAGATCCGGTCTCCCACAGCTCCATTGGCCATGTACGATCATTAGAAACCAGCTAAACAGGCCTCAAACACACAGGGCAGTGGCTTGGAGTGACATCAGGACAGTCTGCATGCTCCGCTGGAAGATGTGAGGCTGCGCTCACCTCAGCTTTTCATCACCCCCCATGCATCTCAGATGAAGGCTTTCCTCTCGAGTCTCTAGGCGTGACCTGCAACCTGCAGATGGTGCCGTGACGAAAATGAGCAGTGTGAGCATGTTCCAGATGCAAGGATTTTATGTTCATCATGAAATCAAAATGTTGGCTCTGCCAGCAATATGAAAAAATGCCATCTCTAAATTGCTCACAGTGTGTGGGATGTTGTGTGTATGTGCCCTGCGATGGACTGGTAGTCCATCTGTAGTGTCAGTCGTCCTAGTGCCCTGTGCTTTTTGGGACAGGCTCCATGCTTACTGTGACCCTCTACTAGATAAGCAGTTATGGAAGATGAAAGGCTGATTAAATGGTTAGAATTTCTTTCAAGTTGCTCCAAAAACTCACCCTTGATTGTTGACTTTTGAGCACAATACCAGCCGACACCGCAATGCACTCACTCATGCGGGCCACCAGCACCAGCAACATGCTAACTCAATTCCCCTAGACTCTAGCACTGATCACTGGACCGGAACCTTCCAGCTGCCACCTGAACTCATTATTTCGAGAAATATCAAGCGTGCATCTTTTTCGTGAATAATTCCTCCCTGTATAATGTATCAGACTAAAACATATTTCCAGAGGACCACCAAGGTTGAAGTGCCAGTGTAGACCCTCCTCCCTTTTTAAAAAAAAAAAATTCAGCCTGAAAGGCAATGATTTCCATACATACAGTGACTAGGGTTGTATAGAACATGCTAAATCAGGGTTAGGTGCCTGGGTGGACATACTGTTGTAAAAGATGGAAAAAGAGACCTGCTGACCTGTTGGGAGTGCCACTCAGATTCAATATGTTTGCCTCTAAAAAGAACTGCCACTGTAAAGCTATTTAATTATTACTTTTTTATCAGGATTCATTGACAAGCAGGCTACATGTTAATGCAGTTTCCTGGAATTCCTTTATTGTCCATTCTCAAAGTCATTTACCCACTAGAAACATGCTAAATGACAGTCTGATGAAGTATTTCCTTCAAAGACACATCATTACCTCCATATGGAGCTTCCGGAGGTCAGTGGTGATTTTTCTCTATGATACAATAGATAAATGAAATAAAATTGAGGACAGGCAAAAACTTAAAGAACATAAGAAACACAAGAAATTTACAAACGAGAGGAGGCCATTCAGCTCATCAAGCTCGTTTGGGGAGAACTTAAGTAGTAGCTCAGAGTTGTTAAAATCTGATCTAGCTCTGATTTAAAGGAACCCAGGGTTTTAGCTTGCGCTACACTAGCAGGAAGACTATTCCATACTCCAACTA
>JAODKC010000001.1:39346468-39368773 GCA_026777985.1 Mormyrops attenuatus
ATAATATTCTCAGCAATCCTCTCCTATAACCATTTTATCAGACCTCATCAAGGGAAAGAGATGGGATGTACCAGAAAAATGTTCATATTAACAGGGTTTCTGCAGAAATCAGCAAATCTAATTTAATGCTTTTTAATGCCATTTTTAACATTTTTTATGCCATCAACAACCACACATGCCAATCCACGCATATATATGTATATTTAAAAAAACTCTGGAAACTCAATGTATTGTAAAGTGCCTTGAGGTAAATATATTTTATGATTTGGCACTATACAGAAAAAAATGTATGCCTGAAACAAGCGCTACAGAAGTTACATGTCATGGAATATGCTACAGCAAGTGCACAGGGATTTTTTTATCACAGAAGATGATTAATGCATGTGCCTTAACTGGACACCGCCAACCTCCCAAAATCGAACATGGACATCTAGTTGTTTATTTTTTGTTGACTGGTTGAAACTGGTTCATCAGCCCTATCAAAATGCAAGACAGCAGGTAAATATATTATATTGCATTATTTTTTCTTTTAAAAAAAATGGCATGTATTGACAATATAATCATTTAAATGGAGCATTAATGAGTCATATTTTTATATCATAGGGTGCCGAAATTTAAACCCTATACCCCACAAGGCCTAACCTAAAATCCTTTCTTTTGTTCTCCTTTTGTGTTTCTTCTTTTTTATGCAATGAAAATTAAAAATAGCTTTTATATAAGTAGTATTAAATAGTCCTCCGCAGAGGGGTGGTGGTGAAGGGAATATACAAAAAAAATTATTTTGTGTAATTCAAAAAATGCATTTTGTCCACAAAATGAGTTTCTTCAGTCCACGAAATGCTGAGTGCTGATATCAGTTCTGTGCAGAAAATGAAATGTTCCTTTTGATTCCTGTGCATAAAAAATCTTTATACTTTCTGTCACGGTCCGAACCAGGGAAGCAGGAGCAGGGAGACAAAGAGTCGGGTAATGAGAGATTTATTCGCGACAGCCGGCCAAGGCGCAGGCAACCAACGAGTTGAAGCCAGTGGACCCGCAAGCGACTGACGAGGCGTCGGAGGTAGGACCGCAGCCAGCTGATGAGGTACCACAGGCAGGACCACAAGCGACCACTGAGCAGCAGCCCGGGGGACTGCAGGCGACCACCGAGCAGGAGCTGGAGGACCCACAGGCAACCGCCGAGCAGGAGCCAGGGGGACCGAAGGCGAGCCAGGAGGCTGGGCGGGTGGGACACGACCCCGGCGCCAGTGTCCTCTTCCTCTCCAGGGAACTGAGAGGCGAGGTCCTGGCCGGGATCTGCCATACTGGGGTGGTGGCTGGGGTGACCCACTGGAGGGGTTCCGTGGGACAATCAGGGAAATCCCCAAGGGGTCCCACTCGAGCTTCTCCTCCACTAAGGGGGAAGGAGCGGTGGTCCGATAGTCCGGGACCTCCTTGGGGACAGGGACTGGGGTCATGGGAGCTGGGGGCACGGGAACAGGAACCTCTGGAGCAGGAACTGCCGGCCCAGGAACCTCAGGGGGCGGAGCAGGTACCGCCAGCACAGGAACCTCGGGGGACGGGGCAGGATCTGCCTGCACAGGAACTGCCTGCACAGGAACCTTGGGTGAATGCGGTGAACTCTTGGAGCTGTGTACGGAGTAGGGCATCCTCTGGGGAGTCCCGCACCGCCACATCCCCCATCACCTGCCAGTAAAGACCCTGGAGGGTGAAGAATCGTCTGCCCAGGGTCTCGGGCGCAGACGGCAGTGAAGGTGCGGGCGGACGAGCCTCGGGCGCACTCTCCGGGGGAGCAGCTGCTGCGCAGGCTTCGGGTGCCGACTCGATGAAGACATCGGGCGTCAGCTGCGAAGCAGCAGATCCTGGAAGGGCTTCCGACGCACCCTCCCATTTGCGATCTTTCCGCTTTTTTTTCCATGGACGGTGGGAAGAGAAGCAATCCACTGTCCAGGTGCACCTACCAAATTAGGACCTCTGCCACTCTGCTCCTTAAGTGCCGCAAGTTGGCTCGCACCTCCTCTGCGAAGTGCGAGTTATCGGGCGGAGAGATCTGTTCCAGGATCTCCCTCACTGGGAAAGCAAGGGCTTTGGCAGCTGGGTCCTCGCTTACCACGGGCTGCCGGAGACAATAAATCACCTTGTCCACCAAGGTGAGGTACTCCTCCTTAGTGAGTCAAGGTGTCCGTTTGTGGAGACCTGTCATTCTGTCACGGTCCGAACCAGGGAAGTAGGAGCAGGGAGAAGCAGTCGGGTAATGAAGGATTTATTCGGAGAACAACACGGAACAGCAAGGCACACGGGGCAAGACAGGTCACAATGTTAGTGACAGGTCTGGGGAAATATACTTAAACATAGACTTAAATACACATAACTAATGACAGCAACTCGAAACAGCTGATCACACAGGGATTCCACACAAGGTTAACAAGGGGGCGTGGCACACGGGAGGATCAGACGAGCGGGGCATGACACTTTCGTGGACAAAATGCAGCAAGGAGTTACTTGATTTTGTCATTAAATAATGTTTTTTTTTGTCACAGAATGTATTCTGTGTGCTGAGTGCTTGACACTTGGTGCTCCATTATACAGTGACCAGATACCAAATACAATATGCAGTAATGGCTAGGAGCAGTAAACTAAAACAACATTTTTGAATAGCTGTGTAACCACAAAATACACAGAAAAATCATGCATTTCAAAAATATCTGTTTCATTTTCTCGTCTGTCGTCCCCTATGATGCCGATACTGCTTTCCTTCTGGTAAGCCCTATTCCTTCCTCCCTTCCTCCCTGTGTTTCTGGGCGCTATGCACCATCAGCCCAGAGCAAGTCTTGTAGTAGTATTGCTTCAGCTTCTGGAATAAAGGCAATCTGTGATAAAATCAAGGATGATATGGCTCAATCAGACCATCAACTACGTTTCACAGTACTGCTGACATCGGAATCGGAATCGCTTTATTTCACCAGAAAGTTTCAACATTTTTTATTATCAGTTTCAATCTTTTTTTCAGTTGTTTTGCCTGTTCTGGTGGTCTAGGCTTAAGGATCATTCACTCATTCAAGGAACATTAAAATCAATTAGAACCACCAGCAGAATGAAAGTCACTTTTTGAACCTATGGTTTTCAGGTGTGCAGAGTGGTGACATCCTACAGTTATATCCTTGTTATGATGGTAGGTGCGCATAACAGTATGCTTGTAACACTGGATTAGCAGAAAGTGGTCTTTAAAAAAAAACTGGTTGAAGAGTGTTTCTCTGGTATTTCTTAAATGATTACTGTACAATAGGGAGGACAGAGGACATTTTTTGTTCAATGATTCTCCAACATTCCTTAAAGGCTAGATATTGCATTCCCCAAAAGCTCCCATTAGCAACTTACATAGTTGTACCCATTCAGTTGCATGGTTAGCAACTATGCTTTTGGGAAACACACCCAGGATATTTATTCCCCAGTGTTCTTTAAAGGATGGGTTCTCGAAACATGTTTTTGTACAACTAAGAAAAACTGAGAAGAAAAACAACACAATATTGCTTTACGTTTTTATGCTCTAGCGGAGGTTGCATCTTTGATATCACCACTTCTCTTTCTGCCAAGCTCTACTATTTGATTAAAAACAGTACACTTGGTGTGGGTGGTGTGTGGCTGAGGACTCAGTGACTGGAAGGTCACTGGTTCAAATCCCAGGGTTGGAAGTATGACTTCACTGTTGGGGCCCAACTGCTCCAGGGAATGACTGACCCTGCCTTCTCAATATTGTACCACTTTGGATAAAACCACCTGTTAAATAAATAAAACATAATGTACATGTGTCAAGCATGGGACAAAATGATCTCTATTGGGCCCCCAAGACACGCAACTCTTCCAGCTGCCCCCTATCTGGGGCAGTTTGCGGCTCTGTGGGTTAGGAGTCTGCTACCCCTTTCACACCAAGCCCTCATCGGAGGTGGTGCTGGTGCCAGTGCTCAGCCAGAGCTGGGCTGGAGCTCACATCGGCCCCACCAAAAAGTCGTGCATTCACCCTGCACTTGGTGCTGAAAGGGTAGAATGATGATGTCAGCGTGTTCGTGTTGCTGTGGTAGGGGTACCGTTTCAAAAGTGAAGACAAAAATGGAGGGCCATGCGAGATGCAATGAATGTAAGACTGTTTTGAATTTATAGCAAATGCTTACGTTATTTTTAGCTGTATATGTTATTGTTCCTGAGTTTAACCCAACACAGTTCATTCAAAATTTCAGAATGTCCCACGAGTCATTTCATTACATCTGCCAATGACTTAATCAGCGGTCCAACACAAATTATAGTTTGTGTGTTCCAGTTAAAAAGCAGGTCACAGTCGGAGATGCATTCATGGATGAACTGCGAGTCATGCATGCTAATACGCAGGGATGTCCATAACTGTAACACATGTATGCATTCACCTTTAAAAACGATATGTGTGGTAATTGATTGTTGTAGCAGCACAAATGTGTACTTATTTTACACAAGAAATTACCGTGCATTTTAACATTTATACAGCAAATGAAGTACAAATTAGTATATAAAGGTTAAAATCCATAGTAATTTCTTGTAAAATCAACCGAAATGCACATTAAATAAGTACGGGATACTGATGGAACAACTGTACAATATGCATTAATAGACTGCTTTGACAGGGAGAGTGAAGACAACAAAAGGACAAAATATTCGGGTAAACTTTTATTTTACAAGTATACAAATAATCAAGAAATATGTAAATCTTTTATGTGGAATAAATAAATATGAAAAGTGATGCTCCTGTCCATCTGCATTCTTGTAACCTGCGTTAAAACAAGCACATGAAAGACACAATACTGTAGGTAAATTTCACTTAAATTATTGACATTTCCAGCAAGATTGTCCTGCCCCGATCGTCCGCTCCTTCCGTGTGCCACGCTCCCCTTGCTAACCTCATGTGGATTCCCCGTGTTTACCAGTTGTTTCTTGTTGTTGTTATTAGTCCAGTGTATTTAAGTCTGGGTTAGGTATGTTTTCCCGAGTCCGGTCATTGAAGTCTGAAGTCTGTCTGTGTGCCTTTCCTTGTGGTTGTCAACAATAAATCCCTCGTTTACCCAAGTCCTCGGCTCTGGCTGCTGCTTCTCCCCTCCATGCCCGAGCGGACACGACAAAGATAGCTTGTCAGTCTGTTCATTTCATTTCAGCAACAAAGCAGATAGCTGTATGTTATGTATCACTGGCCGGTACACCAAAGTCAAATTCTAATGGTAACTTATTAGTTAGCTAAGTTATCATTACAACAATATACATATAGCCCAGCTCTAGTCACAACACATGTCCAACACACAAAACATAATCGAGTGTTTAACAATGTTGCCATGCCTCGCTTGTCCGCTCCTTCCGGGTGCCACACCCCCCATCTACCCTATGTGGATTCCCCATGTTTACCAGCTATTTCTTGTTGCTGTCTTTAGTCCAATGTATTTTAAGTCTGTGTTAGGTATGTTTTCCCCAGTCCGGTCATTAACGTCATGACGTGTTCCTCTACAGTATGTCTGTTCACCGAGTAAATCCGTTGTTTCCCGACTCCTGCGCCTGATTCCCTGGTTCGTGAGCGATTGTACACGACAAATATGCTCTTTTGTTTGATGGATCCTTGGAAGGCACCTGACACACACCAAATGTAATTAAAGTCACATTACAAGTAAACTCAACAATAACAACTTACCCAATTCCTCCAAAGCGGTCATTGAGTTCAATGCTCCAGTCACCTGGTTAGCAGGTCTGTTAGAGTCCATGATATTTGTTTTTAAGGCAGCCAACAACTGGCTGCCCTAAAACTTGCTCCATTATTGTAATAATAACTTCTCCAATTCACTCTGCATTGCTTCATAAATTTCTGCTTTCTGCTCTGACGACTCTAACCCCACATCCTGATGTCACTCGCTCCCAACTCTGGCCCAGGGACCTTTCCAGACCAGAAAAATGAGCCCCGGCCAAGATATATCGGCCCGGCACTGCTGTTATTTTTGATGTGATGCAACACCCGGGCCAGAATTTAGTCTCAGCACGGACACAGGCCAAGGTGTGAAAGGGATATGTTTCTCCTCTATGCCTTATTCAGTAAGAGTAATCATATCACTCTTGGGCTCACTGTTGGCAAGGCCCTTCACCCTGATAGCTGCTCTGACCCCAAGCTTCATGCTCATCTGCATATGTGTGCATGTGTGTCTCATAGGGGAGGAAGATATGTGAAGACCGACTTTTGTTGTAATCACTACTTGTACAGTGACAATAAAGGCATTCTATTCTATTCTCTCTGTTTGCTGCAAACTGTGCGGTTTGCAAAGGTTTTAAGATCTTAGTTTTAATCTCCTAAGCCATGGTCCTCAAGGTCCAAGCACTGCTGATTTTCCAGCCTTCCTTTACCCATGTGAAGCCTCTGGCCAATGACAATCAATAATTATTAAACTAACTACCGGGGGAGAACTGAAAACAAGGCCCAGATTTGGAATTGAGGTCCGAATTTGAAGAGCCCTGTCCTAAGCAATGCAGTACATATGTAAGAAGCTGTATGCAATAAATGCATTTAAATATCAAACCATGATTTCAAAACATGTTGTGAAATCCTTGTCAGAGAAGATTGATTAAAACCAAGGAGCCCACATTAAAAATCCCCCATGATTAAATTCACTAGTTTTAAAATCTCAACACCCACTTCTCCTTGTCAATTGTGCAGTGGCCTTACAGTCTTTATGACTTGGTGGCTAATGTGAATATGATATCAATGCAATAAGTATTAATAATGATGCTAAGAGATTCTGGGGGATGTCACTTAATCAATGAAAACAAATTGTGGGGAACATATTGGGGCGTGTGAATATTATTAAAACTGTTCCAATCAATGGTAAAGCAGAATACATTGCATTCATTGCATGGAGGGTCTTAGGGCAAATTTTCTGTAACCTGTGCAGTTTTTAAAATATTCTGACTTGAAATGTTCAGCATTTAAAGGTAGACAAGAAGTTTTGGGGACATCAGAAATAATTAAGGCGTAAAATGAAAAATTGGTAACCAATATATTAGAGAAAAAGTAATTATGCCATTTCAATAAATAATATAATTTCATTGCATTTGGGGGTTCCCATATATTAAGTAATATAAAAATATAAAAACAACAATTATAGAACAAGAGTAAGTAAGTTAATCCAGGCCTACGGTATTACACTTCAGTCAACTGAGTTTAAAAGTCACACTATTTCTGCAGGCTTTTTCCATAGAGTGACAGTGTCACGCCCAGCCCCGATCGCCCTCCTGTGGACCACACCTCCTCATTAACCCCCTTGTGGAATCCTTCCGTTTACCTGCTGTTTTCCGTTTCCTGCTCGTTACCCTGTGTATTTAGTCCGCGTTCCAGTCAGTCTTCCCCAGATCCGTCATTGATGTGATGTAGTGTATTGTCCCGTATGCTCCCCTGTTTGCTTGCTTCCCCTGGAATAAACCCTGCTTTCCCTGCAACCTGGACTCGTGCACTTGCTTCCCCGCTCGCCGCAGCCCGAACGTGACAGACAGTAACAGAGTGATACATTTCCACAGAACCAGAAGCCCTCTGTAGGATGATGCTGCCGTCTAACTGCTGGTAAAACCTTTTACTTCAGCCTGCAGAGAAATATGCCTTGAATTAAGGGGACACCCTTGTACTGTCTGCCAAGAGATTATGTGGCAAGCATTAATCCTCACTGCAAATATAGCCTGCCTTTGTGTGCTCGTCTGAAAGAAGAATGCAAGGCACTATTAGTTACTCTTCATGGGATTAAAGTTGATTGTCTTTTTTTTTTTTACTCCAAATTCAAATTTCTGCCACTCAGATATCCCAAAACCAGTCAGACATTTTCCTCACCATCACACAGTGAAGCATACGCATGACAGATAAATAAATGCTAAATAAAAAAAATGCTTAATTAAAAAAAATATATTCATGTAGGCCTATAATCCAGAATACGCTTCAGACCCAAGCAGGTATAGAAAATGGATGGAAGGGATATACTGTAGTTGCTTGTTTTATATGAGTTTGTGTATGTCACTGGGCTGAATGATTTTAAATATTTTGTAAAGATTACACACACAGTTGTCATTCTTAGTATCCCTATATAATGATTAATAATAACACATAATCGCGATATCAGCAGATTTGTGAATATATGTCTATTTCCCTTTCTTTCCACACTGTGACAATGACTTGTGATAGACTACAGCATTGCCTGCATGTCAGAAATACAGAAAAGTTTGTTTAGATGTAAAATATAAGTCAAACAATCCTGTGGCTGAAAACTTCATGGTAGTTTGTGGAAAGATATTCTGCAATAATCGCAAGAGTGAAAAATACAAGGCGTTATTACACATCTGACAAATTTTAAGTACAAAAGTGTCAGTTACAAAGAAGTACTGAATCCAGTATTATTTTGATTCATATCTGAATAAAGTACCAATTAGTGTTGATATTGTTTTAATATAGCTACATTTCTGTTTCTTGTATTATAGAAATAACCAACTGCTAGGTTAAGCACGTCATATGAATGCACAAACAGGTAAAGACAAGACTTTCAGTGACATTTCTAACTGTTTTGGAATGAACGTAGTACACCCTTCAATGACAAATACGACGTGCATTCAATTCAAGTTTTAAAATCTGGCCAAGAATATAATCATGCAATCGTAACCAACTATTAATCAGATTACAGCATCATTGAGGTAATCAATTTTGTAGCTATAGCTAGGCCACGGGGTGTAAAGCGGAGAGCAGAGGAACAACCCAGGCAAGAGAGTCTCCCAGGCCACTAAAGCAGACCAATCATTGTGTGTTAAGACCAGCTGGACAAAAGGCAACAATGACTTGCATAAACACTATTTACAGCTATTCAAACGGCATTGAAGCGACGGTCGTGGACTCAGCATTGTGGCAAAGCTGGTGTATTATGTTGAGGTGAAAAGAAGCCTAATGAACAGGAAGCCTTATTTGAGGGATCTGACAGTAACCATACAAGGGTGGCTTTGTGAACCTGCCATCAACCCTGTGGGTCTCTGCAGAGAGACAAACGATGAGAAGTAACCCCCACCCCTTTTCAAAGATACTTTGGGGCTTTTGCGTAGCGCAGAAGGATTTTAGTAATGAGCCCGGTTTCAGAAGCTTGCCCTTTCCTGTGTCCCGTTAATGTCTGTTGAGCTATATGACTTTTATTTCGCGTTATTAAGTGATATATGACATAAGCAACCCATGACAAATACCTTTTGAAAAATCAGAGGGGGTGACATCATCAATAACCGCTCTCTCCTTAAGCTTTGAGCAATAAGTTACCTTATTTACTGATGAGATAAACCCTCTTCTATTGTTTAGCTTTCCTCTCCCTCTTTTCTTGGTGTTGCAGCCTTATAATAAACAGTATTTGGCTAATTTGACAGAGTATGTTCACAGGATTTGGGGAGTTAGAGCGAGTCTGTTGACGGGGCCACGGGCTTGGCCTTCTAAGAGATCAAACAAAGTTCTGGTGCTTTCCTTGCCAAACTGGCATTTTGAGGGGAAAGGGCAATTACCATAATCCTTAAAACCTAAGATATTAATTGTCTCATATATTAGTTTCACATGTGTGCATAGTGCCAGAAGTCATAGTCTTTCATATAGCACATTTTCATAAAATCAAATACACCTTAGCTCACCACTGCATAACATACCCTGGGAAGATTCTATTGAAAATACAATATTAAGAGGTTGTTGGCCTGCCCCCGGCTTCAGCAACTGTCAAATTTAATTTGTGAAAAATCTCTCCAGAGGATATATGTTAAAATGCCATTATGACGCCACAGAAAAACCTGTAAGTGCGCTAGAATGACTCTTGAAACTTCAAATATGTTTTAACCAAAGTTAAAAATAAACAGTACACAGGTCTCTCATCTAATAGCTATTCCTTCAGTTTACAACACTATGCACATCTGTTGAGCTACTAGGGTGGGCATATACTGTTCAATTTCTCCAACTTCATGTCAGTTACAGAAAACCTGGATAGTCAGGAAAAGGGGTACTTCTGTGTACATGGTTATCATTAATCAGTTGGACTAGATCACTAAATGTAAACAAATCACACCCTTTTTTCTATCCAATGATACGATTATATAGGCATAATGTCACCACAGAGATCAAGTCCAATAATAAATTTTTGTCAGAGTTACAACGCAAACGGAACGACAAGCTGTTTCAGGTGAACACAGTGCATTTTACTTTTCATTTCAAATAAAACACGAGGTTGCCAACTTCGGCCAGGTTGCTGGAGTGAGATTTTCAATTTGAGATGTCTGCACATATATGTAACAGTTCTTACCTTGTAAATAGTCTACTTTTTATTTAACCGTGTAAATACAGTATTGACGTAGCTAATTTTTGGTTTATAATGCTATAATAAAGATTTGCCTGTGTGAGTCTGAAAGCGTGAGTGTCACGCCAGATTCTTGAGATTTGGCAACCCTGAAAACGTACATTTTTTGTTTCACTTTTTCTTTGAAGTGATTTTATGTTTACAGTACTAAATAAACATACATTTGTGTTTCAAATAAGAGTGAAATCTGTGTCTTTGTGTACTGGACAGTCAGACCTTAATATCATTCCTTAATGTTGGTTTCATTTCACCTTGGTGAAGATAATGACTTTCAGAAATCGAACGGAAACTTTAAACATTACACTTTGCACTTTCAGTTTTAGTCGACTAAATCAACTGTAGTTTTAGTCGACTGTAATCTTATATTTAGGCAAGTAAAACTAGACTAAAACTAAAATAATTTAGATGACTAAATTATGACTGAAACTAAATTACATTTTAGTCAAAAGACTATGACTAAAACTAAATAAAAATCTGCTCTCAAAATTAACACTGGTGCCATTAATGGTGGGCGTTGTATTTGTTGACTCTGAAGTAGGTTCAGTCTCTATTGGGACAGTATGGCAGAGTGCTGTAACAACACGTCTGGAAAGTGTTTAGCGGCTCGTCAGGTGCACTTGCCACCCCAGAAGCCCAGGATGCTACATCTGTTCAGACCCCCAGTCTCTCTGCACGGTGCTGGCCCATTGCCCTGATGCCAAGCACAAAGTAATCACATATCACAGCGTTTAATCACGGAAACAAGAACTCCAGAGAACAACAGTGTCAATTTCCCACTCTCTCAGCATTTGTTTGCTTTCCACATCCCTACTGTCAGGTAAACAGAGTGGAAAATTAAGATTAAAAATATGGTAATTTCATTTCAAGCGGCAGGACTTGTTGCACTATCCCATTATATTGATTACTTCTGAATTAATTTTTTTCTCTCAATACAAACTTCAATCTGCTCACAACCGAACAACCCAGCTCCATGGGACCTCATTTAAGTAACATTTCAATATGATGCTAACTGGAAAAATCACTGTTCTGTATTGAAAAAACTGTCTGTTATTTCTAAAGGAAATATATTTCGGGCTCGAATCACTGAACCAAAATTGAGTAGGTCTAACATTTATTTGACCAAAGTAAGCTAACAAAGCCTATACATAGCCTACACTATATTTAATTTGCAAGCCGAATATTAATGTACACGATTCTGTGGAGTGGGGTGAAAATGATTAAAACGGGTCAAAATTGTGCGCAAAATGTTACCTAGTGGCGGTTATATGTTGAAGTTTGTGGTACACAGGCATTCACCAAAACTAACAGTATATTATCACCATCAACATCATCATCATCATCATCTAAAACTGGAAGCCTCTGACCATGTTTTCTTAATTAAAACCTGAATCTAATACTTTACTTCCCTTCTATGGAGGACACATTGCTGAGTTGAGTCACTCCATGAAAATCGCTCTCTTACGAACTGCTGTAATAAAAAATGTCGGTTAAACCATAATATAATATGGCAGATATGCTGTCAAGGGAACTGCAAATGTTATTTTAAAAATAATTAATAAAAACAAACAGTTTTTAAACATTCGTACATGTTTGTAATATATGGCAATAATCAATGAAACATGTCGCTATGGAGCTAAATATACATAATTAATGAAACAATGTTTGTTAAACAATTCTTATAGAACAAAATATACGGTTATAATCGATAAAACGTATTGATATTGAGCTGATTTTACATTGATAATCTAATAAAATATCTTGATTATACTCTCAAGCTGAATGTAAATGATTTTTGTAGGCCTATAATTGATAAAAATGCACCTTTTTATAGAGCCCCTGAAGGGACATGGAGGGAAGAAAATAGATTTTGCAAGATCCCGCAAATGCATCCCTTGTTTAATCTCAGATTTCCGTTGCTCGCATCATCAAGTGCTGTTTATAATTTATATGTGAGAGTGTCATGACTTACATGTGCAAATTTTACCAGTGTAACTATAATACAGCCAGATTAAACAATGATGCCTTTTCTGGCAGCAGGGTGCCTACAAAAGCATCGCCCTTAATTGTGTATTTCTGTTGTTTGCATCATCAAATGGTTTTTTTTAATTTGTATTGGACAGTGTCATGACTTACCTGTGCACGTTTCCTCAATGTAGCCTACAGTATAGTCAGATTAAACAGGGGATGCCTTATCTGGTAGCAGGGGGCCAGGCAAAAGCATTATCCTATAATTTTGCATTTCTGTAGCTTCAATCAAGAGTTTTTAATAGTTTATACAGTACGTGAGTGCCAGGACGTTACAGCCAGATTACACAGGGGATGCATTTACTGGCAATTAAATAAAAAATTCATCCCACACCCCCTTTGTCATTACATTTATACAGACCTAAGAAACAAGCAAGATTTTAAATACAATTTCAAGACAAGTAAGTGTTATCTTAACTGTGTGGTATAACAATATTTTAGCCATAGGCCTACATTATAACGAGACCCAGATGTTTTTAAAGGTTTCAATAACATTTTTTTTCTTCCTGAAAACAAGAATAGTATTACTGTACATCTGATACGCACTTATAGTGTAACAACAGTTATACTGCCAGTTCTCTAAATTCATGTCTGTTGTTTATAATTAAGATTTTAAATCAATATCATAATGCATGTGATATCCTAAGTAGTAGGTACCACTCCTGTTCTAATTTTTGAGCATGTGTTCAGCTGTAGCTTCATTTATACCACTGCGTGCCATGCTGGCACTGCTCCTCTGTTGTTGCTGAACACCCGTGCATGATCGGCTCTGCTCTAACACCTGCTCAGTGCCTGCGTGTAGCGGCTCTACCCTTACTGCGGCACAGTGTTGAGTGACCACACGCAGCGGCTCCACCACTTCTACTGTTATGGTGCTGTTACTGTTAAGCGCCTGGCTGTACCAGCTCCGCTCCTACCGCAGTTATAGTGTTGAGTGCCCACACGCAGCGCCTCCACCACTTCTACTGTTATGGTGCTGAGCACCCGTGTGTGATTGGCTCCGCTCTAGCAGCTGTTGACCACCTGCACGTCGCAGCTTTACTCCTACTGTGTTAGTCACTGCTTCTGCATAGCTGTTCACCAGCCACATGGACATGGTTCACAGTGAGGATGGATCTGTGGCTGCAAGCGACCCCTCACCCTGTCGCCTCAGTGAGAGTGGTTCTGATGCTCTGAGCTCTGCCTCGGCACCAGTTCCTGCAGCAGCTCTCATTCAGAGCATGCTTAGGGCAGCTTTAGCTCGCCTTCAGCTGGATGTTCTACAGACCATGCAGGAGCCATGTAATCTTCTGCAGCGCCCAGCATCATTTGATGACCTTTGCATCCCCCATTGCCCAGACTTCACTGTGGTGCTTACAGAGGCATATTGCTCAGCAATGTCTTCTGGGACAGACAATGCCACTTGTAAGCTGGTGGCGATGGCTGACCCCGACACAGTTGGACTTGAGAGAATGGCAACAGTGGAACCTTGTGTTAGTTCCCTTATCATTTCACCAGATGAGGCCCTGCGTCAGAGCATCCGCTGTCTAAATGTAGAGTACTGCCGCATTGATTACCTCCTTTGAAGAGCCTAAAATATCATACATTGCAGTATAATTAGATATTATAATTAGTAAAAATTAGATATTGCCCAAGCCAAATCTCAACCTAACTGACTATCGCAGTTGCTGTGATGTGACATATCGATATTAACATCGCACATCACCCTGTCCTGGTCTGCAGCAACATAGGGGAGGGGGGGATGCTCTGGTGCTGGACAGCCACTTTACTGAACCCCACTAGCAGAAGTGCCAGGGAAGGAGGAGAATGAAACAAGCCACTCCTCTCACAAGAATTCCCCAGGGACAAGTAGAGATGAAGATGATGACAGGATGCAGGAATTTTGGGGGTGGCTAGTTCTAAAATAGTAGGGCAACAGGGAAGGAGGCGGGCAGCATGGTCAAGGCTACCTTCTCGGCCACTGGCAGCAAGTCAATGGCATGTGCCTTGCCCATCTGCTGGACCATCTTGTCGTACTCGTGTATTCTGCCCGGGTCCAAAATCTGCAATTAGAATGGCCATGTGTAAGAATGGGACAGGAATCAAGCAAAAGCCGCCCCCAGTCTCCATTCTGGGGAAGGGTCTTATGTGTCAAAATGCTGGGGATGACAGAGCACTTCCTTTAATCCGTTAATGTCATGGGACATTTCAACCCCCAAGACCTTTCAGTGCAATATGGGAGAGGGAAGACAACAGATATTTGTATATTCCAGCTCCACAAGGGCAGCGACTGTCTGACATGCTGCAAACCAGGGACTGGTTCTCAGAGAAAATTTTACATATAAACTATTATAGTGAATGAGGGTGAATTCCTGTTTCTCAAATTGAATGTACATTGATCACCATAAATACTTACATAATCAAAAATAAAAACAGAAGAGGCAACAGGCAGAAAGACCTGGGGTCCATTAGCGGGTGGGGTTCCTTTTATGGACTCATACATTTGGACAACGTTCACACTCCCTCCTTCCATAAGTCGTAAAGCAGTCTGGGGCCGATTGACACCAGATGAGGTGAGGAACAGCCCCTACTGAGAAACACTTGGCTCCTGTCCTGCGGTCAGCTGCAAAAGTCAGCCCTGTAGGGTGAAGGTGTTGCCAGAAGGGGCAACGGCACCACAAATGGTGCTAATTGGCACCTCTGCAGGCTGCGCCTCTGAGAGGTCGGAGATCAGGTGGCATGAGGGTGCTCTGCCATCCTATCTCACTCCGAGCTGGTGGGATACCTGCTCGGCTGTCACACAGCATCAGAAAACATTTGGAGCTAAATGCCTACAATGCCAGCATCCTAGAGCTGGATGTCACCAAGGCCATTTCACGGGCTGGTGTTTCTGAATTTAGTTAGTAGTAAAGTTTATTCCACTGTGTAGAGTTTAAACCCTATTTAGGTACCTAACAGTCACAGGTGGAACTACTAATCTGCTGTTGCGTAATTGTGTGAGTTAGGACTCTGTTACATTCAAGGTTGCCGATTCAAATTCAGATTCAGTTATGAGAGTGATTTCTCTTGAGTGAGGTCCTTAACCCCAACTGCTATAGAGACTAGCTAGCTCTACTTTCTCAGTTGTATGTTATTTCAGATAAAAGCCTCTCCAAAATAAATGTAATCCATTAAACCCCAGTGGGAGTGACATCTGCAAAGAGTGATTGTGGTATGCAGTAAAACATGGGGATTGCTTAAAAAGATTTTTTAATATGCTGTCCCATGGCAGCTTGGGCTGCTCCACTAGCAATTTAATTTAATGTGATAAAACAGCCACTGGCATGTCTGCTAGAGGGGTACTGAGTACTTCCACTGCACAGAGCCTTCATCTCAATATCAGTCTTCCCTGCAGACAACCCCGTCACCTGCCTTCAACCAGAAGAGGAGGAAGTGGACAAACCGCAGATGGTAGGTGTGCACTCAGTGCAGTAATATTCATATCAATACTGACAACTGGATGCAAACAGTAAATTGGAAAGCTGAAAGAAACATTTATGCATATGCAATGCTAAACTGGCCTTGCGGGAAACACCCAAACGATCTCAGTGTCTCTGTCAGAGACAGGAACTGCATCTCTTCATCATGAGGACACTGAATTTTAACGGCAAAAGGCAGCAGCAGACTGGGAGCCCTACCAGGATACAGTCCCAGTCGATGATGATGTTGAGCCAGTGGGCAATGGTGAGCACGGTGCACTCCATGAACTTCTCCCAAATCGCCTTCTGGATCAGCTCATCTGTTCTGAAGTATGTGTAATCACAGGCAAGTAACCCTTTACACAGGAGCACCCTTTGTAGAATCAACATATCTAATCCAATTACTAATACTACACCATCCATGGAAACATTTTCTGAAAAATATAAGTAGCCTATGGATGATTTTGCATCTTCACATAAGCAACCCTGAAAGTGATGCATGTTTGAAGTAACTGCTTAGCTGCTCATACAAGCCCATAAATGGAGGGTCAGTTGGCATTTAGCTGAACGTAACTGGTGTTTGTGTCTGTCCTTGTAGCAATGTCATGTTCATCTCTGACTGGCCAGTACTGTGAGTTCACATTGGCTGTGGCCTTGTCGATAATTAGGATGAGGTTATTCCTCAAGATGGCCCTGGCCAGGCACACCAGTTGTCTCTGGCCCATGCTGAAGTTAGAGTCAGACACCGCCAGCTCCGTCTACATCTTTTTGGGCCACCATGGCCTTCAACTACACCAGAGTGGCACACAACATAGCCTGACTCCCCCAGCTATGGATGAATCACAGGAAACCCAATAAGAAGCATGGAGTGGGGCCAGCTTCCCAGAGCTGAATTAAGCTTTCTCAGTGACACAGTGAGCCCACTCCACTTTCCAAATATACATTTAATTTTATCATCTTGGGACTAACTTTAGGTCAGTCTTAAAGAGCAGAAGTCTAGTGATTTTTAAGTGATATTTAATTTATTATTAGCATTTGGAGCTATATTCCAGCTATGTCAAAACCTGTTATAAGCGGCAAGCACATCCCAGAGTCTCTACATCCATCACAGATCCCAGGATGGTTAGGTGCTGGTGGTACCCATTTGTGAGACCAATTGAAGAGCAATCAATCAATTGACATAACAAGCTGGAAAATGATGGGTTGCACAAAAGAATGTCTGAGGGACAAACTCAATAAGAGGGTAGTATGGAAGAATGCTGGAAAGGGAGGATCTGCAAGCATGTCGAAGAAGCTGACAGTCACCCTGAGCTTCGTCCGGATACCACACTGAGGGCATTCCACAGGTCCTTGTCAGTTGGCCAAAAGGGTCCAGGTTCTTCCTCATGGTACCTGGGTAGAGCGCAGGCTTCAAGGAAAGATAAGTTAAGGAATGTGTGGGATGGGTACTTGCAGAATGGTAAACAAAGCAATGCGGTTTGAAAGCAAGGGAGGATGGGTCTCTCTGATGCTCTAACACTCAAAAAACTATAACCCATTTAAAACCATGAAGAATATTTTTTGATTTATAAAACATACTGGCCAAAGTAAGTTCAGAAATGTAGAAACCCTTAAGAGATACTTCTACACATAATATTATATTTCTCTGATGTGTTTAGCATATAATAGAGAAACATATGAAAAAAAATTCTTCATAATCGTGACCTTGTTGAAAAAGACAAATACCTCGGAGAGCAATTAAATCCCACAGTCAACAGTACAAGCTCACAGACATGGACAATCAAATACCGTTTTGGGCAGGGGCCAATTGCACAATTGTGGCGGTGCTCAGTCATTGTCATGTACACTAATTCCAAAACAAAATGACACCGACATCAACCAGGCATTTCACGCATGTACAGTGTTCACCAAATCCTTGCTTAAACATACCCTCAGATGCGAGAAAACCAACCACAGTTGCATGAGAGGCCAGGGAGGAGGGGCAAGCATGTTAATTGACAGGTAGACAGTCTGTGATAGATACCCACCCTTGAGTTCACGCAATGTTACACCAAAGGTAAACAATGTCAATCCAGCCTCCTCAGCAAATAGCAGCTCTCCTGACAATGTTTTCCTAGGGTTCAGTTAGACCATAGTAGTATTTAGTGTCCTAGAGGGGATGTGTTGCTGCTGGCAGTGACAAGGTCCTTTGGGGATCCACATATGACTTGACGCCAAACTTAACGACTTAGCTTGTTGACATATTTGCCCAACTGCCTTTTTTCTCTCCATTTGAAAATGCGACAGGTTAGTGACACCCCAGCAGACGCTGAATGCTAACCCGGCTTGAGCTCTTTTTCAGAACATGCTTTAAATGAGAATGAAAGCTAAGGAGGAAAGCAAGCCTTTGAGCCCTGTTTTCCAAAGGTCAATTATGCGCTCCGGGGGCTCCAAGCGCGCTGTCTACCTGAATTGTTTCTTTACTATCGATCAACACCAAAAGAATTCTACTTCAGAAAAAAAATGTTCCGCACATAGTGGAGGCAGGATTTGAGCCCTTAACTCTCAAGGCATAAGACCACATTGCAGCCCCGCAGTTAGCCCCCTAACCCAAAATGCCCTTTAAAAACACCTCAGCCATTTGTTAGGGTGATAAGATCATGTGTTTTTAGACTTCCACCAAACCAGTAGCTGTGAATCAGGTCACATACTAAAGAAACACTATATAAACAATGTATAAAGCTGATGGTGCTGTAAGTCACACAGGCCAATGTTGAAGGTCGCCATCGATGAGGATGGTGCCCTTAGGTCTCCTGTACTGTCAAAATCCATTTCAGTATCATTAACCTGTCTGAGAAAATTGTGACTAAAAAATTGACCAAAATTAGACTAAATCCTTCCTAAAACAAAAACAAAAACAAAAGACTAAAATGTAACCCAACTACAATTTTCAGTAACTAACTAAGACTAAAACTAAATAAAAAATTCTTGCCAAAATTAACACTGGACCTGAGTGCAAATCTTCATGCATGTCAAAGGCCTTCTGGAACCTTTGCTCTGCTCTGAAGGTACGGATGGTTCACAGGCCATGGAGGGAGGACGACAGGTGGGAGAAAACCGGGCTCTTTGCTAGGGAGAAGCACACAGACACCCATACAGAGTCACAGGGCTCTAATGGGTGCCTGTCTTACTACATAGTAGAGTTGGGCGAAATGTTGATATTACTGATAATCCACAACATCAGACTAGTAACCTGGCATCCATATCCAGCAGTGACTGACCGGCAATTATCACTTTTGTTGATGAATTAGGCTTAGGTTACATACAAAGCACAATAACATAAAGATTGATGATTTAGCTTTATGTTTAGCCTTCAAATGCAGTTTTTTTTATTTTAAGCACAGTGTTGCAAAAGCATTGCCCACTGTAATAATAGTGTGTTTGCCTCTTCTAAGTTGGTATGCTTGACGTTGTCATATCACCCATTTTTCCATGCCAGCCAGCAGCCAAAAAGTCAGCAGTTCAAGTACAGCATTCTGGTGGGAATTTCGAGCTCCCCAACTTATGTGGATGGTCGAACAAGACAAGTGCTTACCATTGTCAAATCCCGTTCAAGATAAGGAAATTACTGACAACCTTGATAACCTAGCTACGAATTCCATCTTTGCAGCTCCTTTCATTACGAGAGGGAGTGGTCTTCACAGGCTATACCCAAAACTTCAGATAAAAAACAAAGAACCATTGACAATTTTTAGATGAACTAGGCTAGGCTATTAATTAGGATAGTTTTAAAAGGTTGTCAGTTGTAGTGTGCACAGCATGAAAAGACTATGGGGGACAATACCTACTATTTCATTTTTATATTATGTAGTTTTATTCCCATTTATTAATAATTGCACTGGGTCCATTCAAAATATAAAGGGTAGAATAATTCAGGCGTAGCTGATAATAAGAGCTTCTCCTGAGTCTGGGAGGTGTGTCTGTAGATTGATCATTCCATTTCCTTAGCGCCTGATGTTATAGCTGTCATGCGGAATTTCTTCCCCCCTTATAATAGAAGTTCATCTCCTGCTTCGTATAATAATAAACATCTAGAAACCAGATAAGAAATCAATATTTTACTGTTAGAATCTATTCTTGAAGTGATAACATTCAGATCGACATTTTAGTATCACACATCCCTAACCCATATACTGTACTTCAAGTGTGTATACCAGGGAGGTATTCCAGGAAGCAGGCTCAGGTTTAAACCTTAACAGCACCATGGTAAAGTTAGTTTTATATTTGAAATTCAATTTTTAATATATTCCAACAAAAGCAAGCAACACCCATGGGTTTTCCAGATTTCTTTACAAGTGAATTTTAATAAATACGTATTTGAATGTTCACATGTGCACTTCATATGCAACAGCTGTCGCTCACTTACAGAACCCTGTTGGTGAATGGACACAGTGCAATTATATATTATCATTTATCTCGATATTTTTAAATTAAAATATTGTATATTTTAGGGTTTTTGTTTTTTTTTAGATATTGTACAACCCTACAACACAGGTGGTTATGTAATGAACAGCTCATGCTGTTACAGGTGATAAAACTATAAGATGCATTGTTTTTAATGAAAGGCTGACTTAAAGGTGCGATTGAATGAAAATCTGACTTTACCTCAGCATAATTCAATAAGGAGAGTTCGGTACATGGACCTACCATATCATGAATCTCAAACACTGTTGTTCAGTCTTTCAAATCTAAATCTTGTTTGTGTGGTGGTGGTAAAACAGGGTGATTCAAAAATCTTAGATTATTACATAACATTCTTACCTATGCCCCAAACTTAACACACACTAGCCCACTTTCAAGCCCAATGGACTTGCACACCCTGCATCATATATTTTCTCTTTCGAGGGGCATACAATCACAGTTTCCACAACATAAAAAATATATATTACCGCCATTGACGTAAAGCTATTTATTAGTAGTAGGCTAAGAAGGTAAGTTCTATTCAGGTGTAAACATACCCCAGGTTAGCAGGGGAGCAGTAATGACATTGAAAAGTGGCTTCCATACTGCCTGTAGCCTACCTTTGGTTATTTAACCAAATACCTAATCAATACTGAAGTCAAAAAAATGAAAGCAGTCCACATTTACAAGCTTCTCAGTTTGCTGAATGGAGACCTTGACAAAAATTGCATGACCAATGCAGCGTTGTAAAATCATTTGTTGCCCGAGATGCAAATTAATTCAAATGTTCTTGTTACAATGCTAAAAAAAAGTTCTGACTGTGCTAATATTGTGCCTAGGCTGAAGTAAGAGTATTACATTTACATGTGGCAAAGTAGAAAGAGTACACTCTAACAAAAAGTACTGTACACCAAATACTAGGCTTGGGCAGTATTGTGGTATTATGGTATACTCCAGTATTTAGAAATTCTGAAGGTATTATTTTTAATATTGTAGTAAATATTGACGCTCCACTTTCCATGAACAGTTTATGAATTATGAACAGTTCCAAATACCAGTCAGAAAACTGAAGATGAAGAATAATTTCACCTTTCAGTACGCCAATGACCCCAAGTATACATCCAAATCAACAAAAGAATGGCTTCACCAGAAGAAGATTAAAGTTTTGGAATGGCCCAGACTTAAATCCAATTGAAAATCTGTGGGGTATCCAGAAGAGAGCTGTGCACACAAGATGCCCTTGCAATCTGACAGATTTGGAGCACTTTTGCAAGGAAGAGTAGGCAAATACTGCCAAGTCAAAATGTGGCATGCATGCTGATAGACTCCTACCCAAAAAGACTGAATGCTATAATTAAATCAAAAGGTGTTTCAACAAAGTATTAGTTTATGGGTGAGCACACTTCTGCAACCAGCTGTATGTTTTTTATTTTTAATATATTTCCCCCTAACAGATTTGGCATCTGAGATTTTAACAGGGGTGTGTATACTTCTTATATCCACTGTATGTGTTGTCATTGCATTACAGTGTTTTGTGGCATGCTGTTTGTGGCATGTTGACACTAAAATTGCTATTCCCAGTGTCAGTCCTAGGTGTATTTGCATGATAAAACGCTGGCTGGAGACCAGAAGGACCCGTTGGGGAGTTCTCCTGGTGAAAGATCTTGTGGTGTGTGACCCCCTGTCACTGATCAGTGTGTAAAACACAACGACTTCAAGACTCCCAATTACAAGGTGACAAGTTGTGTAGTGTGAACAGTACAGTGATCTGACGACTTTAATAGTTGTGTAGTGTGAACAAGGCATAAGATGTCCTTTTCTGTCTGACCCCCATATGTCATTATTTGCTGGTTCCTCCAAAATGTTCATATGACTGCTCCAGACTTGAGTTCTTTGAGGAAGCTACAAGAGAAATTGATCACCTGCCTCTAAGACCAGGAATCATTCTCGTAGCCCTACGTTGTACCCTTTCCAAGGCAGCAATGTCCTTCTTAAGGTATGGT
>JAODKC010000001.1:39381174-39393811 GCA_026777985.1 Mormyrops attenuatus
CAATGTAATCTGTGCAAAAACAGTGGGTATGGCAACACATATATTACAGTAAAATGTTTACATTTATTCATTTAGCAAACAAGCATCTTATAGTGAAGTACTGTATCTACAGGGACAGTCCCCCTGGAGCAAGTTGGGGTCAAGCGCCTTGCTCAGGGGCACAATGGTGGCACCACCTGGGATTGAACTCACAATCTTCCGGTGTTCCTACAGTAATAGGAAGCCAGATCCCTAGCCACTAGACCACCACCATCCCCCTAGATCACCACCAAGCATTTTACAATGGTTGAAGCTGGAAAGCTGAATGAAAACACACACCTGCCTGTAATATCAGCCAAGCATCTATCTAGGAATTTCTTTGGTTAGTGCCAATTTGCCATATGTACAAAAGGGGCCATCTTTGGATTGGCATTTTCTGCTAGGAATGAAATATTTACATACTGCAAAAAAGAAACGGCAACACCTACATGATTTCTAATGAAATGTATTGCAGCATTTTAGAATTGGTTGGTATTGCAATTTTTACAAGCAAAAGATGTAGTTCTTGTTTATTTTATTTTTGCAGTGCAACATGACAGTAATTTGTGCCAAACTGGAGGATACAGCCACATTTTATATATGCAATTTGCAATGCTGAAAGTTGCTAGTGCTTTTTAGCCCATTGAACATTGACTGCCGCAGTAGTGTTGTTGGGTACATGCAATAAGTATAAAGAAATCACGTACATGACACAGTGATTCAATAAGCATTTCTTATGGATTAAACAAAATACTGGAGCATCGCAAATTAACCTAATTAATCCTTGGTTTCAAACTCCCCTTGAGGGGGCCGGAGCACCCCAACCTTCTGGGTAAGCAATGCTGCCGGTGTTAAGATGAGAAGAGAACCTGGGTCTGTGGACACAGGTACCAATGGACGAGAGTTCACTATAGCAGAGATTTGACCTGCTTCCGGGCAATAGTCCCCCTAGGGGGCGTCTTTATTTCGGCACCAGAGAGGATGCTATGGAGGAGTATATCGGCCAGGCTTTAGCTGCTGGCATTATCCAACACTCCTCCTCTCCAGCAGGGGCTGGGTGTTTCTTTGTTGAGAAGAAGGATGGCTCTCTTCGCCCTTGCATTGACTATAGGGGTCTGAACGACATAACGATCAAGAACCGTTACCCTTTGCCACTGTTCTCCTACGTCCTGAATCAACTACAACTACATGGCGCCAGGTTTTTTGCCAAGCTTGACCTGAGGAACGCCAGGTATCTGGTCAGGATTCGGGAGGGTGATGAGTGGAAGACTTCGTTCAACACACCCACCGGTCATTATGAATACCTCGTGATGCCCTTTGGGCTTACTAATGCACTGGCTGTGTTCCAGAATCTGGTCAACGAAGTCCTCCGAGGCATGCTTAACTGATTTGTTTTTGTATATCTCGATGATATCTTGATCTTTTCCCAGACCATGTTCAGCATGTCTGTAAGAGAGAGAAATAAATTGCACTCATATTTCAAATACATTTAAAATAGGGACACACATTTTGGCTAATGCCTTTGATCCACATCCAACCTCTATTAGTCCACGATTAGATCAACCCTTAACTAAAAAGCATAACAATAATGGACACACACAGAAAATACCAAAGAACGTCCTATCCAAAAAAGTGCCAGTTTAACATTGGGTCTATAGATGATAGCTACATATGTAACAGTATAGAACAGTTTAGTCATACTTGATGATTCCAGGGCTTAAACACTTCATCACAATTAGGATCCATGAAACACAATAATGGGCAAGGGATACAAGTTCAAAGATTTCAACCCTGCTGCACTACAATGAATTTCATAAGCTAGTACAAAGTAATATTGAGACAGAAAAATCTAATTTTTTGATGAATAGCTAATGCCAAGCCTTAACATCAATCATGTTTGCAAATAGCGAGTCATCAAGTGAGATGTCCTGGCCTGTGTCAGGATCACAGGCACCGCATGGGGAAGTTTCAGTGGATGCAACTGCACTAGATCCTGTAAACCCCAGGTGCCATCACCGCCTCAGCTGCTGAAGCCACTGCTCAAAGACGGGGGTAATGCTCGAGTCACCGAGTCCAAACACTTTGAGTAGTATGCAACCGGTTTGCACCTTTCCCCGTGATACTGAGTCAGAACTGAGGTCATGAACCCTATTTTCTCATCCACATACAGCACAAATGGCTTTCTATAGTCAGGCACCCCCAAAGGCGAGGCTGACATTAATGCCTGTTTTAAATCAGTCAGGGCATTTTCAGCTTCAGGCATCCACGTCAGTCTGTCTGTCAGTCCTAGTCCAATTGTCACATCAACCAATGGAATCCAAGAGAATCCTGAATCTAAGGCCTGCAATAGCCAATCATGCCTAGGACTGAAAGCAATTGCCATTTAGTCTCTGGTTTGGGCATCTCCTGTATGGAGGCCACTTGGTCTGGTCCTAATGACCTTCCCTCGCTTGTCAACACATGTCCAAGGTATTTAACCCTTTGTGATACCAGCTGCAGCTGGAGGCTTTGTGCCCATTTTTTTGCCAAGAAGTCTAACATAGCTATGGTGTCCTGTTTACAGGACTCATGAGTGTGAGAGCAAAGCAACAATCTTCCACATACTGTAGTATCTTCCACATACTGTACCAGTGTGCTGCCCCCAGGTGCAGTGAACCCCTCCAAATTTTTTGCCAGCTCCCCGCCCATACACCCTAGGTGACCCCGTGTAACCCTGGGGCATCACTGTCCAGGTTCACCGTTTCCCCTGAAAGGTGAAGGCGAACATCACAGTCCTATTAATACCACAGTAATTTTTTTATCATTACCCTTCATACGTGTCACACATCACACAGAAAGTTGTAGCTGCTGTATTGTGCGTTTGCTTACAGTATACCCCAATCAGCATTATCATGCAGGCAAACTCCACCATCAACAACAATCAGTGTAAGACACTTCCAGAAAGGAAAGTGTGGAGCTGAACTGGTTGGACTGGGTCCACTTGATGCAGGCCCCTTTCCCACCAGATAATTGAGCAGTTTCATTTGGTTCTGCAAAATAAGCAGGTAAATAGGTCAATTTATGAAGTTAATAAATAACTTGGCAATATGTTTTATGGGAAACAGCTTACCTGTGGTTCCATGCTAGAGAGGTGTGGCATCAAAACAAGTGGAGCACTAAATATTCAAGGCATTAAAGTTGGCTCAAGGTAAAATTACATGAGGCAGAATGAAACCATTATGGACCTATGCACCCTCCTGGCAATGGTGCAACCCTGGGACATGCAGGGACAGAAATTGCTGAGGTCGACACTATTATGCTCCCTCATCAACACAAAGTTCTGGGAAAAGTGCATGTTACTGCTTCTCACCAGCAACAGGTTGTGGGAAAGGGCCTCCCCTCATCCACTCCTAATATAAGGACTCTCTGGGCAGGCGTCCTTCTGGGGGGCGGGGGGGAGCAAGACATGATTACAGTAGTAGAGATGTTCACCGTGCACAAGTGACAACGATAGGTCCCTTGGAGAAGAAACTTGAGGAAAAAAATCCCTTGAGATGAATATCCGTGTAATGCAGATATCTGGCTTCCTCTTCAACGTGCTGGGCTGGATTTTTGTGGCATGCACCATGGCCATGGAGTTCTGGAAGATCTCTTCCATTGGCGGCCAGGGTGGTTCCAGTATCATGAAGGTGGCTTGGTACTGGGCCAGTCTGTGGAAGTCCTGCTACACTGACTCCACGGCCATCACCAACTGTATCGATTTTCCCGTGTTCTGGTCTGTGGAAGGTGAGTTCTGTTTCTCTTGTCATTTTCAAGACTCATCTATTCTAGGAATACCTCTACTGGCCTACACCACACAATATTTCACTTGCTCCAGTACTACTTACACTTGTACCATTCTACCATTCATTGGAAACTTTACTTATGCCTAGTTGACCCCTTGTCAGCTGTTTCTTTATAGTGTACTATTTGTCTCAGTTCTATGTCTTTGGAGAAAAGCATCTGTACAGTCGGCCCTCTGTATGCACGGGTTCCGCATCTGTGACTTCAATCACATACAGATTAAAATATTAGGGAAAAAATCCAGAAAGTTCCAAAAAGCAAAACTTGAATTTGGCAAACGCCAAGCAATACACTAAATGTGAATGAAGTGATGTGTACATGTACAGACATTTTTTTCTTGTCATTGTTCCCTAAACGATACAATGTAACAACTATTTACATGACATTTAATTTGTATTTGGAAGTGATTTAAGTTAAGGTATACAGTATGGGAGGATGTGCATAGGTTACTATGCAATAACTATGCCATTTTATATAAGGGAGCACCGGTATTTGCGGAGGGTCTCCCACGGATGCCAAGGGACGACTTCCTGCATTTCAACACCTCATAATTCAATTCTGAAAACGAACGTATATTTCAGATAATGCTGTTCTATTTAGATGTGATCGTGATTGCAATTTTATTTTTCGCAAAATGCAATCATCCTTAATTTTTTAACTTGATTAACTTTGTTTTGTACTTTTAGAAAATAAAATAACTGCAATATTCCTCTCTCATCTACAATGAGAGATTTTGACATTTTTACATATTCACATTCACCTTGGAGGATAGCAGTGCCTCATACATATTATGATTGTCCTATTGTGCTGAGCTTTTGCTAGGTGAAATCAACCATACAAACCATTCAAAGAGCAGAACCTATAAATGTTCTGTCTCAAATCCAGCTTTTAACAATGATGATACTGTAAGGAGCATTCCCGGCTTGAAGGCAAGAGCAGAACCATTTGGCACAGGGGTGGGGTATGAAATAAATGGAATTTCCCTTTTCGGGGTTGTGGGGGGTGGATCTTGGGACCTCGGTCCTGCACCATGTGCTGAAGTGCTGGTTTGGGATCTCCAGACCACATCCAGGTGGTGAGGGGCCTGTTGATGGGTGGGCTTAGCATGGGTATCCTGGCCTTCATGTTGAGCTTCATGGGCATGGAGTGCACCTACATCGGCGGACAGGCGCGGCAGAAAAAAAGGATCCTCTTCTCAGGCGGATTCTTCCACATTATCAGCGGTAGGTGAACACATCTATAGGGGGTTGGGCTGGGGGTGGCCCTGGGGACTCCAAATCTACCTTAAGGCTCCTCTTGATCCTCTGTCTTGTCTTAGGCATGCTGTCCTTCGCTGGCTATGTGTTCTATGCAAACGATGTTTCTGTTGAGTACTTCAATCCCCTTTTCGAGGGACTGAAGTAAGTATGTCACTTAATGTTTTAAGGTTCAAAAACAAGCTTTTACATGCAAAATCATCTGTCATAAAATAACTCTGTGTTGTCCTTCGTTAATGCTGGCACTTGAAGTAAGTTGCTTTGGCAACTCCAGAAATCAGGTCTAGTATTGTTATTCACTAATAATTATTATTGATTTAGTTAATTAATCAAACAATCAATCGACTAATCAATTTTAATTTATATAGCACTGTTTTAGCCACAGGGTATACAGTGCTTTAAAGATATTTGAAAAGAACAAAAAGAAAGAAATTAAAGTAAGACTGAAAGATCACAGAGAATGGCAGGAAGATATAATCCATAGTACTGGTGAGTGCATTGTCAGCTCACAGCATCAGGGCTATGGAGTCAGTAGAAGATTGTGATTGGAGGTTAATTTATGGAAACTGATGTGGAAACCAAGGAAATGGAATTTTGAAGGTTTCACCTGACCCCTCTCAAAAGAACTTTTTCTGTCTGTAGATTTGATTTGGGAACCCCTCTGTTCCTCGGCTGGGTGGGTTCAATGCTCGAGATCACAGGGGGCACCTTCCACTGCGTCTCAGCCTGCAAACTTGTCTGTCAGAAAAGGTGAGTACAAGACCGGCCAGATGGAAGTAAGCAGTTTTGTCTAACAACCAGGATAGGATTGGAAAATTAGAGGTTTTAGAACCACTGGACGGTAGTGATCACATGATTAAATTTGAGGTTAATTTTAGTGTCCGGAGAGCAAAGTCCAAAACAAAAATATACAATGTGAGGAAGGTTAACTCTAATGGAATAAGACTGAAACTAGAAACTGTAAAGTGGATGGAGTATCTAAGTCTCTACAGGTTGAGTTAAAAAATAACATTAGACTCGCTAAGAGGAATGTAAAAAGGATGACATTAAAAGTTTCTTCCAATATTTTAACTCCAAAAGAGCTCTAAAAGCTGAAATCACTAATCTGCAGGATAGTAAGGGCCTTAAAATTGAAAATGAAATTGATATACAGTAGTGAATGAGTTTAATGATTACTTTACACGGGTGTTCACAGTAGAGAACACAAGTAAATATTTATCAAAAGCCATAGCACTTTATATCCATGTTTATTGTGCATTGTGACTGCCTTATGACACTCTCCTCTATAATGCACTATAAATAATTTACAATGTAGTACAAAGCATCCTTAATGCTTATACCGGCCATTATAATGCAATATACATATAAAGAGCATTATAGATGAATGTTTCTTAAAGCATTCATAATGCATAATACGCATGGCTATAATGTATGGCATTTGATAAATATTTATATCCATGTTTATAATTCTTTATGAATGCATTATTCTTTGTTATGGATGTGTTTAGAAATTACTAGAGTGTTTATAAAATTGCTAAGTATTCAGACCCCTTACTCAGTACTTAGTTGAAGCATCTTTAGCAGTGATTACACCCTTGAATCTTCTTGGGTATGATTTGCCTTAACACAATATTGTATCTAAGCTCTGCTTTGACTGCATGGCTTGGTTTTTACTCTGATATACATTGTCAACTGTAGGACCATTATAAAAACAGTTGTGTGCCTTTCCAAATCATGTCCAATCAATTAAATTAACCATATGTGATATGCAAATGTTTAGAAACATTTCATAAATGGTCAATAGAAATGTACCTGAGCTAAATTTCAGGCGACACAGCAAAGGGTCTGAATACATACACCGCCTGGCCAAAAAAAAGTCACCACTTGAATTTAAATCAGCTGGTACTTAAAACCCAATAGCATCTTTATTAAACCTTAGCAATGTTATGCTACAATAAGGTGAAGTTAGCTGAATACCTGAATCTAGTGAATGGCCAGGTTATCCTATCAATGGATTTTTTCTTACCTAAAGGCATGGACATATTCCGGGATGATAATGCCAAGATTCATAGGGCTCGAACTGTCACAGAGTGGTTTAGGGAGGGCAAGGAATCATTTTCACTTATGAATTGGGCAGTAGTAGTAGTAGTAGTAGTAGTAGTTCAATGTGATGCTTCAATTTTTTATTAGTAATGAATTTGCAGAAATGTCAGTTTGTTTCTGTTTTCAGTTTGTCATTATGTGGCATTGAGTGTGAACAGATGAGGGAAAAAATGAATTGAAACAATTTTAGCATGCATCATAACAAAATGTGAATAAGTATGCTCTGAATACTTTCTGAATCTATTGTAAAATAGCTCTACAACCTTGAGACTCCACCAAGAAAATTATATTAAAAAACTTATTGAAATATAAAAGATAGAAATGTCTTTAAAATAAATTAATACTGAAAACTAACAAAACTAAATTGGTTTTCAAATAAAAATGAAAAATAACAAAACAAAAACTATAAAAATTTGAAAATCAAAAGTATAACAACACTGATCCATCCTGATCTGGTATTATGCTAATCAGTAATATCTATGTGCAGAAATAAGTAAAAACAGTGTGAGATAATAAAGTGCATAAATACTGTCATATATAAATATTGTCAATGACATAAAAGCAGGTGTGTTTCAGGGGACACATTGAATTGCACAGTGAAACCTAGTGATATCATACAGCCACTTTCTGCCATAGACTATATAGGCACAAGGGAGTTATATGGACACATGTCAGCATTTTCATGGCATGGAAGTATACTGGTGAAAACAAACTCTTTCTAGGTGGCTTGTATTCCCTCAACCCATCTCCAATTTCTACCCATAGCCAGCCCAAAACCAATACTGACTTCATACCAGAGGAGTCAGAGATTGAGGAACTCAAACTGAATGAGAAGTCCAGGTCCTGCTCAAAGTCCGAATTGTCCTTCAAGTCAAAGACTTCCTTGAAGTCGGAAATCTCCTTCAAGTCTGAGGCTTCCTCTTCCAAGGCCAAAGTGGCCTTGGTGCCAGATTTCACCACCATGTCCCAGCTCAACCCCAACTCTGAACTGAGCTGTGTGCCACAGCTCTCTGTCCCCACGAGGGCCAGTGGAGCAGTGAACCAGCAAAACAAGAAATCCTACGTTTGACATGTAACAGACATAACGAACAAGCCAAAGACTCTGTATGGAAATAGAAAATTCTGTGATCTGAAGAAGTTAAAAAATATATGGCCCCAGTACACTACAGCAACGAATGACAACAAAAAGTACCTCTGGACTATTAATCAACAATGGGCTCAATCGTCTTCTTACAGCTTAACGTATAAATATCCCACGGTACGGCAACCGAAGAGGCCGCTGATGTAGAGGTTGCAACATCTGCATTTAGATTCTGCTCCATACATAAACTCTAGTGTGATTATGTCCCTTGAAGAGCAAAAGGGATCTTCTTGAATCGATGAAGGCTAGTTACTGTTGCTTTCCTCTGTATACTTTGCTGTACCATAGCAGGATATTATGTCAATGACTTCTGTTAGTCCTTATGTCTTAAATTTCTGTGTTTCTTGATCATTCTTATGCACTGTATACCTTCACAATATGATATCTTCAGGCCCAGTGCAGAGTTTAAACAGTTAAATAGCTTTTTCTGTGCAGGATCTCACACACTAGAGTCAGACCCCATGAGCATTTATAGAATGATTCAATCATTGTTTCCCCTTGAAACAGCCTTCATGAGGTAATCCATATGCTTCACATCATTTTATAAAGAAGACTCAGTCAAAAACATGCACAATGACCTCAGCCTTAATGGAGTGTCTGACTTTCTTACTTTGCCATGGGTATTATTAAAAATCTGCAAAATTAGGATTTAGAAAAACTGGACAACTGTTTAGAGGTGTGTCTTAAAGGTACAGCATGTCTTTGTACATTCCATAGTTGACAGTAAACAGCTCCCTTGGTTAGTTACACAACACTAGCCCCCTTCAACCACTTTTGTGTGTTTGAGCCCAAGTGCTGTGGCGTGTGAGACTTGAAACGCCTCCCACTGAAAATGCACCTGTGATGACAAATCCACCATCAGACAAAGGCCCCGGGAGCTGCCCGCAGAGATGCCACACCAGTAGCCTGACCTGGACTTGTGAGCACGCACATGTGACCCTCACCTCCAGCCTCCTTCTGGAGTAGCAGGATCTTCACTGCTCCAACCATCTGGGTATCTTTCTGTCTGTTCAAGATGAAGAAGAGGTTAATTCAAATCTCTGGCTTCCTGTTGTCCACTCTTGGCTGGCTCTTTGTGTCCTGTACCTTGGCCATGGACAGTTGGAAAGAATCTCAGCTTGGAGGCATTGGAGGATCCTATGTCATCAGGGTGGCCTGGTACTGGTCTAACCTATGGAAAGACTGTTTTATTGACTCTACTGCTGTGACCAACTGCAGGGACTATGGTGTGCTGTGGTCCGTCACACGTAAGTACCTGTCTCTCGCAGGAGGGACCGGCTCATTATCTCAAAGTCCCCAAGCTACAGTTGTTTGATGCTTCCTAGTTTCTTAACAAGGAGAATGTGTTGTGCGAAGTATTAAAAGGTCATAAATTCTCATTATTTCTCTCCTGTGTGGACTCAGTTGGCTGAACTTCAAAATACAATTTGCTTTTCTTTAATGGTTAGTTAAAGATGAGGCAGTAAACCAGAGATTCCACTGAAGATAAAAACCTTTGTAGATATGGGCTCATTAGCTTTGTTCAGTTTCGCAGACAGTTACCAGCTCAGATTGAACCAAGCCCATGTTAGAGAGCTTTGTTCAAATCTACCAAGATACCAACGGTGTGACTCATCTCACTTGGGAAGCGTACATCCAAGGTGTCCGTGGGCTGCTGATGGGAGGATTGGCCTTTGGCTTCTGTGGTGTCATCCTGGCATTTGTGGGAATGGAGTGCACGTATATTGGTGGCGGCCAGCGGACCAACGACAAAGTACTGTTCGCAGCTGCTGTCTTCCACTTCGTAGGCGGTGAGTATGAACCCCCCTCGGTTCTTAGCACAATTCAGCCACATCCTGCTCTCACATCAATGTCTTAGTGTCCCTAAAATGTCCTCGATGCAGGTGTGTTGGATACTGCCGGATACTGTTTGTATATCAACAGAATAGCAATCACAGCCGTCAACCCAAAATTAGACCCAACTGCTCTTAGGTAAGCCCTGCATGGCCTGAATGTTTCCATTGGGGAATGAATCATACTGCTTTGATGTCTTATTCCAAATCTATTGTTAAATATGGGTACTTTACGTTATAATTCTGGTCTCAGAGGTGTGAGGCAACGGTGCTAACCACTGTGCCACCTGCCATCCCACATCAGGAATATTTAAGAGTTAACCAAAACATCGTCATTATAAATGGAAGTTACAATCCCTGCTTATATTATACTCTCAGTGGCCAGTTTATGATGTACACATTTGCTAATGTAAGCAGCATCCTTCACCAAACTGTAAATTATGGGGCTACAACTGAATACATAATCAAACAGACAGGGTCAGGAGGTTTACTTGCTGTCTGACTAAATATTAGAACAGCTAAGAAATTTATATAAGCTATTCTGAATGTGGTGTGATTGCTGGTGCCAGATGTGGTGGTTCTGCCATCTGGGAAATGGCCTACTTCCTGGGATTTTCCTGCACCACTGTGTCTAAAGTTTACAGAGTATGGTGAGATGAACAAATAAAGTGACCAGTGAATGTATTTTTGATATTTTTTCTTTTTCTGTATAGGTATAGTTTAGGAACTCCTATCTTTTTGGGCTTGGTGGGGAGCTTCCTTATTATTGGGGGATCCATCCTGTATGCCATCACTGTCATCAAATCTCTGTTCCCCGAAAAAAGGTAAGAGAAAAGAACATGTCTGACATCACATTGACTATCCTGTGAATTCTAGGAGTCAATAAATGATTCACCTCTGTCCTCAGCAAGGTTTATAATTCCAGAACATACACCAACCCACAGTCCAGGAGCAGAACCCTCTATGCTGGATACTATGGACAGTCCAGACAGGCACAGTCTAGACTATCCAGGCACTCCATGAAGTCTGAAGTCTCCAAAAGCTCACAGGTGTCTACCATTTCCCAGATTGAGGACAGGAAGATATCGGAGAGAGATGCCTTTGTGTAACTGGTGTCCTTTCAGACATTAATCTCCTCTATTTGACCTAATAATGTAACGGGTAGTGTTCTAAACTGAATTTTGGACTGTTTAAATAAAGTAAAAGATGGAGTATTTTGGATTTTCTCTGAAGTACCATATTGTAGATTTTATTCTTTACAAAGCAGTTTAATGATTCAAACATTCACTTCTTAAGTGTCATTAATTGAGCTGATAAATGTTATTTATTGTACCAAGTGTACTTTATCTTGATGTTCTTTTTATAATGTGGAAACATTACACACTTTACATTAAACAGATGGCTTTGAGTCTGTGACTTATTTCTTCTCTTTAATGGGCCAATATAAAAGAAAGCTTTAGTGTCCTTTAACATCTTTCCATATTCTATCTTTAAAAATAAATGCATTTACACAGGTGACACGAATCAAAGTTTGTACTTTATGCAGTTCTTGAGCTATAAAAGTTTACAGTTATAGATAGTGGGCCTTTATGGACCTGTTTGGTACCAACAGACAAAGTATGGTTTTTATGGTTTTGGCTCTAAATAGGGTCTTTAGGTTATCACACTGTGAACTCACTGTAATTGAGGTGTAAGGCAAGAAATAGGGCCGTCTGAGGCCCGATCTTCCCAGTGGCCTATAGCATTTCATAAGTCTGATATTTGGCAGAAATGCAAAAAAAAGTGCACGACGATCATTATTCACACAGATGCGTGCTTGAGGGGCCTTAATCATATTTTATTTAATTTATATACATTATATATTATACAGTACAACTGGTTCTTTCACGTAATCAAAACTGTTCAATGAAACACCACAGGAAAACACCTATATACGGCGCCCACCACAATTATTGGCACCCTTTGTAAAGATTTGTAAAAACGGTTAGAAAAAATGCACCTTTTGGTGTCACACTGCAAAACTGAGAAAAATCCAACCTTTCCTTAAAATGAATTTTCAGTTCATTTTCAGTTCACGCATGAGCACATCCATTTCCTCAAGCAAAAAGCAATCTGGCTTGCTGGGCAAATGCGCCATTGTAATAGCAATCTGCGGTAGATCATGCGCTGCTGGTGATGGCGAGAAGAGGTGTTGCACCATTCCAACTGGTTTATTGCTTATTACACCCAAAACACGGCTCTGAATAATTAAGAGAGTTACGACAACCGTTTTTGCCTTGCACTGGCACAAAGTCTGGTTTTTCTGCCGTCAAAATAGTGAAATGGATTTGGGCACGCCCATAGCTGTTAGTTACACTTTGTGCTTTACACATTGCGAGGTAAGAACATGAGAACATAAGAAATTTACAAACGAGAGGAGGCCATTCGGCCCATCAAGCTCGTTTGGGGAGAACCTAACTAATAGC
>JAODKC010000001.1:39400698-39473135 GCA_026777985.1 Mormyrops attenuatus
TCAATGAAATATTGATTAGCTATACGAGGTGTGCTAGTGGTCAAGTTAAAAAATACATGGGTGTATTGAATGGTGGCTGCAAATACTGAGGTAATTTTAACAGAGGTTTTGAAATGGCTAAGCTAACACACCTTGACAGCCATAATAGCATAGCTATTACACCAGCATGAAGATCATTTAAACACCACTTACTTTGGCTGCCTAAGACTTTTGACAAGTACTGTATGTTTTGTCCATAAATTAAGTAAGATCTCAGCATTGATTTTCCACACTTAATTCTGCTTGTTAAAGGTACTACAATACAAACATAATTAAAAATTTGGAACAAGGATTTACTAGTACAATTGTCTGCTTTCAAAATGCATACTTGTACTTTTATTGTAGAAGATTCAGATTGAACTGGTAGTTTGAGGACCCAGTAACTTATTAGCTAGGGAGTCGGGGAGCCCTGTTTTCAACTGGTGCAAAGCATGATGCAAAGTGGTTTTGCTAGTTCTACACCAGCACATTGCTCATTTTCACGCCGTGCATGCATATCGTCAAAATAGCAAATGATTTTGCATCTGCTTTCCGCTCGTAGGAGTGGTGTTTTTTAAATGATGCATGGCCAGGCATCAGTGCATTGCTATTTTAAGGCAATGAAACGACATTGCGCTTTTGACCAACAAAAAACACATCCAAAGTCAGTGGTGCATAGTTAAACGGTATTTAACCGGCGTGTATTAGAAACATGCGGGTGCACAATGCTCATTATGGACACAGGTACACCCTTGAGGTGTGCTAATGGTTTTTTGTTATTTCATTTTATTTATATGCCTTTTATTATAGAGTACAACTTGTCCTTTGATGTAATCATATATTCAGTATAAACCATCTCATTAAAAAAACATTTGAGTTAATTATCAGAATTAAGCACGTACTATAATTGAAAGGACATTTGGATTGCTGAAAATGTGTTTCAGATATTTTGATGTCAGGTGGAACAGCCCTCAAAAGGTTGATGTAAAGTCTACAGTATTTCTGTCTACCATGCACAGTAGTCAATGTATAATTTTATATACCCCAAGTTGATGCTGCATTTATGGACATAAAGTTCTCCAACTATATGGCAAAGACAGATGATTGCAGTGGAAGCAGCCTGAAGTTTGGGAGTGTTACTGACAGAGGAGCAAACACATGCGAACAGAAACTCGAGGTGTTTGCAGTGCAAACAATGTGACAAACATCTGTGTTTTCTGCTCAACATTTAAACAGTCATTTTCAAGGGGCAAAACAGTCCATGGAAGAAACTGACCAGCGTGAACAATCTGACCATCAAAGCAGGAGGCTTGCGAAAGTGGCTTGATGTCTATCAAATGTGGTTTCAAAAATGGCCTTTCATTTTACTTAATTTCATTTCATTTCCAGAAAACAACAAGCTACCGATCACTCTTCTTTAACAATCCTCTCAGAAATACCAACAGAAAGGCTAACAGGTTTTGGTATCTGGAATCTATAATAATCATAAATACACTGTTGTTTGTGGCTGCTGTTGTGGCCTCTTGGTCTGCTTGGACTAGCACCTAAAACAAAGATTAGCACACAATTATGGTAACATTTAATGAGCACTGTTTTTTATCAGACATGATAATCAATGGGACCTCGATTGTAATATTGAATTAGGAAACATTTTAATATCAGTTTAAAGGATTATTCATAGTTTCATGCCCAGATCTCAGTTATGGCATATAAATCTACTATAACAGTCAATTACCTCATTGCTTACTGACTGCATTTCAATTAAAGATGACTAGGTATCCTGCAAACAAACAGACAAATATTCAGTGGAAGTCTAAGACCAAATGAATCATTATACAGTTGTATTATTAATTTGAGCATCTCCGGAGAGCTGATTTGAAATCATACCTTAACACGGATGTACACTGCTGAACGTGAAAGCTCTGGGCATGCCTTAATGACAGAAGGACACTAAGCACAAATATCAACTCTGTGAATTCTACGGTGTTGATCAACTCTGCATATTTCAAATTTGCCATGGTCAAGTTCAGGAAATGTGTCTCAAACCATCTGTTGGAAGGCACGCTCTGACATTGCATAGGGCACAACAATCTTTTTAATTCCACTCATGTCTGTTTTGAGGAAAAAAAGCAAACACTAAATCAGTTTTTACAAGCGACGTAAAGTACTTATTTCATATATATACTTCAGACAGTGTTTCATATATATACTTCAGACAACAATCATGCCTATGTTACTACACTAAAAAATATCTTGCCTAATCATGTGTGAAATTGAGAAAACTCAAAGATGACGTATACAAAATTTTGTTAAGCGTTTTGGAGTTTTAACCCAATTTACTGATTATACACTATACTACTGTTCAAGGTTTTAGGATTATAATGGCTCTGTCTGTGAACGTCTCGTTTTTTTTGGGAGATCGCTTTGTTGCATTATCGATTCGCAGAAAACTCGGATTAGATACTACTTTGTTTGTGCTTGAATATGAACCTTACTAGGGAATTCCTCATCGTGGTGCAAACGAACTTACCTCTTGGAAAAAGTATCTCCGTTATCTCCGTATGTTCGTTATGAGGCAAGGCTAATCTTATTGTACACATTCTTTCAGACCGCCTTCTCGTTGAACGACGTACAGTTCTTCCATCAGCCACTCTCCGAAACGACCGAAGACTTTAAGGACAATTTGGGAACATTTTTGTTATGCCCTCAGGGGATGGACAACACAGCGTCGGACAATCGGCAACCAATTAGGGGGATTATTTAAGACGATCGCAACCTCCCCAGGGTTGCGAAGTATTGTTGCCATTTCTGGATGTGTACCTTACCGAGCATTTATTCTTGTTTGCTGTCTCCCCTGCTTGTCCTGCCCTGCTGTCTCGCCTGCTCCTTGCCCTCGCCCTGCTCCTCCCTCGTCGCTTCCCCAGTCCGTCCGTCTGTGTAGGACTGACTCCCTCGGTGATCGACCTCCGCCCGTCCCACGACTATTCTTCTGGATCTCCCTATTAGCTTGTACCCGGCAATTCTAATAAAACCGTCTCCTGCATTACGGGGTTCGCCTGTTCTGTGACGACCAAGTCTGACAGAATACTTCGCCATACCATGGACCCCGCAGAGACCCAGAGGCTGCGAGAACAGATTGGACAGCTGACGACCCTCGTAAACCAGCTCATGGAAGAAAGGGCCGGCCAGGTAGATCTCCCGTCGTCTCCTCCACGAGCAGCCGCTCATGTTCCGGTCGCCATGCCGGCTAAATATGAGCGCAGCCCTGATCAATGTCAAGCTTTTTTAATGCAATGCAGATTGTATATAGAGGAACATCCGGAGCGATTCACAGAGGAAACTGTGCGAGTCCGGTTTGTCATCTCTCTCCTTACTGGACGTGCACGAGACTGGGCTACTGCCCTCTGGATGGTTGACAGCCCCCTCCTGGAATCCGCGCGTCCCTTCCAACAAGCTTTCAAAGGCATATTCGACCATCCCGCCATTGGATGCAGTTTGGGTGAGCGGCTGTTCGATTTAAAAGAGGGATCTCGCACGGTTGCAGAATTTGCTTTGGAATTCAGAACGATTGAAGCGGGACTTCGTTGGCCAGAGGAGGTGCTGAGGATCCTCTACCGTCGGGCACTTAATCCCGAGGTGCAGGATGAACTAACCTCCCGTGGTTCCACCCTCTCCTTCGAGGACTACATTGAGTTGTCCGTTACTATTGACAACAGCGTCAGAGAACGCCGACGCCCCCGAACTAGCACTGTACCTGCCCAGCCGACGGAACCCGAGGAGACGCCGGAACCCATGCAGTTGGGACACGCCCCTCTCACCGTGGCTGAACAGCGCCGCCGTGCCCAACACGGTCTCTGCCTGTACTGGGAGTAAGCGGGGAACCTCTTCCGGGGGGGCGAGTAACTCATCACACAGGTCCCCTCACGCTTCAAGTTGGCGCACTCCACGTCGAGACCCTCGACTTCCTGGTCCTTCCCAAGGCTAAAGAGCCCTTCATTCTTGGACACCCCTGGCTCCGGAAGCACAATCCTCTGATCAACTGGAGAACAGGTGAGCTGACCACCTGGTCGCCCCATTGTTTCCTGCACTGTATCGCCCTGCCATGTTGCGCTTCTTCCATCAAAAGCCCCGAACCTGAAGACCTAACCCAGATCCCGACCGAGTACGCCGCATATAAGGACGTGTTCAGTAAAGTACTGTCCTTCAGATTGCCTCCCCACAGGGACTGCGACTGTGCCACTGACCTCCTGGAGGGGGCACCTCTACCGAAGGGATGTCTCTACCCCTTATCAGTAAAGGAGGAGGAAGCTATGGAGACATACGCACAAGAAGCCCTCAAACAAGGTATTATTCGTCCATCCACGTCCCCAGTAACTGCCGGGTTTTTTTTCCGTCAAGAAAAAGGACGGGGTCCTTCACCCGTGTATTGATTATAGAGCACTCAACGCCATTTCCGTGAAATGACGAGAACCCCTGCCTCTCATCCCCTCGGCTTTGGAGCAACTCTGGAGGGCTCACATCTTCACCAAATTAGACCTCCATAGTGCCTATAATCTGGTCTGAATACGCAAGGGAGACGAGTGGAAGACCTCTTTCATCACCAGTACTGGTCAGTACGAGTACCAGGTTATGCCGTATGGGCTAACTAATAGCCCTTCGGGTTTTTCAATCCTTCATGAATACGGTCTTCAGGGATATGATCAACTGTTTTGTAGTCATGTATATCGACGACATCCTGATATACTCCCCCTCACTCTCCCAACATACCGTTCACGTATGTCAGGTCCTTCAGAGGCTGTGCGAGTACAACCTCTATGTTAAAGGGGAGAAATGTGAGTTCCATCAAACCCAAGTGCAGTTCCTGGGGTATGTCATCAGGCCAGGAGAAGTGGCCATGGATGAGAGGAAGGTGGCCGCGATTCAACAATGGCCGCCACCACGTACCGTGAAAGAGCTGCAGAGGTTCTTGGGGTTTGCTAACTTTTACTGCCGATTTATCCATAATTTCAGCCAGGTGGCGGCCCCCCTCACCTCTTTGACCCAAGGCATAGGCACCAAGCTGATGTGGACGTCAGAAGCTGAAACCGCTTTCCGACGCTTGAAACAAGCCTTCTGCTCCTCCCCGGTGCTCCAGCAACCCTGTCCAGAGAACCCCTTTGAGGTCGAGGTCGACGCCTCAGATTCAGGGGTAGGAGTGGTTCTGCTTCAACGACACTCGGTAACCAACTGCCGCCATCCCTGCGCCTTCTTTTCGAAATAACTAACCCCAGCCGAACAGAACTATGACGTGGGGGATCGGGAGCTCTTAGCAATCAAACTGGCACTAGAAGAATGGAGGCATTGTTTGGAGGGTGCTAACCACCCTTTTCAGGTGTATACGGACCACAGGAACCTCGAATATCTCCAACAAGCTAAGCGGTTGAACCCGCGCCAAGCCCGGTGGGCCATGTTCTTTGCTCATTTTGATTTCACCGTCAGTTACCTTCCCGGAAAGAAAAACATCAAGGCAGGCGCCCTCTCTCGTCAGTTCGACCCACCGGAGGCCGATTCCCACGCCAAACCGGTGCTGTCTCCGACCTGCTTCACTGCACCCATCACCTGGTCATTAGATGAGCTGATCCGGACCACCAATGAACGTTCGAGCCCTCCTCCAGACTGCCCAGCGGGACGGCACTTCGTCCCTCGTCCTCACTGCCCCGCCATGCTCAGGTGGGTTCACACGTCTCCCAGTTCAGGACATCCTGGGGTCACAGCCACCCAACAACTGGTGGCCCGGAGATAGTGGTGGCCCGGATGGAGAGCGGCAGTGGAAACCTACGTTGCCTCCTGTCCCGAGTGCTCCCAACTGAAGTCATCTCATCAGCCTCCGGCCGGTCTCCTCCAGCCCTTACCGGTACCTTCTCGTCCTTGGTCTCACCTGGCAGTGGATTTTATCACCGACCTCCCTACATCCAAAGGTAACACCGTGGTATTCACCGTTGTCGATCGGTTCTCCCCAATGCTGCTGAACTTGCCGAGATCCTCGTCCACTAGGTCTTTAGATATTACGGGTTACCGGAGGAAATAGTCTCTGATCGAGGTCCTCAGTTCACTTCTCGGGTATTCAAAGCCCTTTGTGCCAAGCTACGAATTTCTCTCAGCTTCACTTCGGCATACACTGTATCATCCCCAGTCCAACGGCCTAGCGGAACGGACAAACCAGGAGGTCTCTAAAGCCCTGCGCCTTCTGTGCAAGGGTCAACCTGCCGATTGGGCTTCCCATCTCATCTGGGCCGAATACGCCCTAAACACTCGTCTGAACCCGGTTACCAGTATGTCACCCTTTCAATGTGTGTTAGGATACTCACCACTTCTCTTCCCCTGGGAGGTGGCAGCAGGAGATATACCACAGGTTGAAGACTGGTACCGAGGAGCTAAAACAGCCTGGCAGCGAGCTCAGCAAGACCTGACCTCTCAAGCCACCCGCCAGAAAGCCCAAGTCGATAAGCGACGACGGCCCACACCACCATATCGTGTCGGGCAAAGAGTCTGGTTGTCCACCCGCAACCTGAAGTTACCCTCATGCCGTAAGTTGTCCGCCCAGTTCATCGGTCCCTTCAAGATTATACGCAAGATCGGACCCAATGCCTTCCGCTTAGCTCTGCCAAGCATGTATCGTATCTGTCCAACGTTTCACTCCTCCCTCCTGAAACCAGTGTGCTACAGCCCGGTTCATTCCCCAGTAGATACGGCAGTCCCACAGCCTTCCTCTGTTCAAGACGGCTCCCGCATCTACCAGGTCCGGGCTCTCCTGGATTCTCAACGCTGAGCAGGGAGGTTACAATATCTGGTAGGTTGGGAGGGTTTCGGACCAGAAGAACAGTCCTGGGTGCCTAGGTCGGACATACTGGACCAGGATCTGATGGCGGACTTCCATCGTCGACACCCGTCCAAGCCGGCTCCGAGATCCCGGGGTCGCCTGCGGCGCACTATTCGGCCTCCAGGAGGCGGCCGTCGGGGGGGGTACTGTCACACCCTCAGGGGCTGGACAACACAGTGGCGGACAATCGCCAACCAATTAGGGGGATTATTTAAGATGATCGCAACCTCCCCAGGGTTGCAAAGTATTGTTGCCATTTCCGGATGTGTACCTTACCGAGCGTTTATTATTGTTTGCTGTCTCCCCCGCTTGTCCTGCCTTCCGTGTCCTGCCCTGCTGTCTCGCCCTGCTTTCTTTGATTTAACAACGTTAAACAATAGTATGTTTTGTGATCTGCATTATGGTAAAGGTGGACCTTGGACAAATATCCCCAAATTTCTACCGATATTTACCGGTCTAACAAATTTTCTCCGCCGGACATACGGCTTGCTTCATTCCCATCCTCTCTCTGTAGACGATTTTCAACCATTCTGTTAAATTCAGCTTGTAATATTTGCAGCCTTCTAGCAGCCATAGCGTCCTACCTCAGTACAACAACGATGTGGCAGTGAAAGTGCGCCAAATAAAAATGACCGCCAAAACCTTAAACCAAGGGTTACCATCATTATTTGCAGTGCCATCTAGTGTGTGTTTTGGACATAGCGAATCTTGAAAGACATCAACAGGCACTTCACACTAAAGCATATTTGAAAAAAGCAAATGAGTAGAAAATATAACAAAATAACATATATTAAAATTTTATATTATTATTACAGTTTCAATTGTCCCAAAGCAGAAAAAATCACTAAAGTCATTAATTGACAAATCTAGGCACGTAACCCAAGTTTTTCTTAGGAGCCTGTTCCAACCTGGAAATTGTACATCAGAATCAGTTTTATTGCCAAAGTAATGTGACATTTACAAGGAATTTGACCTAACATTTTGTTCCAATACAATCAAGATAATAAATACTAAAAATGAGTGAGCACAAAAGAAAGTACTAGTATAAAGTATAAGGAGAAGAACTTTATTTTAAAAGAAAATACTATGTTATTCCTGACAAGACACAAGTTAAAGTCCCCCCAAAAAATCTGTTTAAAAACTAGGCTTACAAGGCTGTTGGTACAATCTTTGTCCATCACATTAACGTCACCAACACCTAAGGAAGGCAGACAGGGTGTGACCTGATAAAACTGTAAACAATTTTGAATCATATGCGATTGTCAAGGACTCGGGAGGTTCTGGAACGAGGACGAGGCAAGGTGCAGGCGGGGAACAGGATGTGGACGATCCACTGGCGGCTCCAGGAAACACAAGGGGTTTATTAAGAGAAGCAGAAGACACTAAAGACAGACACAGGGAGGGCAGGATGGCTAGCGGCACCTGCTGGCCAAATAGGGAAGAAGACACGAAAGACTAGGACAAACAGGTGCTGACCCTGACATGCAATAAAGGAACAGGGATACCTTTACATATTTTTCCATATTCTTTTCTTGAGGTAGTAATATGGAATTTATCCATAAAATCCACAAAAGATTGGACCCTGAAAGGGATTTCTTGTAAGTCACACATACCAATCCGGTTTGAAGATTGATCTCCTGTTTATTGTGATCACCCTCTTATTCCATATCAAAGAGTTATGTGGAGAAAAATCGTGGGTAAAAAGCATTTTCCCAGACTCCAATGTTTGTTTGTGAAAATTAGGAAGTTTTAAAGGAATTTTTACCATTAAGAAGTCACATGTAAGCAAGAAATCAATCCTACCCACCTTATTAAAATTTTTGTTAGGAATGTGGTACCAGATAGAATAAGACTGAGACCGACATCCTTTCAACTATTTCACTCAAATGCAGCAATTATAGATTCGAGGTCTATGGCTTTTAAACCCTCATATTCATAATCCTTGACTAACTGTGATTTGCGCAAATAATGGGTTCTGTTCTTAAAAAACTTAAATAAGAGTTAGAAATTTTTAAATATTTGGGAGACAGAAACAAAGAATGACATGGATGGATGAGTCTCGACAGGCCTTCGGTTTTAGATAAAAGAATGCGGCCCAGTACAGACAGATCTTGCCTAAGCAGTGATTCAGGCTTTGCTGGACAGCATTTAATCTCAGAGTGATATTCTAATTTTCCCTATCAACCACAGAACTTGTTAATATTAAGCCAAGGTATCTCACCTCTTTCTTTACCGGGATGTTAACAACTGAAACTAAGTCTGAATTGAGGACCGTTAAAATCTCACATTTCTGAGATTTTAAAGTCAGACCAGAAGCCTTTGGGAAAAAATACTTTTTGTTGATTGCTTTAGAGACCATAAATTAATTTTTTAGAAACAAGCTTATCATCAGCAAATTGGCTTTTTATAAATTCCATCCCTAGTATTTCAATTACTTGAATATCAGGTGAATTTTTAAGAAAAATTACCATCAGTTCAGCAGCTATTATGAACAACAAAGGGCTTATAGGGCAACCCTGTCAAATAGGTTTGGGATGGACTTCAATATAGAACCCTCCACGTGCACGCGCAAATGGAACGTTAGTGGCGAGGGTGTATGGGGTGGATTGAGAATCGGCCGAAGTTTTTTAGTCGCGCAGTAAGGGATCGCACTAAGTGACTGTTGCCGTAGTGCGTGCTTTTCCCTCATTTACGTCCATACTACGTAGTGTGTGATTTCGGATGCACCCCAACCCTCTCTCTACACGGCTCGGAAAAGAGCCATTGATAGACCGGGAGTCCATTTTGCGGTGTATCACGGGAAATAGAGTTTCCTTGTGTACGTGGTGTATCAAGGGAAATTGAGTTTAATCGGGAGCGCGCTGTAGGCCGACTCAGAAGCTTTGGCGGCGTACCTGAGATCTGTGTAAGTTCAGCTGAATATTAGAATAGTTAAATATCATTAATGATGAACACATTTTTCCTTTTGTATCAGATGTGTAGATCTTTCACTGAATTCCTCTGAAGTAAATGTTATCTTAGGATGTGCTAGCTGGTTAGCAAGTTAACTGCTGTACATGATCGATATATGAACCTGCTGTTCATATTTCTAGACTAATAATTTAAGTTTATCTTTTGCGCAATCTTTATTTTTTCATTTTATGTGGAGAAAAATAGATGATACAGATTATCATGTATAAAGTATAGTTCCCTCGAGCGGCTCAGTGTGGTTTAATTGCTAAACATCTGTAGCATATTCAGCAGACCTAAATGGCAAACATTTTCTGTTAGTTTTAACACATCGTAACTGATTCTGTGACGTGTAATATTATCTACTGCTGGCTGCAAACGGTATTATTTTACCGTCACAGAGTGAAGCATGAGTTCCCGAAAGCGTGCCATGCACAGCCCGGCGCTGGAAGTGCGCTTTGTGGGGGATGCCGATGTCTTGGAGCACATAATCGATAAACAGGAAGGTAGGCTGGTCAGTTATCTGATAACGATTTAAGCCAGTAAATCGTTGTAGCCACAGTATTTAATTACACCATAAAATATTTTGTTGTAACTTTATAGGTGTTCAGTTGACAAAAAGCTCAGTTCAGACTTTGGTATCCCTGAAAAACTGCAAAGGACAACGGCTCGATAAGGATCCTGGAGAACAAGAAGATGAACAGAAGATCTTCAATGAACAAGAATACATAGAAGTCCTAGGTACAGAGGCTGCAGGTATGGTGTACCTGAGAATTTATGTACACATTACTGGATCACTGGAAGTTCTTTTTCCATAGGGTTTCCCCTTTTCCTTCCCGAATCAGGGCACAAACCAAGTAATGAACATATCGGTAATGTTATTTCTGCTAGTTAGTATCGATGAGATGTGTTCTGAGCTTCATCATTGTCTTCCCCAGGGGCAGGTGAAAATGCAGCTGGGCCAGGAGGGTCTTTTGTTTTCACATTTCAGACCATCAAGCGTCCACACAAGATGGCTCAGATGGGTCAGTGGTTCCTCCATTGATTCACCCTGAGACTTAACATTAGTGTTAGTCTTTTGCTCTGTGTTAAAATTATATGAATAACTGACCCCTTGATTTAGCCAATATTTTTATGTTTTCCTTATGCGACCAGAAGTATAGCAGGTAATGGTTGGAAATGCACAGTAACACTGATGTTGGTGACAATGTGTATGTGTGTATGTATGTATTTCTTGTTTTTCTATGTATTTGCTGCAGCATGCAGAAGAATTCCCCCTGGGATCAATCAAATTAATTTTAATCTTAATGAACACCAGTATCATATTGTTTTGCATACAAACCTGCACATTTCTGAACTTACAGAACCCTCATGCCTCTTTCCTGTGTCCTCAGCATCAGAGTGGGCACATGTACCAGCAAAGATGGTCTCTTTTAATACTTCCTCAAAGGACAACACCTGCCCTTCCATAGGTAATAAGAGAATTCTTTACAAACATATGCAGACATTTTTGTCTCTTATACTTTTTGTTCACTCTAAGTCTTTTATTTGTTTGCAGAAGTCATTTATAAAAATCTTGGAAAATAACTGCACTCTCTCTCTAGGTCAGACCAGTGAAAGAAAAACGCCTCTAAAGGTCTGTTCAGCACTCTCTTGAGTACATGGCACTGGTACTGGTGCCATCTTTTTTGGAAGGATAGCACTGTTTGGAAGGATAGAGTCATACCTCCCTGGGTTTAGAGTTCAAATCCTGTGCCCTGTGAAGGCCTGGCATCCTGTCTGGGCTATACCCTAGTCTTGTGCCTGGTGCAGCCGGTGATTAGATTCGAGGTCTCTCTATGACCCAACCCCTTAATATGGAGTCAGAAGATGGATTAGAGTTTTCACTGGCTTTTGCTTAACTGAGTTTCCTCTGGGATAGTAAAAAGAATTCTGATTTAAATAACTCTGGTTTTCTTTTTTTTTTTGATAGGGAAGGCGGGTGCAGTTTGCATCAAGCACCCCACATAGACTAAGACAGCGGTTGTCAGGTTTGCATTTGAAACTTTTTTTGAGCTACCTGGTCCACTTCATGCACTTGCAAACAGTATTTTGTCTGTGATATATGTTGTACAGGAGATGATTTTATAATTTCTGCATGTAAAAAGTGTTTCAGACTTCATCTAATAGAAAGTAAAATTCAGAAGTATGAATAGATCAGAATTGTTTCGTTGTTTTCAGTAAATAGGAACATACAAAAAAGGGAATCACCTTTACATCCCTTAGCTCCAAACCTGAGGTCAGACACCGACAGTGATTTCACTGCCTCGAATTCGGAGGAGGAAGAAGAGGAACAGGGTGTGGACCAGGCTGTGATAACAGACCTGGAGGTAAAAACCCCTAGCAAACTGGTGGCTGCAGCTTTGTACAAGACACCAGTGAAGAAGTCCAAGAAAGGTCTGGAGGTAAGGGGTAGTATGTGCTTCTGCAGGTTAGGACTCAGTAGTGATCAGAAGGTTGCTGGTTGACATTCTGGGCTACCAGATAGATCTTGCCTTAGGCCCTTGAGTAAGGCCCTTCACCCCAATTTGATCTGGGGGCACTGCATGCTCGCTAACCTTGTACTGTGACCCCTAACTTGGTCTCACCTATGTATGTGTCTGTGTGTCTCATGGAGAGCAAGGTTGGATGGGTGAAAAAACATGATGATGAATAAAGCATCACTACTTTATTCCGTTATATGTGTTATGTGCATTCACTCAATCAGTCTGTTATTCATTAGATTGACACATTGTACGCTTAATGCATGTAATGATTTTGTATTTTGCCTTCTTTTAGTCCAGTCTTGTGGGGGAATACTTTGACGCTCACGGGAGTTCAAAGGTCGCGACCTCTGACAGGACCCTTCAGAGACTTCAAACACCTACGCTGGACCAGGTTTGACTGCTTTTATTTTTTCTTTCAACATTCTGTAATGTATGACATTTCCACCATTAAGTGCTTAATTGGCACTGCTAAGCTTTTCCAGTAAAACAGCCATAAGTTGTAAATCGCTCAGAGCACAAGTACAATACTACCCATTTTTACCAATATTTATTTTTATGTTTGTTTAATATTTTACAGTCAGCTCTCCGTTTCCGAGTCTTCTACATCTGTGGAGTCAACCAACCATAGATTGAAAAACATTCAAGAAAAAAAATTCCATTAAGTTCCTAAGAACAAAACTTGAATTTGCCACAAGCACTATGCTGAGTCTATGTGAATCACAAGATGTGTATGTAGACAAAGAATGGATTTACGTTTTCTCTATAATTTTCTATATATACTGCCATGGTGGAGTCTGTAGTGAACATATACAGACTTTTTTTGTTTTTATTTGTTAAGCATAACAACTATTTACATAGTATTTACATTCTAATAGGTATTATATGTAATCTAGAGATGATTTCAAGTACTGGGGAGAATATGCATAGATTATATGCAAATACTACACCATTTTGAGCATCCGTGGATTTCGGTATTTGCGGGGGTCCTGGAATCACACCCTCCATGGATTTGGAGGGTTGACTGTATCTGCATAATATGTACGGCTCACCACAGTACTGTACTCATGTTTATATTCACCCACTTACCTGTGGTTTACCATTGTCCGGAATACAAAATAGTAAAATGTTTGAGTGTTTTTTCCATTGTTCCTTTTATCATTTGAGTGGTATAAAAAGCATAATTTTTGTTGCTTAATTATCCCTCGATAAATGACATTTTTTCATTGGTCTCTTGAGAATTAGGCGAAAATGTCGAAATCCCTTTCTTTCAAGAGGCAGAGTACAGTGCTGTATAATGTACAGTGTACCTTAATATTACTGCATTTAATGTTGATAATGTTTTACTGTGCTTAATTTGAATTACCATATGTGTGTACACAAACATCACATTATATCTGGGGTCCACGGATAGTTCACCAATATTTGCAGTGTCGGATATCCAAGGTAGGTCTCTGAACCTATGGATACAGGGGACTTCTGTATTGTCTGTTTTGTGTTTTTGTGTAGTTGTGTACTTCACACTTTTTAATTACAAGCAGTTTCCTGTGGGATAATAGAAGTATTCTGATAACACATCAGGAAATATATGGCTGGGTGTGTGTGTGTGTGTGTGTGTGTACCAATTAAAATACAAAATGGGATGATTTCCTGATGTGTTATTAGAATACTTCTATTATCCCACAGGAAACTGCTTGTAATTAGAGTGTGAAGTACACAACTGAATTGATATATGTATAGCTGGCAACAGTTTTGAAGAGGTTTTGGTGACTGTCCAGTGACAGTATGATACTGTTTTAGGAAACTTTGTATAGACTTCTGGATGGGAAACCTCCTTACTCTGATGAAATCCAGCAACTGAATAAGGAGCATGAAAACCAGTTCAGCAAGTGGATTCTGCAGTTACAGTGAGTAAGACATAGATGTTTATTGAACTTTTGAAGACTCGTTTTATCTTGAATTTTCTGAGTCAGCTGATATGTGAACTCTGGAAAAAGTCCAAAGGCAAACAGACCTTTTGGTCTGTTGAGTAGTAGAGATATGCTTCTATCTCTGGCAGGTTGGGCTTCAATCTGCTATTCTATGGACTGGGATCCAAGAAACTGCTGCTGGAAACCTTCCGAACCACCATGTTACAAGACACTACTCACCTGGTGGTCAATGGTTTTTTTCCAAGCATTACCCTCAAGTCGGTAAGTCAGGTTCCAGCGCTCACTATGAGGCTGTCTAACTCAAAACACTTGCCCTGACAGTCTCTCCTCCTCTAGATCCTAGGCTCCATCACAGAGGAACTGCTGGAGCACCAGGGAAGCTTCCGCAGTGTTATGGAACAGGTGGACTTCATTGTACAATCCCTGAGGCAAGGTGCTCTGTACCAACACTATTTGTCTTCAGACTGTAGATGCCTCTGTGGACATGCTTACCTTGTATTAGGATGTGATGCATTTAGCAAGATAGCAGACCAATGGGAATCGTTTTTGGAATCTTCAACTCTACCGAGAATGAGCGACTCGTATATTATTGGCTGTGTCATTGTTTGGGATGAGAATATGAATGTATGATTCCTTTTGATGTTAAGCTGCTAATTTTCATGTAACATTCTACCAGAGCCCAGTTTACAGGTCTACCTCATCATCCACAATATCGATGGGCCAATGTTGCGGGCTGAGAAGACCCAGCAGGCATTGGGGCAGCTTGCCTCACTTCCCAACATGCACCTCTTAGCATCTATTGACCACATCAATGGCCCACTTGGTCAGTTTTGCCTCAGTCACTGAAATGGTTTAAGCAGTTATATTGAAATATGTTGATGTTTGTTTAATGATATTCTCTGACTTTAGTCTGGGATCAGTCCAAGATGAGCCTTTTCAATTGGCTGTGGTATGAGACGACCACTTTTTTGCCGTATGTTGAGGAGACCTCCTATGAGAACTCGCTTCTGGTGCAGCAGTCTGGAGCTCTGGCTCTTAGCTCACTCACTCATGTTCTGCGAAGCCTGACTCCTAATGCAAGGTAATCAAACGTGCCCACTTTATACATGTGGTCTTTCATTTAGTGGTGTACCTATACAGAAATTTTGTCCAATACTGGTAACCGATATATTTTGTCTAATGTTGTGTATAACAATATCTGAGATGATGTGGGTGGAGTGGTGACTGCAAGGCGTGATCCTAATCTGTTGGGCCCTTGAGGAAGGCCCTTAACCTGCAGTTGCTTCATCTTGGGTATTACGTTAACATCCAGCCCTGCAAGCAGGTCCTCCAACTTCCAAGGAAAATTTGGCAGTTGGTGGCAGGATTGACACTCCAGCCATTGAAACAAACTCACACTGTTGCATCCAGACTAGTCTGGTGCTGAAATATTATCTGCTGTGCGGCTGCACTCAGGTTCTCATCCCTGAGGTGGTTTATTGTGTGGTGGGTGCAACAATGTGCTGACATCAGCGCATTCTCCCTATCTCTCTTTTAGGTACTTATTGGGGCGGGGGCGGCTTACCAATGCATATTACTGGACTGATGTTATTCTTTTAATGCTGTGGAAAACTAAAAATTAATCTACAAGCCAGATGTAATGAATTAAAAACATGTTGCAGGCCATATAAAACCATCTTGTGGTGTGGCCCATTTTGAACCAATATAGAATGCAAATTTTGTTTATTCTTGGAGACCCCCCCCCCCCCCATCAAATTTCATCATGGACCTGCGTGGGGAGGGTGGTGTCCTTTACTTCTTCCTTCACATTGAAAGTGGTGACCCTACTTCTAAGTGGTGATTGAGTGGACAAGTCCCTTGTTCTCCAGAAGATGGTTTACCATTGAATGCAATCATCTCCATTATTTTAGTAGTTATGTTTCATGAATATGTAGTAGTAGTAGTAGTAGTAGTAGTAGTAATAGTTATGTCTTGTGAATAGCTCTGATCCTGCTAACTTTGAATACTGATTAAGTTTAAATGTCAGCCGGCAATATTGGCCAAGATTGACACATTGGACCAATAATAGTATTAGAGTTGCTCAGTTTTGGCAGAAACCATAATCTGGATTATTTAACACAATTACTAATTGACTTTGGAAATATTTATTGAACCTTAAAATTTATTTTTTTTTTGCAGTGGAAAGTCTAAATATAATTCACCTGAGAAGCAGATAAAGAAGGTTCTAGAAAGGGATGCTCTGGATTTATAATACAAGACAAAATGGGAGCATCATTGCAAAGTGAAATGCAGCACAATAGTTTTACCTTGATTGTATTGATAATTGTTGGAAGCTAAAATAAGAATTGAAATTTGATTAATTGCCAATTTGTATCTTGATTTTTAACAAATATCAGCCTATACCGATACATTAGCTGTTATATATTGTGCATCTCAGTGCTTTCACTCACCCTGTTATTTGTCCTAGGACTGTTTTCTTGCTCTATGAAACTGAATTCTTTGATTTGTTTCCTAGGGGAATCTTCAGATTGCTAGCAGGGTTTCAGCTGGAGAACAAGAATAACCCATCTTATACAGGTAAGTCCCATAAGTGTTGTTGCAGCTTCACCTCAAAGTCATTGAATTATTAGTTAACAGCGCAAAGCTACTTTCAGCAAGACAAAGAGAACCTGTGTGGGAACTTCATTGTGCTACACATTAAGCTGACTGGAGATGGCATCGATCAACTGTAATGTTTAAACTGCAGTGAAATGATGTGTATATAAGTAACAATGCATTTGTGTAAACAGGGTTGTCTTTCCAAGATTTTTACCAACGTTGCCGTGAAGCATTTTTAGTAAATAGTGACATCACCTTGAGGACACAACTGACAGAATTTAGGGATCACAAACTAATTCGCACTAAAAAAGTAAGTATCTGATCTTTTAGAGTAGGAACAATGTGCTTTTTACTATTGATAATTTACTGTATTTCATTGAGTTTTAACAAGCAGATTTGGACATGAATATAATAGAAGCTACTATGATGTTTGCTGTCTTGTGTAGGGTGCTGATGGTGTGGAATACCTGCTTATCCCTGTGGACAGTGGAACTCTGACTGACTTCTTAGAGAGAGAGGATGCAGATTAAACACAAAGAGGCTGTCTGGCTTCTATATCGTCTGCCAAGGTTTACAAGCCCTGGGGTGCAGCACGTATGAGTCAGAGATTTGCACCTATTCTCAAACCCAGTGTAGCCACTTTCAGATATTCTGGGAAATAAAATAAAAAAAAAAAATATATATATATATATATATTGACTATCTCTGTGCAAATTCACATGTGAACATTTTTTTCTGAAATAATGTAAGTTAATTAATTTTGTAGTTTGTATGGATGTATGCAGAAATCCCACATATTTGAGAGTGGTGTATTTTTATGAATATCTGAAAAATTACAGAATAAATGTTAGCACACTCTGTGTATAGTCATATAATATTGACAAATGGGAATATTTCTGATATATACTTTGAACATTTATAAAATTTTGTGGAGGATGTTACACACAGTGCACACAGTGAAACTCCTCGGGATCGCGGCTGGCGATCCCCCATGCAGATACATGGTCCAGTCCCACCCTCCGGAAATGGCCATCCATCTGCTACAGCCAGGTGTTACGTGGGTGTCCCCTTGGCCTGGTCCAGCCACTTGGGTCCTCAGCAATGAGGATCCTGTGAGCCACATCATAAGAACATAAGAAATTTACAAATGAGAGGAGGCCATTTGGCCCATCAAGTTTGTTTCGGGAGAACTTAACTATTAGTTCAGAGTTGTTAAAATCTTATCTAGCTCCGATTTAAAGGAACCCAGGGTTTTACCCTGCACTACTTGAACAGCAAGACTATTCCATACTCCAACTACACGCTGTGTAAAGAAGTGTTTTCTCAAATTCAGTTTAAAATGTTCTCTTGCTAATTTCCACCTATGGCCACGAGTTCTAGTATTAAAACTAATATTGAAGTAGCTATTTGGCTGAACAGCATCCAGACCTGTTAGAATCTTATATACCTGGATCAGTTCCCCCCTTAATCTCATTTGTGCGAGGCTGAACAGATTCAGCTTAGCTAATCTCTCCTCATAAGACATTCCTCTAAGTCCAAGAATAATTCTTGTAGCCCTACGTTGCACCCTTTCCAAGGCAGCGATATCCTTTTTAAGGTATGGTGACCAAACTTGCACACGATATTCTAGGTGGGGTCTTACCAAGGAATTGTATAATCATAGCATCACCTCCCTTGACTTAAACTCCACACACCTAGAGATGTAACCCAACATCCTATTAGCCTTTTTAATTGCTTCCCCACACTGGCAAGAGTGGGACATGGAAGCATCAACATATACTCCGAGGTCTTTCTCATAATCAGCTACCTTTATTTCAGTGGAACTCATAAAATATCTGTACTTTATATTTCTGCTCCTGGCATAGATTACTTTACATTTATCTATGTTAAATTTCATCTGCCAGGTATCAGGCCAAAAAAATTCCCGAACTCAAAATCTTCATTTAAAAAAGTTTACTAAAAAGATATATCAAAAGGAAACATTTACAAAACAAAATTTTAAGATGTTAATACTTCCACTAACTAATTTGTTGAGTTTAATCGTAGTCGGTCAGAAAACTGTATTACTTCAACACCTGACCGTCTCATTAGAAAAAATATGTACAACACGTGACATATTAGGTGCCTTTACTCGAGTGCTTTCCACCTAGTGGTTAAACTAACAAATACACTCCACAATAATAAGCTAAACAATACTGTTACACATATTATAACGAATAACACAGTAATTTAAACAAACAACAAAAAGCAGAAATGACCACCCCCCACCCCTCCCCCCTCCCCTGCTTGATTCCTTTTCGGTTACCATTTTATTTGAGCTGGTACACAGTGTAAAAAGTTTGAAAATCACTGCGTCACAAGATGCTGTTTTTGTTCTGTGTCATCTGCTTGCATATATCCTTTCAGGCACAGGATTCCCAAAGAGCAATGGTGGATGAAGCTGCGACAGATGCTGAAGATGCTGGCCAAATACCAGATTTGCTTTGAGTGCATCCTGGGGAAGGTTGAGCATGTGTCCCACAGGAGTCTCCAGACAGACACTGGCTTCTGCTTCCAATGAACAATAGCCATCTAAAGTAGTGAAGGATCAACATAAAACACCTACTGAAATCAGGGTGTGTGGTTTAGTGAGTTAGGATGTTCTGCTTGGAGTCAGAAGGTTGTTGGTTCAAAACCAGTGGTTGGCAATGTGAACCCTCGCCTGGACTCCTTGGAGATAACTACATGGAACCAACTGGGACTTTTAAAAATATATGGACTGAAATTAATGTCAATGTAAATACAATTTCATGCTCCCCGGTCACCCGGAGGAGGATGGGGTCCCCTTCCGAGTCTAGGTTCCTCTCAAGGTTTCTTCCTGCTAGAGGGAGTTTTTCCTTGCCACTGTCACCTCAGGCTTGCTTGGTGGGGGTTCGGGCCGGTTATATGTAAAGTGCTTTGTGACAATGACTATCCCTAGGAACTGTAATTGATAAGCTGCACCTGAAAAAGGCTGGAGTCTTTGTTTTTAAAGGATCTAGCTCAGGCATTTAGGGTCACAGCTCCAAAAGGATACTTTTAAAAGACAGCCTTAGGGTGTGTGTCTGTCTGTCTAATCTAATCTAAGGAGACAGGATTGTGTTTGCCCACACAAAGACCTTTTTTCCTTCCTTGCTTGCTGCTGATTGGATGCAGGGAGCATGGTGTGCCTGTTGCTGATATTAGGTTGGCCATGGATGAAGACATTGAGGCAAGAGGATGGGGATAAATGTGTAAGGTAGATAGTGTTTTGTTTTGTTGTTAGGGCTGGCAGTGGAGAAAGTTGGGATCCGATGCCATGTTTACGGTTGGTGGCGCACAACTGGACAAATCTTGTACTAAAGCCAGACAAAGCTGGTACTTCCCTCACTCCTGGGAAGTAACTGTCATGTGTGGTATTATCTTCCATTAGTTTTGGTTTTGCCCTCCAGAGAAGGCTGTAGCCCTCAGTTATATTTATTAAAGAACACTTTCTCTAGTACCGTCTCATGCATCTGGACCTTCCCAGAGAAATTAGAAATAGGTGGTGGCAGCATTTACCAGTGAACCCTTAAAGATATGGCAGAGTGTTGATTACATCATTTTTGATATCTTAGGCTTATTACAGTATTAATTATTAGGGTGCCAATATTTTCTCACTGAAAATTGTTACAAAAAAGTCTTTCAATATATATTTAAAATGGGTCAAACTATAAGGTTTACACACACGATGAAGCCTAAAATATTGCTCATCACATGTTTTATTCATCTTGCATATTAACTCCTTTTCATGAGGGGTGCCAATAATTTTGGAGTTAAGTGTATGTTTGGTATTTTAAGCAAAGTGATCAAATATCCTTCTCTGAACACAAGCAAAATTCCACCCAACTCAAACCTTATTTATAGAGCACATTTTCAGGAAAAAGAAATGAAAACCGACAAAAAACAACAATATAAGACTTCTTATGAAAAAGCCACAGAAAACTAGTATGTTTTTACCTTAAAGAGGCTAACAGAGGTGGCAGACCTACCATGCAACCATAGCTTGTTCCATAGCCATGGAAGAGTTACTGCAAAGGTGTGATTCCCCCTTTATCTTAAGCCTAGACCGGGAAACTAGTTACAACTGGTCAGATGATCTAAGAAAGTGCGATGGTGAGTAGAAACAAAGAAGGTAAAATAGAGCCAATCCATGCATGGCTTTGAACATCATCAGCAAAAATTAATCCTATATTAATAGTTATCCATTGAAGAGAGACTAGCACCTATGATAATGTCCCAATGTCCTAGTTAAAAGCCTGGTGGCTGAGATTTGTATATACTAGAGGCGTGACAAAATTTTAAAGTAAAGGGATTCATGAACAGTGTACATGTTAGAAAAAGGATATTTCTTTAAAAAATTGCAGCTCTGTCACTGTAATTATGGAACATGAATTTAATATTGCTTGCTGAATCCCAAACCTGCTAGTGACAGCATCAAAAGGCACAAACACCTTACCTGTAGTAATACAATGGAGCCATTATTGATTCAGTTTACATTTTTATTTTCCAAACTACATTTGAAATATCATGTGCACATCTGTGACTTTCTTGAGTGAAGTGGAACATACACATAAAACTTTCATGTTTCAAGACACATCTCAGCTGATATTTTTATAGAATGCCACATGGACTGTTGCAAAAGATCAATCTACAGAAAATCATCAGAATTTTACATCCTCTACAATTTATATTTACTAGAAATATTTATATTTGGCTTTTCTCCTTTGAATCATTTAATTGTGCTGAAAATGTAACTACAATAGAACCATACTTTTTCTACCTTTTGGTAAGTAAATCAACCTTTATTAATCTATCAATATAAGATTTTAAGGCAGCTCATTTTGAAATATTTTTAAAGTAAAACACTAAAATGAATTGCAGTAGTATAACAGCTTTATCAATAGCTTTATAAGTTCACAACATTCTCGGCACAAAAACCACTGTTACCAAACAGGCCTTATGACATGTACATGTGACCATAAAGTACCCTGAAATGTCTATGAAATGTGTGATTCACTGAAACTTTCCAAAGGTAAAAGAAAAAGGGATATTGTCTTCCATCCTACCCAGAGCTGGGCTAGCAGCTCCTTGACTGGGATTCCCAGAGAAGGGGAAGTCGTGCTCATCCTCTGATCGACTGCCTACCTGCTCAAACAGGAAGCCTGGAATGTCAAACATCACTGGTATTAAAAAACTTGCACAATGAATCAAATTATGCACGTAAAATGATAATAAAGAACATAAATCACCTGTGGATTTGCAAGCTGAGGGTTTCTATGGAAGAAAGCAAAACTCAGGAAGGACAGACTTATGGTACGGCAAGTAAGTCACTAAACAGTATTGTCATCACCCACCTTATCAGTGAAACAGGAGCTTGAAAAATAAAAGGGGATGTCCTACAAGAAGGTGAATATTAATTGGGGCTTGACACCATTTCACATAATTCAGTTTCTGTATAAGTATTTAACCTGCCTTACCTCTTGAGTAGACTCAACATGAAATGTGCAATCAAAGCCAGAGAATGTAGGTGTCTCAGGGACAGAACGTGCAGCAAAGATGAAACCAGGGGATGCTGAAGCTTCATAGTCACGAGCAGATTGACTTGGACTTCCACTACGTAGCAAGGAAACAGAACCATAGATATTGTATGAATATAGTGTATGAATATACCTTGGATATATACTGCCCTTGACCATATGAAAGTGGTGCAGACATTGACCATGTTTAATATATATTATTCCACAATGTCCACTGTTTGTTGAATAACATGCAGGCAATCTAGCCTGCACATAGCACACTTTTTCTTAAGGTTATGATGTTAGCTTGTTTAGTAAAGCAAACCTGAGTGAGAAGGATGGAGTGCTTGAGACAGCCTTCATTCTGGGCGATGGCGTCTGTAGGTAACTGTCCCTTTGCTCCCCCTCTTCAGCAGTGTATGCTGCCTTTTCCCTTGCAACCTGTTTACCCATTTCACCTGCTCCTGTCTGCATTGAGGCCAAAGATACCAAAGACCCTCTGAGAAGTCTCTGCACGTCATTTAACAGTGAAACATCACAAACAGTATCTCTATATACCACACCATTACCAACAAATCTTTGCTTTTGTTAAACTGTTTTCTCTTGTGCTTAAAGGAGTTTGTCCAAGTTTTAGAAGTTAAAGGGTGTTACCAAAATCAGTTAATAGAGCAGGAATCTGAGAAAGGTTGCTGGTACAAATCTTAGGGCGACAGAATCGTGCTGCCATTAGGCCCTTGAGCCGGGCTCCAGACACTGGCTGACCCTGTACTGTAACCCCAAAACTTGCTTTCAAATCAGGCACAGTACAGCTCAAGTAGTGACAATCAAGAGGATGGCTTTTGCCATGTAAAACGCTCTGTTGCAGATTTTCAGTTCAATTCCATTCAACATTTCATTGTCTCCAAGTGCTTTATATTATCCCTGCCCAAAGCTCCCAGTGAGCAAGCCAGAAGCAACAGTGGCAAGGAAAAGCTCCCTAGAAGGAAGAAACCTTCGGAGGAACCAGACTCAGAGGTGGAGCCCATCATCCAGGGATCAGGAGAGGAAATAAAATGAACAAGATAACAAAATCCTAATTTACACAGTCCAAATTTTTTTAAGACTTAAGTCTCAATGCAACAGGAAGGTGATAGCACGCAGGTGCCATCACAGTTGATGTCACAGTATTTATTTAATCCTATAAAAGGACCAGAAAAAATTAAGTCCTCTGTAAACCAAATTCAATACTTTGTAAAAAAATATTCTATAGATTTAAAGCCATACATTGATAATATAGATTTCAATGCTTTTTAAAAAGTTTTTAAACCCCCCGGGTGCCCTGTGTGTAAAGCGTTCTTGAGTTTATGAAAGGCACTACATACATAAAAATTGCTGTTGTTGTTGAAAATACAGTTTCCCCATGGGGATAAATAAGATATCACTATACTATCATCACTGTACCTTGGCATCCTCTGTCTCTACTTCTTCACAGCCCTGCAGCCCTCCTGCTGAATATAAGTCTAATAAAGAATACAGTAGAGTCTCACTTATCCGACCTTCGCTTATCCGACATTCTGTATTATCCGACCTCCCACCGCCAAAAAAAAACAAAAAAACACATCAATCGGCAATAAGAACTACAAGTTACCAGTGTGAGAGTAGTCTATTTTTTGTTGCTCCCGACTCTACCGCAGCTAACCCCGACTGTACAGTGGCGCGCCCGTCTACACTAAAACGTGATTATTAGGTTCATAATGTATAAAATTATAACATAGTTTGACGTTTAATAGGCTTCGTCTTCACACCTCCCATTATCCAACATTTTCACTTATCCGATGTTCTGCTGGCCCGCTCATGTCAGATAAGCGAGACTCTACTGTACAAGTAAAAGTGATCTTTGCTAATTAGACAGCTAGCTGTAATCCCTGACATAGGCTGTATATTCTTTTTCACCTTTTCAATATAAATCTTTTTGTAAATAAACTTAAGATATATGACAAGGCAATTTCTTTACAATCACCAGAAGAACCCTGTTGCATAATGCCAAAATTGTCGATTTCACTATTGTCTTACTACCAGCATCCATCAGTTTACCGTTTGGGCTCACAGTAGATGAAGGGGTGACAACCTCATTCCCTGTAAATTCCACTTCGTAATTCTTTCGCATCTTCCTCACATCATCCTCTTCACTGCTCCTGTCAGTCTCACCTACAATCTCAATTCCTTTTAACACAAGACAATTTCCTGACCCCTGCCGAAAACATGTTCCTGTTAACAAATCTTTTTGTCAAGGAATGAGATGACATTTTAAATTATAGTGAACAATACATTGCCCAAAATGCACAAAAACAACCAAAGAAACTTAGAATGGCTGAATTGCTTACCTCCTGCTGATTCTTTTCCAGAGTTTTTTCAGCTTGCTGTGCAGACTTCTGAGGGGAAGTCTGCTCCTCATTGCCACTGGAGTGGTGGGTCAAGGGAGTGTATCACAATGTGACTGTGCAAATGCTGCCTATTTATGGCACTTTGAGATTTATTTTAAATGTAAAGTGTGTTACAAATAAAATCTATTATTATTATTATTCTGTACATACACTATATCATACACTATATACACTTGCTAACCCTATATTCCCAACTAATAGCGTGCATAACCTACACTCTGCACACCTTATGTGCTTGATTACTACTATACACTAAAAACTTAAGATCCACTAATAATGTTCTATGCAAACTAGTGTGCCTGATCTAATATACATCTAATATTCATGAGTGCTGACATTGATCAGCTGTCAAAGTAGTTACATACATTGTTATGCATAAAATAACATAAATGTAGGTAAAGAATAACAGACTTTTTGTGATGAAATATAGATACCATAAGAAAGTAGACAGCAATTTATTTTTAAAAGGATACTTTTCTGATGCAGTATTACTTAGGGGTGAGAAGGGGATAGAGCCTGAAGAAACAACAGAACAAAACATTTTTGGTATAAATCTCACTTCACTGGTAAGAAATATGGCATGTGAATCAAGTGAGGCACACCATATAGGGTCTGTAGTTCTCTTTCTTTCGCTGCAATCTTTTCCTCCAGAGCTGGTTTTCTGAGTTCAATCTGTTCTTTTTCTTCTTGCATTTTCAGGAGTTTCAGTGCCGGCAGACTCTGGCAGTACTGAGTCTTTTGTTGCTCAAATACCTTTCTGTAGGTTTCAGTCCTTGTCTCATACATCCTCCTTGAATGGAGAACAAATATTTCAAGTAATCTGGTTAAGGTTCAATAAAACATTGTTTTATAGACTTCTGTCAGATTTTTTACTGATCACTTGTATAACTTGTTTTTCACGAATAACTTGTGTCTCATAAAAGAAGCCAGGATGCTTATCTGGTCCCAAATTCTGGAACCATTAGATCGGTAAGCGGAATGCTTGCTCTGCCTTCAGGAGACAGGGGAGGATTGGTACGTGGAACGCTTATCTCGTCCTCAGGACAAGAGGAGGATCGGTATGCGGGACACTTATCTTGTCTTTAGGAGGGTGGGGAGGCATCGTGCAAGGATTTTTTGTTACATGTTTTTAAATAAGAAAAATGTCCTTATAAATGTCCGCTGTTTAGAAAATATTTTAACGCCCTTGGCTGGCGTTATAGCCTTTATCGACTCCTTCTGCTCTACGCTCGTACTGCTTCCCCAAGTCGACTACATGCACACTTTGGTCATGTTTTTCGATAATTTCTTTCTTTAATTTCAGTTTGATACTTCCACTGCGAGCTAACCACTTAAAGTGAACGAGTGAGACCCGGGATGCTGGGCGGACGTTTCGGCGTTCACTGCGTCAACTAGTGGTGGGGTATCTGAAGCTGGGGTATCTGAAGCTGGCTCATTACCAAAATTTTAGCTCTTACCTCAAAGCAAAAAATCGGCTGAGAGATGGCTCGTATCTCGAAAAACTCGTTAGTTGGGACACTCGTAAGTCAAGGTACCACTGTATAATACTATTTGATATCACTTGTAATACGAGGTTATTTTTGCATTGCTTTTGATACAATATCTTGGTATTGATTTTAATGCAAGGTTATTGTGTATTACTTTCAATAAAGTGTTTCTGAAGGGACCTAAGCATGCCTGTTTGTTCCTTCGAAAGCCCTATATCACTCTCACATCGTTTTAATGCACCAGTCTGCTGCACTCACATGTCTTGGGTGTAGTTCTCCTCTCTGTTTTGTAGTTCCTCCTGAAGAGCACATCTAAACTGGAGCAGTAGGCTGTTAGTCCCCCTCAGACTAAGGATTATATAAATTAAAGAAAAATCATGTCAGGTATAATTTGATGACAAGACAGAGATGCTGATGGATTAGACATAACCTTGCATAACAGTGACACCATATTGCCATTCACAACCTGTTAGCTGAATATTTGTTTAAATCCATATTTCTGACCTTTTAATGCTGTCTTTGTAATGCATCACTAATTTCTGTCTATGACACAATTCCTTCTCAAGCTTCTCAATACTTTGTTTGGTTCTGTCCATTTGTTCCCTCTTTTCAGCATTTTTTTCATGGTAAACTTCAGTAGAAAAACAAATAAAAGTGGCGTTTCATAAATTCAGGATCAATAAACCATATAAACACAGGGAGGATGTAATATAATTAACGACTAACTGTGAATTTGCTGTTGCATCTCGTTCTTTTTCAGACAGAGTTTCTGTAACTGCAGAACTGAAAACAGAAAGTTAATCAAACCAAATACACAGCTCTATCATATATACACACACTTCATAGTTTTCTGTTTTATACGTATTATATGGGCATGTTAGTAATCTTTCAACATACGTTTACATTTTAACTGGATTTAACTGCAGTATACATTTTACTGGGTGTCACAATAGGTGTAAATTTTAAAGCAAAAAACTTGTGAAAACATTCGCTTGCCGAAAAACCTAAATTCGGGAACCCCAGTATTTAAAGACGCCTTCTGTTTCATAAATATGAAACCTTTTCAACATGTTTGATAATACCTGTTACACAACTTCAGTGATTATCACAAGCATATTGCCGTTTCACAAAGGAATAAACAGGGACGTGCAACTCACCTAACTGTAATAATAGAGCATCGGCGTCTAAAGAATCTTGCTCTCCCATTTCAGCCTCTACCTAACGAGAAGTGATTAATTAAGATTAATTAAGATTAATCTGGCGTTAAATGCTTATTCCTTCTTCATTACGCGCTATCCGACCTGAACAATGTACCGTCAGGCATGTTCATTCATCAAGAGAAATAAACGTCACGTTAACATGATAACATACATTAAGAATAATGTACAGTAAAGGTTCTCACCCCAACAAGCTAGATTTTACGTTTAGTAAAATTTTAACGCGTGACAAGATCTGTGGAAACCACTTCACTGGTTTAAAACTATTACAGCAACGGTACCGTCACGAGGATAGGACCGTGCACGCGCTCGGCCCGCGCGTATCCCACGGCCGAATGGTAGGTCCTATGTTCTTTTCCTAACCACGTATTATTGACCTCGATGGAAAACATCATGATGTGAAAGAAAGGTACGAAGGAACAGTCAAAAGGACCTAGGAAAAACAACTGCGACGCCCCCAGAATCTGATTGCACTTACACTTGAGCTAGCAAGAATGAGAGCCGTTGAGAGAGTTGCGACACTGATTGATCTCTCCGTCACGCAATCACGTGGTTCATGTAACCTCCAATAATTCCAAACAAGAGCTCTTTATTATTAAACATCTTATTGAGAATTTACATACAACGTCAGAAAATATTATATAACAATGAACAATACCATAGATAAAATGTTATCTACATATATAGTATACATGCATAACAATGCATAGCAATTCATAAATAAATAAATGAAGAATAGATAAATAAAGATAGATAACTAAATTAAGGAATAAATAAGAACACAATAAATAAATTACTATTTCTTAAGACTCCTACTCAAATTGGTCATTGTAATATTTTAAAAACCTTTGGGTTTTCTTGTTTTTTATCAAGGAAAGCGACTTTGGCAGTTTTTGGCATTTCATGGAATGGCATTGTTTAGCTCAATAGAGAAGACGGAAAATAGGGGCAAAGAACCTGTACATTTCTGTTTGTGAATGAAAAACTTTCCCATTAAAATAAAGAATTAACTACATCACATAATGCCCTATTGTTGTCATTACAGTAGTAACAAATTATATCTTTAAGGGTAAAGATATCAATTGATTGAGGAGCTTGAAATATATAAGAATACAACTTTATACCAAAATGTTCTAATCACATCACGCTGAAAGAAAAGGTGGGTAAGTGTTTCATCCACCAGGCCACAGAAGGTACAGGCGCTGTCTATGTCAACAAATTTGGAAATATACAAATTAACTGGATATATCTTATGTAAAATCTTAAAATGAACTTCTTTTACTTTATTGGAGATACAAAATTTATGAGGCAGAAGCCAGGCCTTCCTCCAATTAATGTCCTCCAAATGAGAATTCCAGATTTTTTTTATCATATATCGCTATTCCATTTATATAAAGGTTTGAATAGACAGCAGATGTTTGTCCTACAATAAAGAACCATATTGAATTTGGATTAATCAAACATTTCCTTATCCAATTGACTCTAAACGTGTGAACTATATCCACAAAATTAAGCACCTCCAGTCCTCCCTCTGCCCTACCATTGGACAGCATCATATGTTTAAGTTTATGGGATTTGTTTTTCCAAATAAAATTAAGGAACAATGTATTAATAGTATTGGCTGTAAGATCATTAACAAAAAGTGAGAGGGACGGATATACAAAACGTGACAATCCCTCCGCTTTGGATAAAAGAACCCTTCCGTATAAAGACAAATCTCTAAAACCAAATATACGCTCTCAAAAATAATAATTAAGAAAAACATATATATATATATAATATATATAGTATAGTTTTTCTTAATTATTATTTTCCGGGTCCGGAAACGGGCCATCAGCCGTCAAGCGTGGGACCGATCTTGCCAGCAACATGGCGGCTTTCCCAGTGCGCGCATGCGCATGTGGCGCCCGCCCGTGTCATTTCACTCGGTTACCAGAGCCCCAGGCAACGATTACTTTTCCCCTTGCTGTGTTGATGTTAATGTGTTGCATGGCACTTCCTTTGTTGGTGTATCGTAACTATTGTTCATTAAAGGAGAGAAAAAATACGACATGCGGTCCGCCTTTATCCCACAATGCCAGTCGGCGATTGTGAGTATAATGCGCATGCGCAGGATCTTCTTTCTTTTTTGGACCCAAGCCTCGTCCTAAGAAATGGTGAGTTTGAAGTCCTTGTCTGCAGTATCTTTTAAATCCAAATCCATCCGTTAAAAGGATATCATATTTGCTTATTTTAATAATTGTATTAGTTAGTATGTGACCTAAAACATGTTTGAAGCTACATAGGTATTTTAATAATAAAATGTATCGGTTGGGTGTCCCGTTCTTTCCTGATCTGAAAAATACGTTGTCGATTATTTAGCTGTGGTTACTCGGATGTTTTATCCAAGGTTAGCAATGTCGTTTTAGATGCGAGTGTAAGCTTCAGTTGTGAGATTTTTTTTTTTTAAATAGAGTCGTAAGTGTGCCTCCATGCTGTCTTCCTGGTCGCGTCCTCCCATAAACAGAAGTGCTTCGTAATTAGAACATAAGAAATTCTAACATTAACCGCTACGATAAAGTATGATTGCGTATTCATGTTTAGAAGCATGGCGCCAGGTCTTTCCAGACTGCGAGCAAAGTCATGCGAACTGTTTTTAATGCGCTTTTGTACCGCAGGCCAAGCGCACCAAGAAGGTGGGGATAGTGGGTAAGTACGGTACCCGCTACGGGGCCTCTCTCAGGAAGATGGTGAAGAAGATCGAGATAAGCCAGCACGCCAAGTACACCTGCTCCTTCTGCGGAAAGGTTTGTGTTCGGAACAACTGCCTGGTTGCGCGTGTTTGTCATATTGGTCTCTACGCTAGCTGTGCTAATTAAGGTGGTGTATTGCTATTAAACACGTGAAACGGGCACAGTGACACTCGGTGTGAGATAAACCCACTATATAGCAGGTGTAAACATTATTTGTTCGGTTGCTGTTAGGAATTATGCAAGAGTCATAGCCGAGCATGTTCTCACCCGTATATGCATGGATATGCCATGGAGAGCAAGATGGCAAAAAGAGAATTTACCCACAAGGGACCAATAGTGTCACACAAGAAATCCACAAATGAGAGGAGGCCGTTTGGCCCATCAAGCTCGTTTGGGAGAACTTAACTAATGACCCAGAGTTGTTAATCTTAGATCTGATTTAAAGGAATCCAGGGTTTTAGCTTGCTCTACACTAACAGGGTGACTTCGCGCTGTGTAAAGAAGGGATTTCTCAGATCCGTTTTAAAATGTTGTCCCACTAATTTCCACCTATGGCCACAGGTTCTAGTATGTAAACTAATATTGAAGTAACCATTTGGCTGAACAGCATCCCGACCTGTTAGAATCTTATATACCTGGATCATGTCCCCCCCCTTAGTCTCCTTTGCTCGGGGCTAAACGGATTCAGCTCAGCTAACCTCTCCTCATAAGACATTCCTCTTAGACCAGGAATCATTCTTGTAGCCCTACATTGAACCCTTTCCTAGGCAGCAATGTCCTTTTTAAGGTATGGTGACCAAACCTGCACACAATATTCTAGGTGGGGTCTTGCCAAGGAATTTGTGTAATCGTAGCATCACCTCTCTTGACTTAAACTCCACACACCTAGAGATGCAACACTGGCCAGAGTGGGTCATGGGGGCATCAACATAAACTCCAAGGTCTATCTCATAATCAGCTACCTTTATTTCAGTGGTACCCTTAAAATATTTGTACTTTATATTTCTGCTCCCTGCATGGATTACCTTACATTTATCTGTTAGATTTAATCTTCCAGGCATATGCCCAGTCGGTAATTAAACCAAGATCCCGTTGTAGCCTCTGTGCTGCTAGTTCAGTATCTGCCACACCACCCACCTTGGTGTCATCTGCAGATTTAACCAGTTTACTGTATGTATTGGTGTCAATAGCGTTAATGTAAGTTAGGAGCAATAGTGGTCCTAAAATTGAATCCACTATGTACATAGGCCCACTGTGACATTGTGCCTCTAACTACCTGCTGCTTCCTGTCTGTTAACCAGTTTTTGCTCCAAGCTGCTACAGCTCCTAAAGTCCATGCAGCTTTGAGCTTTAGTAGGAGCTGTTTCAGCTTTTAGAGATCTTTTGGAGTTAAAGCATTGGAAGAAACGTATGTCATCCTTAGCCTCCAGTGCACTCTTCCTTTCTGCGTTCCTCTTTGCAAGTCGTTTTTTTTTTTTTTTTCATTTTTATTTTTTTAACTCAACCTGTAGACTTAGATACTCTTGCTTTATTTTGAAATCATTATTTTCCATTTGTGGAACAGAGCCCTTTTCCTCCTGACTTTTCCTAATTTCCATAGTAAACCACCCTGGTTGCAGTTTCCTAGATTGAGTTTTATGGAAAGGGTAAGCCTTTTACAGTGCCCTCTTTTAATATTAATTTGGGCTCCCCCCGACCTGTATTCTTAACTAACCTCCCCCCCCCCAGTCCCTAGTTTAAACATTCCGTAACTACTGTACACATACACCTCCCCAATACAGTGGTTCCCCTCTGGTTCAGATGCGTTCACCCAGCTCTCTCTACCTATTTGTTCTTCATTCTCTCCCCGCCTGTGACATACAGTCTCCCTAAAAGGTGTATTAACTCCATGTTGTGTTGAATGAGAGCCAGTTGCTCCTCGAGGTCATGAACCTTGACCACGAGTGAGTCCACTAACTTGCATCGCTCGCAGATGAAATCCGATGCAAACATCCAGAAGGGCAAGCATCTTGCAAACACAACACTGAGCTGGCCCTATAATTACCTAACTCACTATGACTCCGTCCCTTGCTATATACTAGCTCAGTATGAATGTATAGCGTATTTAACTTTTAAGCTGATTTTAATTAACATATAGTTAATACAATAGGGTGCCAAGTACAATAAAGCTCTAAGTTGACACTTAATTTAAAAAGTTCCATTTTCACTTATCTGATAGGGTCAGAGATAAAAAATCTTTGAAATTAAACTTTTTTTAAAATAATGAAGTTAACAATTACTTACCTGACAATACCAAACCACGAATAACTAAAATAATGTGAAGTTGCTCTTAGGAGGCCGAAAAACCACAAAAACCATCTCAAAGCAGGCTACTGCTGGACCGGGCAAAAAAGTGGAAAATGTCCTCCCAACCCCGACTGGCGACCAAGCAAAGCTCAGGAGCAACTGTCCTCACGCGACACCTGCAGCTACCACTCCGTCATTGTTGATAATATATACTTCCAAACATTTCCAATCAACCTCTTGAGCATGTGCACCACACAAGTGCACACCGCATCTACCGCAATCCCAGCAGCCAACCAATGCTGAGCGTTAAATTTATTATTATTATTATTATTATTATTATTATTATTATTAGGGGTCCAAGCATGCAATGATGGAATCCTACTGTATTTGCTAGGATTCTTCTTTATTATGCATTAAAACGATATGGGGAGCAGAGACTGTAAGGTGTAGAATTCCCCCTACCACTCAGGCAAGCAAAATCATACCCATCGGCCTGATGGTGGACCAATAGTGCAATTTTATTTATTTTTTTACATTTTAGCCTATACCTCCGGAGTCATGGAAACCAAAATTATCATTGGTTTCTGCCAAATAAACATTGCAAATGGGATTATGAAGCTCCGCCCACTTTTAAATATTAAATCCCTAGGTACAGGCATAGTCTTATGTGTATTTGTTTAATTTCTCATAGACTAAAATGAAGAGAGAGGCTGTTGGCATCTGGAACTGTGGCTCTTGCATGAAGACTGTAGCTGGAGGTGCTTGGACATACAAGTAAGTCTCCTGCTCGGATTAAAGTGTTTGCACTTGATAGAAGTATTTCAAGATCATTCCATGTTTTCTTATCCAAGGCTATATGATCATATCGCTGAAGTGTACTGGGGATATCAGTTGTCGAATGATGGTCCCAGTTGTGATGCTTGGACTTTTTTTGTTTTTAAGCACGACATCTGCTGTTACCGTGAAGTCTGCAATTAGAAGACTGAAGGAGCTGAAAGACCAATGAACATCTTTTTGATAGATTTGTTCATCGCTCAATAAATCTCTCATGAGGATTTCTTTGAGTATAAAAGTTCTGTCATCCTTGCCCATTTTCCCACAGTTGTTCTGTGTCATGGTATTAAGTGGATCAAAAACTCTTCTTGGCATGTCTACCCATGAATCAGGGCTGCAACTAACGATTATTTTGATAATCGATTATTAATCGGGGGGGGTTATACAAAGGTTGTTTCCAGCAACTCGCATAAAAAATACATGGATGCTACATTAAGAGTATAAGTACATTAAAATTTTGTAGCAGCTGAATCAATGTAATGAAAAACAATCTTTTTTTATGAAGTGCAATGGTGCCATAATATGGTGACATAATATTCAGTTCTCCAGTTTTTTTAATGTAAAAGCACAGACTACCGCTGCTGTTACTAAGAATACTATTAAATCTGTTATTTAATCTTGATACACATATGTGATGGTTTGAGAGAGCGAGCGAGTGAGTCTGCATTTCTTACGGACAAACAAAGTAAACATTTATTGCAGAGAAAAAGCCTTTTCCCGCATTTTATGCTAAAAATGTGCCGGCTTGCACTCTCGTGAAACGCCATAGACCTCAGTGACTGAATGGCACAAATAAGACGATTGGTGAGGAAAAACCCGTGAACGGCAGGCGGCAAATTTCATTTTAAAACGTGTCTGGTTGTATCCACACACTACAGTGATGAACTCTAAATAAGATAAAAAAGATAAATATTTAAAAAGACAAATTTTTAGTTTATTTAATAAAAGGACAAGATATAGGCCTGGGGTGAGTTTCCCGAAGCCTTCTAAACGCTACGTCGTTCGTAAGTTCTGTGTTTAAAGATAGAACTAAGGAACGACGTAGTGTTAAGAAGTCTTCAAGAAACTCACCCCTGTTCTATAGCAAAGGTAGCCTTAAATGACTTCTGTTGTGATCTGGCACTATAAATAAAATTAACTTGGGGCGCCCCCCTAATAGAATGGTAAGGTAAACACTTTGTGGTATATGTAGCCACATTTGATAATAGCCGATTGTATTGACATCTTTCCCAGACAACCTTGAATTCACCTGTGTTAATGTGCACACGTGTGTGTGTGAAGGGGCGGGGCTGGTAACGCGGTCTGCAGTAACATCATTGGTTGCACTTGAAGTTAGAAGTTATCCAAGCCCACAGTAAACGGCTCATTAATAAGAATATTCTCAGAGTTGTGGTCTCGGCTGGTCTCAATAAAATCCTGAGTCCATGACAAGAACGAGTACAAATACGGCTGATTCAAAGACAAGATCGAGACCTTCAAAGACTGCTCTTGAGTACGACAGCATTTGATATTACTAGAAATTTCTATCATGAGAAAATGAAGCAGTGGTGTAGTTGGTAACAAGAAATTTAAGGTGAGTAAACTATATGCACAGCAGTAAAAACGGTGGGTAACTATTCATATCCTTAACATTAGTGATCTCAAAAAAAGGTGAGTAAACGCTGTTTTGTAAATTTAAAAGGTGCGTAAATGGCATTTATGTGCATTTACCCTCCACCACCGAATGAAGGATTTGTATTTAATTAATCAGAATAATTGCATAAAATAATCCAAAAACACCACGACGTCACATAATACATCAGTGTCTCTCCGACCTAATTTCAGCTAATTGTCGCAGCAGCCCCAGCGTACGGTCACACTCGATCAAGTAACCAGCCTGCTCGGCACAGTCAGCCACGTAGCGGGTCACCCTGCATAGCAAGGCATCCTCCTCCTCCAGATGGGCCGCCACGTCCAAGCAGGCTTTCTGGAAAGCATAATATTCAATCTCTGGAAACCACACAGACCTAGACGGATGCCTCCCCATCACATACTCCACGGTCAGAGGATTGTCCCAGATCATGTCGATAATCACCATCGGACAATCATATTCCGGTACCGTCAACAACTTCACTCTCATAGCACGGGCTGCAACACCGTCAGACAAATCCCTCTCGTATTGATAAGCACCCATACGCCAAGCCATTTTCTGCTTCATTTCAGTCTCCGCACTAAACGCCATTTTCAACCTTCTCACATAACCACATTAAATAAAGAAAACCCCGCACCCTAGTGTCCTTTGACCCCACCTGTCATCTTTGACAAATTTGACCTCTTTGTGACCTTTGACCCCACCTGTCACTTTGACGAAACACGGTATGCATTATCTCTCTCTCATTCCATGCTAATCTGTAAAGAAAATGCATTTTTTAATGATTGGGGATCTACCAAATTACAACTGACAGTGTGAAGATGGGGAATATAAACTAATATTTTGGGATTTTCTAAATGTAACAGGACCAAAAAAACAATATGTGCGAGTTCATATAATAAGAAATTTTACAAAATTCTTGTTAGGCAATATGAGTAAGACATCAAGACAAACGGTGTCTCTGCGCTTCCTGTAGTGTTTACTATAAGCTAAACAATTTTCCCCCTGGAATCAATGAAATACATCTTATTTTATTGTGCTTCTCTATCTGGGGCCAGTGCTCTAATATTTTATCCGACCTGTCAAAATGTTCTACCGAGTTAACTGCACACGCCTCCAACAAATCCTTTGCTATTTCCTACATGCCCATTAATTTATGCTGCCATCAAATGAATGAAAATCCTTAAACACTATGGGAAGCACATATTTATAGTTTGCTTTATGTGTAATAATGTAGTACTACCTTAAACACTACAGGAAGCATGTACACTATATGGACAAAAGTATTGGAACACACCTCTTAATTATTGAATTCAGGTGTTTCATTCAGACCCAGTGCCACAGTTGTATAAAACCAAGCACCTTGCCATCCAGCCAGATTTACAAACATTTGTGAAAGAATTGGTCAATCTGAAGGCAATTGTGATTTTTGTGGTCAGGCAGAGAAAGTGGAACACGTTATGGTACATTGTAGGAAGTATGAAATGGAAAGAAGTACTCTTATCCGGAACCTTAAAAGGATTAAAATCAGGTACATATTGACAGAAGTGTTGGGGAAAAATGTGTGCCACCCTTTTCTAGCGCAGTTTCTTCGGGTGACTGGTTTGGGAGGACTTAATTTCATGTTATTATTATTAGGTATTTTTTGGACTAAGGTAGCCGTTAAAATCCTGATCCACACTCCTTACCAGTTGGTGGCGGTAATGCACCATTTTGTTGTTTCCCGAACCTTCAATTTAAACGCCAGAAGAAGAAGAAGAAGAAGAAAATTGAGGGAGCCGGACAGAAACTGAAAGAACTTCTCAAAATGGCTCGATCGACAAAGGTAACTTATTTTTTTATTTGACCCAGTGAAATAATAATAATGACAGACTATTTACAAGGTAATAAAACTGTTACATACATGTAAATAAATGCGTGCGTAGATTTGTCTCGAATTGAAAAACTCACGCCAGCCATTTGACCGAAGTGGGCAGTTCTGCAGTTGTAAGCCGATTATTTGCGTTTTTTCAGTATATCGGATTCCCCTGTTTATAGTTTTGTAATGTCAGTTGCAGCTAATTAAAAATAAGACATGCAAAAAAGCTTTATGATTTTTTACATTTATATTAATATTTGAATTGCTTAATCGATTAGTGAAACGAAATTGTTGCACCAAGTTTGTTCTTGGGTAAACTTATGAGATAATATAACAACAATATTAAAATCACGCGACGTCTTATTTGCTTTTATAATAATAATGCATTTTATTTGTGGTCGCCTTTCTAAAACTTTCTAAAGGTCACCTACCATAGCCCATAAAAGACAAACAATAAAAACGAAGTTATTTACATAATCAAACAACAATTGGGTTAAAGCGAGTCAGCCAATTTAAACGGATGGGTTTTGAGTTTTGACATAAACGATGGAAAAGAATCGATATTTCTGATATCCTACGGAAGTGAGTTCCAGAGTCGGGGAGCAGAGCGACTGAAAGCTCTGTGTCCCATGGTGATGAGGCAGGCAGAGGGAACAATAAAATGGGTGGCAGATTAAGATCTGAGACATCGGGATCGAGTGGCGATGTGAAGCAGGCCACATAGATAGGGAGGGGCGAGATTATAGATGCATTTGAAAATGAATAGCAGAATTTTGAATGCTATTCTAGTTTGTATGGGCAACCAGTGAAGCCGTTGTAGAACTGGGGTGATGTGTTCCCTGGAGGGGGTACGAGTTATGACTCGAGCTGCAGCGTTCTGAAGGAGCTGGAGTTTACGGAGGGACTTGTTAGGGAGACCAAAAAGAAGAGAGTTACAATAATCAATCCTAGAAGTGACGGGGCTATGGACAAGGATGGCAGCCGCATGGGGAGTTTTTCATGGGAAAAAAAAAAACTAATGTTGAAAAAAATAAATATTCCCTATTCTTATAAAGTCGAATGTTGACAAATTTGACATCGCCCAACATGTTAAGTGCTCCAGGACGGCTGTATTGTGGGAAATTTTGCCGGCTTGCGGAGAAATTTTTCAGAGATGTCTGCTACACTTCCTTAGAAGTTTCTTCCTGTCTTAGTCAGCCATGGTGCTCTGCATGGATGTAGGCTTCTCCATGAGCAACTCAGCCCCTGGTCAGGAGTCTTCCTTTGAACTAGCCAAGAAGGTCATTCAAAACTGTGTGCAGCGACAGGTAAAGGTTACCTCATTGACTCCCCTAAATTGTATGCTTAATGATCTTGGTTGCAAAAGCTGATGTGTGTTTCCTTCTCAAAGGTGTTTGCAGAGACCAAGGATGAGCTGGGTTTGGTCTTGTTTGGCACAGAGAATACTAAGAATTCACTGGACAGCAGTGGACAATACCAAAATATTTATGTTCATAGACACCTGATGCTACCTGATTTTGAGCTGCTGGAGGACATCCAGCAAAAAATACATCCTGGGAGCAAGCAGGCAGATTGTATCCTTTTTTTGGACCCCCCCACACACACACACACACACAAACAATGCAGCTCATACTTTAAGATACAGGTACACCAATCCCACTTTTACATTGTCAATATTACTTGGGATCATATTACTTGCGTTGTCTCGTATATATTTGAAAGAGGCTCATATTGAGTGGTTAGATGACTTGACTAATTCCTTTCAGGGCTGGATGCACTTGTTGTGTGCATGGATCTCATACAGAAAGAGACACTGTGAGAAGCTTCAGAAATTAAACAGCAACAATAAACCTAATGGACACAATTAATGTTGGCAGATTTTACTGACGTGACTGTATGCGTGTGTGTGTGTACAGGGGAAAGAAGTACGAGCGAATCAGCATTGCTCTGTTGACAGATCTGCAGTCCCATGTCAGTGCTGACCAGCTGGATACTATCATCGCCAACCTGATGAGGGCTGGAGTCATGCTGCAGTTCTTGTGTGGTGTTTTCAGCATCATTCACTCATTTCATCCTAGATATTAACACATTATGCTTTAGGGTTAGCAGTTACCATCCCATTAAACTTCAGTTTAATGTTCCCTACTAGACTGTCTGAAGTGCCCCCTCTAAATTGTATTAGGGCTGCAGTCACTTCTGTCAAATGTCTGACCCCTGACCTCTGTCCCTTTCAGCTTGCCCTTTCCTGTGCACCTGGAGGAAGGCGATGGAGAAGAGGGTGATGGACAGCTTGGCATAAAGCGGCCTAGGTTGTCCCCCCAGGAAGGAAAGGGCCTGACCCAAGAGCAACAGCTGGGTGTGAAGCTGGTGCGGCAGATTATGACCTCACTGGATGAACAGTGTGGTCTGGAAGAGGTTTATACATTCAGGTGTGTATAACACTTGTCAGTGGCACCTGTATTCTGTGTGTTTGTGCATAAGAGGTCATGTGAGGTATGTAAGCTGTTCTGCTTACCCTGCAGCACAGCCATTGAGAGGCTGTCTATCTTCAAGAAGATTGAGCGAAGGCCCACAGCCTGGCCATGTCAGCTAACCATTGGCAGCACTCTGTCCATCCGCATTGTTGCCTACAAAGCGGTGAGTCTTCACCTATCAAATGTATTGCGTAGATGACATCAGTGTGGGGCATGTCTGCTTCAGAGATGGGGTACAGCGTGTGTGTGCACGTGCAAGAGCTTTTTTGTACTTGAGGGACTTGTTTTTCTGCCTTAGGTGACAGATGAAAAGGTCAAAAAGAGCTGGATGGTGGTTGATGCACAGAGTCACCAGAAGGACGATGTGAAGAGAGACACTGTTTACTGTTTGAACGATGATAATGAGACGGAGGTTTCCAAGGATGACACCATTCAGGGTGAGGGACTGAGGGCGGGGATGGACTTAGGATAGTGTAGGACAGATGGGCAGGAAGATGTGGCTAGCCCTCAGAGACAGGCTGGGGCAACAGACACCTGCTATAATTTTGATTCAAATAGAGAACCACAATAATTGTTTGTGAAGAAATAGAAAACGGCCAATAAAACAATACAAACATCTCCTTCTATTTTCAATTTCTTTTAAATAATAATGTCTATTTATTGTGGTCCCCCATTATAAATTTTGCTAATTTTTGTGTGGATGCCCAGCCCATGCTCAGCAAATGTTATCTTTAAGATTTCAAAATGGCACAGTGTACCATATGTATTAAACAGGAAGGGAGGATGCTCTGGATGTACATTTGTGTTATTTTTCTTTGTCATCTCTTACCAAAAGGATTCCGCTACGGCAGCGACATTGTGCCTTTCTCCAAAGTGGATCAAGAGCAGATGAAATACAAGTGTGATGGGAAGTGCTTTGCAGTGCTTGGGTTCACCAAGCAGAACTTGGTACCAAATCTTTTTATGCTGCGATTCTACTCCTTAGTCTCAGATTCGGGACAGTATGCCAATGTGCTTCATCGTTCAGTGTATTTCAGTTCGTCTACAAAATTTTGTTGTGATATAAGAAAGACCAAAGAACCAGTGATTTAACATATCGTTCAAAACTCCACAATGCAGATTCAGCATCACCAGTTCATGGGCACGCAGGTCCTCAAGGTGTTTCCCCCCAAAGATGACGAGGTGAGAGTCATCATAGCCAGAGCTAAAAGTGTTTGAATTTGACAGCTTTACTGCGTCTTTCATGGTTTCTGTCTTTGTACCGTGATTAAATCCAGTTTTTACCACTTCTCTGTTTGCTTGGCCGTCCCAGCATGCTGCCATAGCCTTATCAGCTCTAATCAGGGCCCTGGAGGAGCTGAGAATGGCTGCAGTTGTACGCTACACCTATGACCGCAGGAGCAGCCCCCAGGTGGGAGCTGCCTTTCCCTGCATCAAGGACAAGTATGAGGTGAGGCAGGGGGTTAGGGTTTGGGTTTGGGTTCAGGTTCAGCCGGGGCGGGGTCTCTGCTGTTGAAGCCTCTGCTATATAGGTCTTGGCTATGCAGACGGTTGCATATGACACTTGCTCATTTTAAGAGTGAAAAAAATCTGAATATTATGAAGCTTTGGTAAACCACTTCCCACTCTTCTCCTCAGTGCCTGATATATGTACAGCTACCTTTCATGGAGGATTTACGATTCTTCAGCTTCCCTTCCCTGGAAAACAACAGGAAGTTTACAGCCTTAGGTGTGTCATTCTGGGTGAACATGTACATACCTACACACTGTTTTCCTGTCATTACGAACACTCACTCTCTCTAACTTACTGTAGTAATAGTAACTTTGTGGATGGCCCATGCAGTGTTTTTCAATGTTTGTTGCGCTCCACAACAAACACACACACACACACTCTTTTCAGTCTGCACACAGTGCACAATAGCAGACATCACACATTAGTTTGGGTTTATTCAGGTTTTATGACAGCTGGTCCCAGTTGTTCAGAAGTAATCTGATTTGGATTTCGGTAATCTGACTAGATCAAATCTTGAAAGTGGGTTGTTCAAAAGGAAAAAAAGAATTCTGAATTTGGATTGTGTCACATTATCCAGTCTTGGTTTTGATCTGGATCAAACCTTGAGTATGTGTTGTGCATAAATTTTTAATAGGATTGGGATAAGAAATAGCATTACCCTGATCCCAGCAGAAGGTTGGATTTCAGAAACAAAGTACAATAAAACTTTAAAACTGGCATGTAATATATACATTTATATTTTGCATTTGAACCATTACAGTGATAAAGCAGAAATAAGGCTACTTATTAAACCTTTCAGCACACTAAAGTTAACAAAAGGGATCCAGATGAAACTTTTTGAAGTGGACCCTAGAGATTAAGCAAAAACTGACTTGATCATATGCATTTTCTAAAAGCACATATTCAGTACAGAGTCATGGCAGGCAAAGCATCCCCTGCATGATACAGTTGTCCATCACATTAAGTGCAATTTACAGACAACAAAAGCCAAAGTGGAGAAAACCCAGACCATAAACCTCAGAAAGCCTGTTTCATGTGCTCTGCCAGAGAAACAGCTCTCTGCGGTGGACTCGCTCATTGACTCCATGATGTTGCTGGAAGAGCAGGATGGGGAAACTGTAGACATCTTCAAGGTCAACCACATGGCCAACCCCCAGTTCCAGAGGCTTTTCCAGGTACACCAGCAGCCGCTGCATCACAGAAGCTGTTTTCTGCCAGTCATCATTCATGGATGTGTCATGCTGCCTCTCCCATGCCTCTCGATCTGCAGTGCCTACAGCACCGGGCCCTAAACTCAAACAGCCCTCTGCCCCCCATGGAGTCCTGGTTACAAAGAGCACTAGAGCGCCCTCAAGTCCTTGCCACACGCTGCCACGTACCACTGCGGGAGCTGAAACTACAGTTTCCTCTGAAGGAAGTCGTTCGCAAGAAAGAACAAAAGACCAGTGCAGATGTATTCGGACACAGGTAGGACTCGTCTTGTGACATCCACTGGTCATTGTGGCCATACCTTTCAACAGAGCTGGGTACTTGGACTTAAGTAAAAACTAAATGTCTTGTACTGCAGAGTTAAGAGAATGTGTTTGCATTGTATTCCAGTTCTCTGCGAGCAAAGCACATCTCTGCATTATCCTCACTCTGCTTATGCCTAGGAATGAGGAGGAGCTAGTTGCAAAAGGGACCAAAGAGGAGGAGTTCAATCTGCAGGAGATCTCACAGGCCAATACTAAAGTGAGTGTCGAGAGACAGATCACAGGTTTCTGCAGAACTGCAGGGGTCATCGATCTGAAAGAACATTATAGAAGCTAGCATTTTTTTCCAGCTTCAGTGACAATGCACAGAGCTCCTGAACTGTGCCTGACTGCTTGTCTTGTAGGTGGGCAGCTTGAATCCCGCTAAGGACTTCTGTACGCTCATCCAACAGAAAACGCTTCCCTTTGCACAAGGTGGGACATTAGACATTAGGGGAACAGAGACAGAGAGTCTGTCCTATTGAAGGATCAGGACAGGGAAGAGAACAGAACACCCATGTCCAAGTCCATTATGGTTAAGATTGCTCTGGTCAGGATCTCTTACTCTGTGAAAAGCCTTTTTAATTGTGAAGCTTTTTTTTTTCCTTTTCATTGCAGTTTGCCAACAGCTCATCCTTAGGATTGAGCAGTTGCTAAGCAAAAAAAGTATTCCTTACTACATGAAATCCATTGACTGCATCCAGGCATTCAAAGAGGAGTCCATCAAGGTATGATCGGCCTTGTAATTGGTTGCAGTAGAGCCACTGGTACAGAGTAAAATGGCACCTCAGAGCTTGGCTTTGAACCTCTAATAATCTCTGCTGCACGCCGCAACAGGGTGTTGTGTAGGAATAGGATGCCCCACAGCTGGCACATTCTTTGCTTTGTTTGGGCAGATTGCCAACGCAGAGCTGTATAACAGCTACCTGCACTCGCTGAAGAGGAGTATTTCTGATCAAGGGCTTCAGGAATTCTGGAATCTTCTTGTTCAAAGTATGTCTTGCGTCGAACCCTTAACACAGCAGAATGGTTGGCTTTTTGGAATTAAGTAATGCGCCCATGTGGTTGCTCTTAGCAGATGGCATCAAGCTGATCAGCAAGGCTGAGGTGGCAGGAAGTTCTGTTTTACCGCAGGAAGCCACACAGGTGGGTCTGCTGACGCATCATCATGACGGCCTTTGCAGTCATGCAGGTGTAACGGACCGAGGGTCCTGATGTGTAAGGAGCAGGAGTTCTGCGCTTTTGTAGTGTACTGGTTTCCATTTAATTCCAACCATTTTTGTCTCAGTTTATGACCACAGAAGAAAATACTGAAGCAGCAGCTACAGAGGATGCTGGAGATGTAGATGATTTGGTGAGTAGGACCAATAGATGCCCTTTTTAACTGCTTTTTAGGCTACGTTCACACTGCAGGACAAATGTGGCCCAAATGCTATTTTTTGCTCATATGTGACTCCGATTTTTTTCACGACAATGTGAACCACACAAGTCACATGGAATCCAATTTTTTACAATTCCAATTTGGCCCACTTCAGTATGTGGTCATAAATCAGATACAGGTCTGATTTTTTTTTTTTTTTGCAATGCGACCTCAGTCTGAACAGCGAAATAGGAATTCATGCGACTTTTCCTGCGTTTGAATATCTCTCAGAGCTCGGAAATTCCGAGGTGAGTGACGTCACGTCCAACAATCTCCCGTTTGAGATACCACGTCACGGAACAAACATGGCTGCCTCCATGAACACGCTGCTGTGTGTTGTTGCTTTATATTTTAGCAGATTTGGAGTGAGGTTATTTTTTCTGAGAGACAAACGAACAAGAAACACGAACTAGTCAAACCACGTTAAAAGCTTTATAAAATATTTTAGTACATCCATAGCGATATTCTTTTTTCAAGAGGCAAAGAAACTACAAACAAAAGTATTTGGGGAGATAAATCTGTTCAGGCAAAACTGGAAGGCTCATATCATAACCGGGCAGTTTTCCTGCATCAATAAAGTGACGTCTTTGTTTTTGCGCATGTGTGTAATTGCGTTTTTGTTGTTTTGAGCGCACGCGGGCCAGTTCAGTATAGTGAACCGTTCACATTGAAATCTGATATTGCCCACATTAAAAAGAGTAATGTGAACAGGGAAACAAAAAATCTGATCTGAGCAGAAAATCAGAATTGAGCATTAAGGCCTGCAGTGTTAACGTAGCCTTAGATATCAAGTCATGGATGACTAAGACCTTTCTACAGCTAAGTCAGAACAAAACAGAGATCTTGGTGATTGGTCCCTGCACTGGCTACCAGTCTGCTTCAGAATTGATTTCAAGATTCTTTTACTGGTTTATAAAGCTCTTAATGGTCTTGGACCTATCTATTCATCAGATTTGCTTTTATCCTATGAGCCTCCTAGAAGTCTCAGGTCTTCAGGTAGTGGCCTTTTAATTATCCCTCAAATCCAAACTAAAACCCATGGTGAAGCATCCTTTTGTTACTATGGTCCACGTCTGTGGAACAGCCTTCCTAAAGACCTGGGGGCATCAGAGGATGTTCATATTTTTAAAAGCAGACTTAAGACATACCTTTTCAATCTGGCTTTCGCTTTATTGTTTTACCAAACTTCATCTGTCTGCTTATCTATATATGTGAACTTATGTGTTTTACTTATTTGTCTACTCATGCATATATTTTTCCATTTTATTAGTTGGCATATCCTCCTTTTTTTTTAGTTTTTTATACTTTGTCATCTTCCTTTTAACACCTTAATTCCAGAACATTTAATCTTTTTTCTTTTATTATGTTTTATCTTTATCATCGTTTCACATCCAACATTTATACTTTTTTATTTTTGTACTTGCTTGTACTTTTTCTCTTTCCTATCATATTTATCAATCATAATTTTATTTCCTTTTTATTAACTCATCATAATTTTACTCACTACGTTTTAACCTGCCTCTGGTGTTTTCTTATGCAAATTTAAGATCCATACCATTTCCTAAGTTCCTGTTTTGATTGTTGTCGTCTTTTATGTACTTATCTGTTTGTTTCTTAACTTATTTATAATTGTCTTTAATGTCCCTTTATCTTGCATAGTTTGGGTGAGGGTGGCACTATGCGTGGGTTGATTTTGTTTTTTATTGTGTAAAGCACTTTGTGTTTCATTAAGTTTGCAGGAAAGGTTATATATAAATAAAGCCTGATTGATAGGAGTTGGGGCTGTTACTGATAGTAAGCATGCCAGATGATGCTTCTTACCTGTGTGGATGGTGTGTCAGTAGGGCTGAATCTGTAAACAAGCTCTTTCTGTGTCCCACTCTATTTCTGCAGCTGGAGCTCATGTGAGCACGTCATGATTCATCAGCAAGAAGGTGTCTGTGTAGGGGCTGGGCACTGGTGCGAGCCCATAATTTGCTGCCTGAGCTACCCAGACCTGCAGTTTTTACCCTGTTTATTCATGGATAATAAAATACTGTCAAAATGCTCACTTCAAGTATTTACATAAGAACATAAATTTACAAACAAGCTCATTTGGGGAGAGCTTAACTAATAGCTCAAAATTGTTAAAATCTTATCTCTGATTTAAAGGAACCCAGGGTTTTAGCTTGCATTACACTACCAGGAAGAAGTAGTTTCTTATTCTAAAGAGAATTTTTGCTACGTGGAAACACATTGGGGCGTTTTTTCCACCACACCAGATACTGAACATTTGGTACTGCAAGAAAGTACTGAAAGATCAGTACTTCGTGCTGGTTTTCAACTGGTGTAAACACTGGTACTGACGCTGAATGACATCGCAATGCGAGGCAGGGTATTTTGTACTAAATTTGAAAAATGGCTGTAGTATATTGTAGGGCTGGATGATGTGTGTTTTTAATACCAACATCGCATGTCATGCACATACAATTCTTATTAGCTATATTAAAATAAGGCTTTTTCTTACTTTCAATTCTGTACTGACATAGTGTGGGGATGAAAGTTTCACTAAAATATTTTTACTCTGTTACTCTCATAGGAAAAAAAACTTGACAAGCTTTGCAATTTTAATTGTTATTCCTTTTATAGATTCTTATGTTTAAAAATCAGTTTAAAGTTTACCTCCACTGCTTTTCCGTGAGCGCTGCATGCATTATCCGAGACAATCGTAATCATTTTCATCCTTGTCATTTAAATCACTCAAACAGGTTTGTGGAAAATTTATGAACTCTTGTTTTATAAATACCCAAGTATTTATTACAACTAAATCACACTGCTGTAAAATCACATCACTAGGACAGCATGCTGTATTAATATATTCAACAAAATACTTTTTAATTTCTTGTCATGCCATCCGGATCTTTTTGTTGTATATGTTCTTATAACCAAATCACATTATTTTTTTACTCAGTTCATTTATTATTTTCACAACTGTTTTCAAGGCAGCATTTGTATTGTGTTTCAGCGGCAGGATATTTGCATAACCAATCGACAAAGCGTTTCAAGTCCCACCCCAAAATACCAAAAAAGTACCCCACCTGGTTTGGCACTTTCAGTACTGGAACTTTTGGTACTGGTACTCAACCGGAAGTCAATGGAAAAGTACCGAAAGCACCCTACCAAAAGTACCATACTTGGTGCAGTGGAAAAGTGCTCATTCATAGCAAAGTTTGCTTTTCGATGTTGAGAGGAGAATGGGGGTGGGGCTTTCAGTGACATCACCACCCTCGAGTGGGTGTCCATTTGTCCACAACCTTCCCTTCCGAGTGGACGAAGTATGTGGCATGCATCATGGCTGTAGCACAAGCCTGCAGAGAGAATGTTTAACATATCGGCCCTTCATCAGAACAAGCCATTTATTTCATAAAGTCCTGGGAAGAAACTGTTGTTACTTACATGGTAAGGAATGAGAGAGAGCATAGCTCCAATTGGGAATTTCTTGTAATCCAGGTTACCAGAGATTGGTTCAACCCGTCCATGTTCCTGAGTCATAGACAGCAGTCTAGAGAAATGAAAAGTCATAATGTGAGATGCCTTTAAATTGAATATTGACATGACTGCCAATACCCAAAAACAAAAGTACAGTAGATAAGTTGCGCTGACCTCAGGTTGGGGTGGCCTTCGATGATGGCGTAGCCTGTGGGGAGGCAGCCTCCTCCGTCGTGACTGAGCGCAGCCCAGCCGCAATCCACCAGCAGCTGGTTCCTGCTGGGGTAATGTCCTATGACCCGGGTGAGGACTCGTACTGCCACCTGCTCCAGCTTACAAGAACCAATCTTCATCTGCTGGGCATCTGTGGTCAAACTCTATGTGAGTTCACTTTGCAGCAGTCCATTCATTACTTTTACAGCATTGTGGGATGAAGCTGCAGCTCCAGTGCTATTTTGGGAGTTAAGGCTCACCATAAAAAACATAGTTCCCAGGATGCACCTCACTGAGCTGAGCCATGTCCTGCACTGGGTGGCTGCAGGAGGGAGTGGAGCCAATGCTGGACTTGGGACCATCCATTCCAGCTGCCCTCATCCTGTCCAGAGCACATGCATGGTGTCAAAATGTCACATATTAGCTTCCTAACAATGATTTTCTGTATTCTTAAAAAAATTAGCTTTTTTAGTATCCACAATATGCTGCATTCCATTTGAACTCATAAGTCAGAAATTGGAGTTCCTAATCGGAAATTTCAACTGGAACACCCACTGAAGTCGGAGGAATCTACACAGCCCTGACCTCAGAATTCTACATGGCTGTGCCCTTTATCAACTGAAGTGAAAGCTGTAGTTTTATACTGTTTATTAGCACTAGCATCTTATTTGTGGCTCATTAAGTAGGTCGTACACGCAATGTTTTCCGTGTAATGTGTTATCGCCTGATATTGCTAACAATTCTATGCTTAGGGCAGATCATTAAGCAGACACTACCTCAGACTGACATATTGTACACATTGTACTCAGACACTCATACTGTAATAGGATGGCTGTTTCTTTTTGTGTGTTGTTCTTATTTATTAATTTAACTTATGCTGCTAAACAGAGAGCTGCTAAACTGTTTTTGTAATAGTGACAAAGATCTATCTTATCTTAACTGGATTAGAGCTAGGGCCTGTTTCAGAAAGCAGGATTTCTTACTTAGCCAGACAACTTTTCAGATTTAAAGGAGTCTTAACTAAATGTAAAGAAAAGAAGATAAAGGCAATTTAAATTGAGGTCAATTAAATCTGACTAGTTACCCGGCTAAGCAAGAAATATTGCTTTTTGGATCGGGTCCCTGCTATTGCTAAATGGCTTTCCGGCATACTGCACTGGAACGCTGTATGGTGTATGACGACATTCCCAGTTTCGAGTTCCGACCTCCGAGATAAATAGAACACAGCATGTTTTCGATCAATATGTAAGCACTCAGTTAACTGTCTTACCAGAGACTGGAACTGTGTGGTATTCATTTAAAAATGGATGTTAAAACTGAGGGGAGTGAACAGAGTATAGAAAGCACTTTACTTCTCCATGAAGTGCAGAGTAAATGTGGTAGTTTTCTGGGCAATGGCTTTGATGTGCTCCTCCCCTGAGCAGCTGTAGGTGTTTCCACAGTGCACATAAATTCCAGTCAGCTCTACTCCTTCACTTTGGAAGATGTCCTGGGCCAAGAGCAGAGCTGCTGGTTCTGAGTGTGGAACTCCAGCTGTCAGTGGTTAGAGGGGTAATTTCAAACACCACATTCATTTTCGATATAATGGACATGAGCCCACCACAAGATCATGAAGCCATCAGGTGAATTATATTTTAACATTATGCTAATTTATAATTTACAGTTTTAATTTGTGAAACTGATATGCAACTTCGAGACTCCTGATCCTCAACAAATCTATGCACTGTGATCACTACAGTATTGCTTTCTTGCACCTTAACATTAACATCTACCACAGTAGTACTTGCTGACAGGCTGATCCTTACCCCTCCCATTGTCACAATCCAGTTTCAGCCAAACCCTCCACACTTTACCACCCTTGAGTGGGCGTGTTCGCAGATACTGCAAAGCTACATGGCTGTCTATGAGAACATGGAAAAGCATCGTCTCCTCTGAAAGCTGAGCACAGCGCTCCACCTTGTCGAGGGGCAGAGGGTATGCATAGAGGATGTCGTCAAAGCCATGCTCTGCATAAAAGGCAGCTTCAGCCAAAGTAGATACAGCGATGCAACGACGGGAGCCTCCGGTCATGATCTCGCCACACTCACTGGGAAGGGCAATGCAAACAAACCATTCGAATGACGTTTAACAGCTTCAGGGTGCTGTTAGAACAAAGTACAAGTGTCATAAACTTCACGATTAAAGTAAAAACATTTCAGATGAAGACATAAGACATAAGGAGATTAAAAATGCGCATTTCGTTTCTTACACCGTTTATGAGTTTTCATGTAAGGTCGGAGTTGAACAAAGTACGACAAGTGTTATCAACTTTACGATTAAAAGAAAAAGATTTTAGATGAAGACATAAGAGTTAAAAAATAAGCATTTCGTTTCTTACACCGTTTTATGAGTTTTCATATGAGGTCGGAGTTGAACTCCCATCTGCTGAAAACGCTCCAGCATCGCTTGGGCATTTTGGTTCACCTTCTGTAGGTCAACGATGAAAACTGGCGTGCAGAGATCGCTAACTAAAGTGTCCTCCATGATATCGCTGAAAGGAAAGACATTGAACCAGGGTTCAAGGATGAAAACGTCACGAAAAACGTAACTTCCCGTCAGAAACACGACGTTGACGTCATTTCAACATGGCGACTTACAAAGTCAATTTTAGACTATTTTAAAATGTTTTTTTGTTAAATGTATTAATAGTTATGAATGTAATTGCACGTGTTCGATTTAGAGAATGCCATATCATGACCGTAAACAGTATTCTAGCATAGAATATTAGATTTTTACCAGACTTGTTAGTGTCTTTTGTTTGTTTGTAGTTTGTTTGCCTCTCGAAAAATTAATATCGCTATTGATCTACTAAAATATTTTATAAAGCTTTAAATGTGATTTGACTAGTTCGTGTTTCTTGTTTGTATGTCTCTCGGAAAAAAAGAATCTCACTCCAAATCTGCTAAAATATAAAGCAACAACACACAGCAGCGTGTTCATGGAGGCAGCCATGTTTGTTCCGAGATGCGGTATCTCGAACGGGAGATTGTCGGACGTGATGTCATTCACCTCGGAATTTCCGAGTTCCCACCGAAGTAATATGACGTAGCAACCATCGATTTTTCTGAGGTCGGAACTGGGAGTACACATGCATCCCAGTACAGCAAGTCAAGGGCTACCGGTCGGGTAGGGATGGGACAAGGTGGCGGCGTAAACAGTAGTGTATTACCAGCTCTCGGCATTTGCTTCTGGTTAGATATATATTGTGGCGACGGGCGGACCGAGACACGGAGACTCATTTGCCGGGGAAACACGCTCTTTATTAGTAGTCTTTATAAGGACTACATCACGCACCCAACAAGCACCAAAACCCAACCACGCATAATAGGGAAACACAGACGCCTAAGTGTAAGACTCATACAGGGTGGGAGATTTACGGAAGCTAATTACACATGAGGATCCGACCGGGTACACACAAGACACAGGTGAACACACGCGCAACAATAAGGAATTATCATTAACGACAATACAACAAGAGCTATTTGCAAACGCACGCGGGGCATGCTGGGACATGCGCCCCGCCGTCGCTACAATATACACGCAGTTTTAGTTATTCTGTCCACATGTGTAGAATAACTACAACGCCGTAGTGTATATACTAGTATATTAATATAGTGAATTAGAAGTTTTAGTTGATCTAATTAACGTCTGCACTATCTTAGCTCCTCTTTGCCCAACAAGGAAATTGTGACTTGCTACAATGTCACAAGCTACACATATTTAGGCAGAATATAGAATAGAATATAAATACTTTAATAATTTCAGAGGGGACATTAGGTATGATGGAATATGATGAAAATCCCCTCTAAGAAGATGAAATGTAGACAAGGACAAGCAATCCACTTGTCTACTGAATATTGTGTCCTGATATATTAACCAGAACAAAGACATAACAATAAATGAATGACAATAAAAGTGGCTATTCTATTCTATTATTCTATTCTATTCTATTCAATTCTATGTTTTTGGGCTTGGTCTGGGTGCTGGCTGGGTGAGACTTGCACTCTCGGGCCCCTCCTGCAGCCAGATGCCGTATGACAGATGTTTGGAGCAATGCAAACCTGGCCAGTGCAATAATGATAACACAAATATAGTCATTTACATTTATTCATTTGCCAGATGCTTCTATCCAAAGCGATTAACAACAAGGGAATGGAAACCCACTCAAGAGCTATGTGGTAATTAGCACAAGGAGTTGAATCAGGTGTGTAAATTGAGGGGAAACCCAAAAAAATGCTGGGCTCTGGCCCTCCAGGACTTCAGTTTGACACCCATGCCCTAAAGTTTTCTGACACCTTACCCTAACACACTGTGGGCCAGTGTGTGGTTGTGTGAATGTGTGTATGTCTGTGTGCATGCATGTGTGTGGGTCATCCTCTATTATATATAAGTAGTACTCAACATTTCTACTGAAACAGGGCATTTCAGACAGAAAATAAAACTTTTGTAATTGCTGCCAAACTTGGCTACTTAAGCTATATTAAACACAGATTAGCATCATGAACAATATGAATAAACTAGGCCCTGGCAGGAAAAAAACTGCATACACCCAATCAATAGGTTAACAACACACTATGAACCACACTGCATTTCAAATCACCAGAAAGTGCAATATACTTAATTAAATCATTAACTTCCAGCTTGTTTTAGCAAACTTCATGCACTTTAGCAAACTCTGTGTTCAATTCTTGTGTGATTGCTTTTTTATGCCAAAAAAATCACCAGGTTTTTCTTTCTCATGGACTATTGAGTGTCAAAAGGGTGTTAGCACTCTTGTACGGGTAAAAAATGCAGTGGAGATACCAATTACTAAGGCAGACACATGCACTTTATGCAACCCTGGAAATGCAACTTTGAATCCCTGCAGGTATTTGCACATATGGGTGCATTCTGCATTTTCAGGCAGATTTTTCATCAGCAATGGTTCTGCTACAAGAAGCTCATTAACAATCCCATTCCTTGAGACATCAATAACGTCCCAGAGGGGCTGTCAATATCAAGAAACAACTCAGGGAGTAGGCAGGAAAAGGCCCTCATCAAGTCTAAATTCTTCTTTGAAAATCTGCTCTGCATCTCAGACAATGTAAAAATGCTCAGTAATGGGCTCCTTAGTTTGAAACCACTCCCACGCAGGGGAATGCTAAGTTAAACTGCCCACTAGGGACACAGCAACGAGTCACCTGTTTACCCACTGTTCTATGGTGTTTTAATGGAGCTTCATTTGGGATTTCACCACAAATTCGGGCCAAAATAGCATCATTCACACAAAGACCTTACTGGCACTGTACATATCTGCAAACTATGACTGTAAAAGTAGCTTTAGCAGGTTTCAAAATGCCAAGAACATGAACCAAAAACTTGCCAATGACAAAGAATTTATCAAGTTGACAGTTTCTCTGCTCAGAGCAAGGCATCCTCATCATCTGCAACCTTTGACAAGATGGGGATCACCTCTTCATTGTTGCCCACATATTTGGTCACCTCAAAATTAGTCCACCAAATTTCCAAGAGCATATTGAGGGAGGGGCAGCTGTAATTGTGTGTGAAATAATGGTGTTGAAAAAACGTGTAGTGAACCTGCCAAATCAAAAAACCATTTGGCACAAAGTCTGCTTTTAATCGCAATCGCAACAGCTAAATGGAGTTAGTGGTTAAAGCAGCTGTCTGTGAATTATAGCCTGCACCCCACCTATGACTTCACTCATCACTGTTGCCCCATCATAACTCTGACTCAAGATGCTTTATGCATTAAAGCCTGTGTGTGACAGGTGATCAAGAATTTCAGAGGCAATGTAACCTCACTGAACTGAAGCATCAAGCTGCTTCAGTTCAAGTAAACGTATCAGGTGTTCCTCTGGTATCCCATTGTATACAAACCTCAGCATGACTGGAATGTTTTCTACATTGGACCTGTCCTTGGTGCCATCACTTTTGATGCGGTGGCTCTATGAATCTGCCTATGCATATCAGATCTGGATTTCTTTAACTCTGACATCCCCAGGGGCAGAGCAGCCAGAACAAGATTAAGTACAACTACAGGTCACAGAAATCCAGGACTGGATGGCATCATTTTACAACTGTCAAAATAAGATTGTGAGAGAAAAGATAACCACATGATTCATGGATACATCACTCCAAAAAAAAACAGGGGGATTAAAAAAGGGACTCATTTAAAGATTTTGTTTTATTGACATGTAATAGGGGAGGGAGCTAGTCCTCCATCAGGGGTGGGGGGCAGAGCTGTAGCTGGAAACTCTCGCTGTGAAACAGACTAGCAGAAGTGAGGTTGGATCTCTCAGTGCCACGGGAACGAGACAGCTCAGTGAGCAGGGCCAGCTGCAAGACAGGAGTCACAGATACAACATCCCTGGTCAATATGCATACCAGACCAGCAGGGGGCACTGTCACCGAAAAACTACACATTCAAACCCAAAAAGTGAAGGGGGGGAGGAGTCAGAGCGTCAGCACAATCAGGCCCAGTTGAGCCAGGCTGGCGATTCACACTGTGATAGGGACTGGCATGTCTAGAGAAACACTACACAGGCAGGAGGCAACTAATCTGAGAGCAGCTACGACCTGGAGATGAGGCACCAGATACTTAACCCTGGAAGGGCCGCGGTAGCTGCAGCGTAATTGGGCCCAGGACTGGCTCTGCTGGGCATTCAGCGTGGTGTCAGGGTTCAGCTGGAACAGAACACAGGCAGCTCTGTTAGCATCAGAAAGACTAAGCTTCGGGACATGGGGACAGCATTCAGCCAAGGCAGCCTCAGAGCATCAATCAAGATGGAGCATTCAGTCTGCTGTATGAAATCATGCAGGAAATACTGCCCATCAGCCATTCTTTGAGCCGCATGTATCCTGCAGAGATACAATCTAAAGAAGACAGTATGAACTGGACAATACACTAGACATGAGCATCGTGCCAAATGAAGAGTTTACAAGAGGTTATCTTAACCTTCCCGTGCAGGTCTTCAGCAGGCAAACAGGTCACGGACATGATCTTAATCTGAAAGGGGAAAGTGAATTACTTGCCAATCATAAACCGCCGCGGAGACACGGAGAGCAGGAAATAAGTATGGAAGGGAGAATGCAGAGGAAGTGGCAGGAAAAACAGAAAATATGACAGGTAAATGTTCGGGGGGGTAATGAGGGAGAAAGGAAAACAGGAGGCTGGGAAGGGAGAATATGTGTAGTAGGTGGGGGGGCAGGAAAATATGATAGGTAGGGAAGGGAGAATGTGTGGGGGGACAGGGGAGAGGGGGAAACTTGAGATATGACAGGTAGGGAATGGATAATGTACAGAGGAGGTGGGGGGGAGAACGGGAAACAACAGATAGGGAAGGGAGAATGCTTCAGCTTATGACGAGGCAAACAGTGTTTTTTTTGGGGGGGGGGGGTACAGAGGAAGTGGAGGTGAAAACAGGGGTGTGGGACAGCAGAAGTGAGGCAGACTGTGTGTTTGTTTCACTAGAAGCAGAGATGTCTCACGACAGGGCCCCCAGCACAGATAATACACGGTTAGTGGTAGGGTTTCTGGGCTGAGTATGAGGAACCAGCTTTCAGGCACTAATTCATACTGGAAGAGTTAACATCATCTGTGCCAAAATCTGAGAGGTCAGCTACATGCGCACGGGAAAGAGGACACTAACCTCCGCCAGTGACGTGCTGTGGGTTTGTGGGTACTCCTGATTGCACCCTGGGCCATAGCTGCCTCCACGCCCCCCCTGACTGGAGGAACATTTGTAGCAGCTCCATGCAAGCTGTTGCTGTGCCAGGGTACAAGCCTTACTCTGCAAACACTGGCAGTGGTAGAGGTGGCCGCAGCTGCAAACACAGAGGACTGGGTCACCGGGGTGGGGTGGTACTACACACACACTGCATAACCTCAAGACTCTTTTCAGAATAGGAATCTAGTGGACCAATAGGTCCCGCCCACCTGAAGATGATGACCTCATCCTTTGCACCATGCTGCCGCTTGTACTGCTGCAGGCAGATGTTGCAGTGGTCTTGCCGGGGATGCAGGCCACGGCTGACTGCGGTGCGCAGCTGTGACAATGACCAGTGCAGGTCCTGGTTGAGCAGGCTGGTAGTCGTTTCCAGCAGGGTCTTCAGTGTGTAAAGAGAGCAGTTTAGGGACAGTGCATGCTCATGTACATGGGGGTGTGCGCTAAAGGGGATATGGGGGCACGCTGGAGTATCTAACTGTATTGTGTCGGCATTGGTATCACCCTCTCGTAGTTGAAGGTCTCCAGCATTCCCAGGATGAGTCCCTGGATCTCGGCCAGCCTCCCCTTTCCATACACAGGATCCTGCAGCAGAGGGGGGGTTGGGATTCAAGTAGCTGTCAGGATGCAGAAAACTGCCTGCAGAACCTCATGGGGGAGGGGACAGGGCTTAGTGGGTCAAGGGATCCAGGCTGAATCATTTGTCCAAAACAATGTGCGGTGACATCGCTCTGACAATCAGTATCCTGACCCGCAGAGCCACACACCCCGCTGAAGCTGTTCCTGCCCGTTATCAAGTGGACCAAAGCGTCTGCTAAATAATGTATCCCCTAAGAGTTCCAACCCCACAGGCTGAAGCCCATGGAAAGCTGGAAGCTCACCCACCTGCAGGATGCGCTGGATTATGGACGGCATTGCGATGAAGCTGGCCATACTATGGACAACCTTCATGGTTAGCTCCTTCAGGGCTGAGAAAGAGATACTCACATGTGTCAGCTCCTACAGCACATTCATAGACAGGTGTCTGTCCAGAGTTGCATCACGAAGCTGATGTAGTTAACATCCCATTTGGAAGCTAAAACCTTGATTGTTTACAATCAGGCCCTGCACAGAATGGTGCCCTAATGGTCAACATGAGGGTGAGCCAGCAGGCTACACTACAGTGGGCAGAAGACACGTACCTACTGAAGCGTGATGTGAGGATGGTCCCCGCAGGCACTTCTGTGGTGACATCATCGCCTCGAGAAGCAGGAACCACAGGGCCTATTTCAAGTTTTACGGAGGTGATCTTATAGTTGGGTTATGAGTAAAATATACCTCAATCTGCAGAGATTACATTCATTATACTAAGTCAGTGGTGACCTCCAGTGGTCTGGGGATTATTTTTGTGTGCAAACCTCTCTCTGCTGCTGGTCGAGGCTGCGAGAGCTCCTGTCACACAAAGTGGTAAGATCTTCTAGGGATCGCTCCACCAACTGCAAAAGACAGTCCTCCTGCAGGTAACCTGAAGGACACATGCTGATGTCAGGCATTCTCTGAAAGAAGACTTCTAACAACATAAGCTGCTCACTGTCTAACTTGTTGAAGACTCAGACAACAGCTCTCCTCCTGGCTCTCATCCACCGCAGAGCCCTTTCCTGTAACAGGTCCTGCTGCACACTTTCAAGCCAAACACAGCAGAGACCTGAATTCTTGAACATTGAAGTGGCAATGAAATTGATCCATGGCTTCTCATCAAGCCCTTAAGCTGTTTACCTTCTTCATCCTGCGACAGAGCAGCCAGTTTGTGCTCCAGGGTCTGAAAACATAAATTATGGGGTGGTAATTCTGTAGTTCAACAAATATAAATATAAATAAATATTCTCTGCTGGTGGTATTTCCCTGTGTTTACCTGCAGTAACACTTGGAAAGCTCCTTGAATGTCACCTTTCCTCTCCAATAGGTAGGCAGTGGCCTCATGAAGATCGTGCTCTCTACTGATCTGTGAGACAAGCAGCACATCTCATGAAGAGAGCGTCTGTGGCTCTATGCGACAGTGTCGGCATGGCGTTGCACTGTCCCCACAGTTCGTCAGTGAGAGGAAGGAACTACTACCCAATGACTGACAAAACCACTGGTTCACACCTGGATGGCCTCCTCCAGCCGGTAGTCCTCTGAAGTCTTCAGGAAGCTGGTGACCTTCTGGGGACTGAAGCGACACAGGAGCTTTATATGGTACTCATAGATTTCAGGGCTGAGCTGTAGAAAAGGCTGGGAATGTGGGCGATCTCTGGTGAGATGTGAAAGAGAGAGACACACACAGGCATTATGGGTCTATAATCTGCTCTGCTAGAGCATCCATCCCACTATCCAACCACACAGGATGCAGAAGCTGCTAATCTGCTCAATGTGAATGTGCTTTCTTATACAGGTATGTGCACAGTTAGCATATTAATGGATAAAGCTGAGGTGGTCTTGATGGTCAGGATTCTACCTGGATTCCAGAAGATACATCAGAAACTGGAAGACCAAATAATCACCCTGAAGAAAATTGAAAAGATTTTTATATACAAATTTCCAAAACAGTCATTATAACCACCTTCATTGAATGAGCACAGGGCCATCAGGTAACCACACACTCCACCAAGCAATTCTTACCTCTAGTCTGCCAATGATGGCAGCCACCTCTTCAGCAAAGTGCAGGCTCACCAGATCAGCAGCTTTGAATGGGTCAATAGCTACCAGTTCCTGGGATGCGGGAGGGCAGGTAAGGTCAGAAAAGCCCAACAAAGGTAGAAACTAAATTACAAAAAATGTTTTACACGTGATTTAGGTTACAGGGGTTTTATAAGCTATTAAATCCATTATTAAATCCACCAGCAGTGTGTACCGGCAATAATCTGTGCACATATGCACACAGAAACACTGCAGTCATGCAATTTCTCTGAACCTATGTGTGTGCTGTTCATTTTCAGTTTTCAGGACGCTGTGTCACCTGAATGTGTGCGAGCACTACGTTCCACACTGACACTCTCTCATCTGTGCTGTACCCAGGGATGGACAGGATGTTGTGGATGTAATTGAAAATCTCCTCCTAGGTTAGAGCAGAGAACACTGTTTAAGTGGAAGCTATAGTTTGATGTGGAAAAGTAATAAGTATGGCCCAACATTCTTGGTTGATGATCGGAATACAGACACTATCAGCAGATTAACGAGACGAGGAGGACAGGGCCTCCACTCCAGACTGCTGTCTCTTGAGGAGATGCTGAGCACCGAAAAAGCAGCACACCTTTCTCATGGGGTCCTTCAGGTAGCAGAAGATGATTTTATCATAAAGGTGCTTCTTCTCATACATGAACTCACAGATCTGGTAGCTGGAATGAGATAGAACATAGGAACGTAAGAAATTTACAAACGAGAGGAGGCCATTCGGCCCATCAAGCTCATTTGGGGGGAACCTAACTAATAGCTCAGAGGTTCAAGGTTCAAGACATTGTCTTAATGCAGAACATGTTCTCCTTATATAACTCTCATATTTGCAGTTTGATCCCATATATATGTCACACAGTGTGGTATATTTAAGCAATAGCATATGAGAAGGAGTGCAGTTGTACTCCAATATATCACAGCTGTGATTTGTACGTAGGCACGAAGCTGCAGGCCACTTCAAGTATGTTATTGCTTTTATACAACAGTTAATTGAGTAGCATTTTTAAGTTAATTGTAATAAGCCACGACAGATAAGATTTTGCTTGATTATTTATTTAAACATCTATGGGCCTTCACAAAAAATAATAGTTCCCACTAGCCAACTGTTCACTGTTGCCAAGCAACACAAACATTCCAACGCAACATAGCTCACTTGCTCCCAATACATTTTGCAAATTATTATATTTTACTGCTGAACTGGGGCACATTTCCCAAAAGCTCTGATTAGCAGCTTACATAGCTGAAACCATGCAGTTGCAAGATTCCAAATATGAAAGTTGTTAACTGTGCTATTGGGAAACGTGCTCCCGCTCTCCTTTTATTTGTAACCACTTGTTTTAATCTGGGTCGTGGGGGGTCCAAAGCCTATCTTAGAGGATATGGGCGCAAGGCAGGGAACAGGATGGGGTGTAAACCCATGGCATGGAACACTCGCACCCAGTCACTCATATATGCACACCCACGGGCAATGTGGGCGTAAAATTTCTGATTTTCAGCAATACAGTCCATAGTATTTTAAGCTATTTTCTGACATGTATTTTGAGAAACATAGTAAGTTAAATAAAATGATTACTTTGTAGTTTTATGCTTGCAAAAAAGTCTTGTAAAGATAGTGAAAAATGCTAAAAGAACAACCTATTTATCAACAGTTTGCATACATTTTTAATGTTGGTTGGGTCTTACCAAGGAATTGTATAATCGTAGCATCACCTCCCTTGACTTAAACTCCACACACCTAGAGATGTAACCTAACATCCTACTGGCCTTTTTAATTGCTTCCCCACACTGGCGAGAGTGGGACATGGAAGCAACAACATACACTCCGAGGTCTTTCTCTTTCAGTGGAACTCATAAAATGTCTGTACTTTATATTAGTGATGGCCCGATCCGATATTTAGTATCGGTATCGGTGCAATACTGGCCAAAATTACTGTATGGGTATCGGTGAGTAAATAAAAAAATATTTTCCGATATTTTAAAAATATTAAAAATCAAGGAAATATTTGGCGAATGTGCGACATGCCGTAAAAAGAAGCATCAAGCGTCACATGACTAGAGTCGATGTGTGTTTGGGACTGTTTCAGCATGTCCGCTGTGTAGAATTACTTCAGACTAATATGCATTTAATTTTGTCTGTGCCTGTTTCCCAGCCCCGCGATGTGTGAAGTACTGATGCGCAATTATCCGGCTTGAACAGGTCCCATCTGTTCCAGAATGTCTTCCAGTGCCCCATAAACCTAAACCCCTCTTTCCTACACCACCCTTTTAGCCACGCGTTTAATCTCCTTATCTCAGCTAACTTAGCCTGACTTGCACGTGAAGTATCAACACTCATAGAACACCTCTTGTCCAGATTTCTTGGTCAGAACTAACTGTTTAAGTTGCTTTACATGATGCATGTCAGCTGCTTGGTCAGGGGTGACCACGTGGAAGCAGGGCAAATACAGACAACATCAGATGTGATACTCACAACTCTGCCTTCTCAGCCAAGCTGAGGAGCCTCTGTTCATCAAATTGGACCACCCCCCCAACCTGGAGCAGCTCCAGCAGCACCTAAGGAAGAGAGAGCACACCACCAGCTGAGGGACAAAGGTACCATATTTACAGAGAAACCAGGCCGGAGAGCACAAAGTGAACAAATACAGATGCAGGAGGGCATTACTTGTTGTCTTTCTGTATGTCTGGAGTCATCATCAGGACTGCAGAGAAACTCCAAAACCTGCAGAACCAAGTTCAGAGTGTACACAGGTCACACACTGCACACTCTCTCACATACACATGCACACACACACCCCTGTCACTTCTTAACCTGGTCAAAGAGCTTCCTGTTGACAAACAGGGTGTTGTCAGGCTTGGCCAGCTGTCTTGCCAGGAAAGTGAACAGACAGCCCACCTGGGAGGGAGTGAAGTCCGAATTCTCCACCATGACCTGAGACACACACAGATTCACCCTCAGCACAAGAGACAGCGTGTGGGATAATAAGTACTAATCAACAGAGGTGTAACCAAGTCTGGCAGAGCACCAACAGATGAAGAAGCACACGAGCAAACACATCTACACAGCGTGAGCCGGTAGAAAGGGACCAGAAGATAAGTGTGGAGCACCTTCAGCAGAATGTCCACAATGCGCTGCTGATATTCTAAGGCCTGCTTGTCATTCTTAAAGTCCTCAAAAGTCTGGTGGAAGAGAAGAGACAATGAGAAGTAAAGTAAACAAAAAAGGCAACAACCGTACTGAGTGCACCCTAGCTGGCTGAACGCCATACCCCACACGACTCCAGCTCACACCCAGACTCATTTCTATTCCACCTTTCCTCACTCCAAAAGCATCATACCAAAGCGAGAACATTGAGGAACTCTCGCGTGTCAAAGTGTAGCAGAGTGTGGATGTAGGGGTACACCTCCTCCTCCTCAGGGGCTTCGGCTGAGTGTAGGCGTATCAGGAACTCAAACACCTGCAGACACAACACAGGTAACACAGAGCACATAAACACACATCAGGACATCCTCTCCTGGTAAATCCATCTGTAATCCATACAAACTATGGGCTAAACAGATACCATTCTAAATACAGCATAATGCAGTTCACCTTAGATGAAAATGGCAGTAAGACATGTAAACCATCTGAAAACTAGATGTTGTGCAATTATTTCCTCAGAATGCCCTTTTACCCCTCCCCAAAATGTAATCCCTACCCCTCCCACACACCCCTTGGTCATCGTCTTGGCCGATGTCTAATTTTTTATACCATCATACTGTCTAGCCATTATACCACAGTTCACAGTATTTCGATGTGTGGGGAGCTAGGTCCCCTATTATAAATCTCACCAAGCGGGAGGGCATATATATACTGCAGTATACAGAAAATTACTGTTATACTTCCAAAGCCTAGCATACTACCCTCAAAAGCCCAACTTTGTGTGACATGTCTCAGTGTAATCAGGTTCACTGACCGGAACCTGTTCTTTCATGTGCCATGACGGACTTGGACTAGGGCTAAGTGACATGCTTAAATTATCCCATGACAAATGGCAAGCTCTGCATGATAAATTTTGCCGACCGGCCCCTGAATTGCTAAAGTTTGAAAAGGATCTGTCAAATACTTTCAGAGTTTATTGTATAAAATGCCTCCCTTTCCTTCCTTTGCTGCCACATAGCACTGCTACTTCATTTTTGATAAAATCTGTCTCAAAGTGAAATCAAGGGTAGATCTTATTCCATATAATGTTTTTCTGGAATAGCAATAAGATCCTCAAGTGCTTTTTGATTTATCACATCCACAAGGATGTTGTCTGCTTTCAGCCTTACCTTTACTGCCAGTAAGTGGCACTGCTTCCATTCTGGGGCAATCGGTCTCAAAATTGATCAGTTCCAGTTGTTCAGTTTTTTGAGTTATCTTGCTAATGGGATCAGGTGGTAAAACTGCCCTTTTCTTTGACATCACTATGTGGCATTGCATCACTTTTGGTGTAATCTGTCTCAGAATTTCAACTCTTCAACTTCATCACCCAGACATTGTGTCTGCAAAGTCTGAAAAAGAACTCAAAAAGAATTTGACAGATATCTTGCTAACGAGAAAGTGTCTGCAGCACTGGACCGTCTCGGGAATACAATTGGCGACATATCAGTGTGAAATGTTAACCACAACAGACACATGGTTGAATTATAAATGCCTCTGTTAGCAGTCTGTGCCTACCTGGTTTTTCACCAGTGGGATTAGGTCTTCTGGAATATCCCCAAGGGGGTAGGCTCGTCCTGCCAAGCAGCAACTGGCAGAAAGAAGGGAGACCAATATGAACAATGATATGATGGTCCACACAGGTGGACTTTCAGGGGTGTGAGTGCCGAGGCAAGCAGATGAAGGTCCACAGAGGTGGATATCGCTGCTCCTGTCCCAAGGTCATGTTGTCATCAGTCCCTCCCAGCACCTACTGCTTAACCACTGACCGAAAGCCCAGAAGCACCATGGGCCTTACCTTATATAAACCAATAGCTTGTTGCCCATTGTCACTTGTTCATCTGTAAGAAAGACAAGGACCCTGAGCTCATTCCCAGAAATGTCAGGATGCAAGCGAGATTTCAGCACGATGGTTTACCTGTGAGAGCCTTGCCCTCTTGCAAAGGCCGACCAATCATCTGGAACAGTTTCTGCAGTAGAAGCAGAGAACAGCATGGTCAGCACTGGAGGACAACGCAGAGCCTGGAAAGAAGCTCAGCAGCCCAAGCAGAAGGATTCATTTAGCAGGCATTCCCACACTCAGTGATCCATTAATGATGCTTGCCTCAGCCAGCTTGCCCTACATGCCCTGGTGCTGCCTCTTACCTCCATAGGACTGATGTAATCATTCATCCCACTGTTGAAAACGTAGATCATGGCATCATAAAGCTGGTTCTCCCAGCAAGTCTGAACAACCTAGAAATCATGGATCACTCTTTACAGTCATACAAGGAAGCTTGACAACAATGTGATTAAAGGCCAAAGCAAATTAAAATAAACCTGTTGGATATCCAAGCTGGTGATGTCCATGTGGACCAAGCAATTCTCCACGCTCTCCATCATGCCATTCTCCTGGAAGTGGCTCAGAAGATCCCGCATGACAGGCGCAGTCAGGCAGCCAATACGCTCGCTCAAAATATAGGGCTCCAGGGTCTCCAGGAAGACGCCCCTAGCCACAGAGTTCTCTGCCAGGCGGCCGTAGATCTGGCCAAAGAGTAAGTCCCTGGAGCACAAGTGAAGGAAATGTCAAAAGTGAAATGGAATGCTCCAGAATGCTCCTGAACTTCACATGCAAAACCTTCCTCCATTATCAACCTGGGAGCCCAGCAAGTGTTTGTGTGGCCTTCCCCAGCTCTGAAGTTCCCCTCTGAAGCTCATGGTCAAGAATGTACCATGAAGCCACTTTACCATCCACTCATCAAATCTCATTTCATGCCAATCATACTTACGTTCTCTGTAGCAACAGACAGTACTCCACCATGACAGGCACCATGTCCTGTACAGAAAAAGGACATATGAACACTGTAATTACTGTGGACACAGTGATTGGACAGAAAAGCACCGCTACAGCCAAATATGCATGCATCTGTACACCATTAACATTATTCAAAGGAAGACACAATACAGAAGATAGAGATACACTTATGTCAAAGCCTACACCAGACATCCTGATCAGAATAAGCCCAGAGCACCAGGGTGACGCATAGCAGGAGTCGAATACAGCTTCATCTTAGCAAAACCGATATGATATGTGCTTTTAGCATCTTTAAGTACTCGGAAAATGAGAAAAAGAAAAAGAAAAAAATTAAGAAAGGATCAAAGAATTTCCAATGTAATGACCGCAGTGGACTCGTGGTACCTGGAAGTGCTGCTCCATCACCTGGATCTTGCCCTGTTCAGGACACCTCTTCAAGGAACGCTCTGCATACTGCAGAAGTATCTCGATCATCTTATTGGGAAAATAGACGAGTGAGCGACTAAAACAGCACCTGCTTCTGCTGTACAGCTAAATTCAATTTCAATTTTCAATTTCAAAACATAAAGATAATGTCATAAAAAACCTTGTCAGCCACCACACTCTTCTTCTTAGAGGAATCTCCAAATAATCCTGAAAATGGCAAGAAATATATCACTGTATGAACCACTCAACAGAAGAGGGAGGGATTTTCACGCACAGACTCAGAATCTGCACACGGCAGACAGGGACTGGATTCATACCCACGACAGCTTTGGCAGTGCCCTCGTGGAATGACCATGCCAGGGAGAGTGCCTCCACAAACTTCTCCTGCTGTAGCAGGTAATCCACCCTCTGCCAGGAAAGCCAGCAGAACAGAAGCTACTGTTGTCATTCATGCGGGCTTTTGAGCCATTAGACGGACAGACAAAGGTCACCCACCTCTCGCCAGTTTCTCAGTGTCATCATGTGTACAGACTGAGGGGCAGAAACATCATCAGGTTAGACAAGAGACTGACTATGAAGGGCCAGTTAGAGGCGCTTTTCAGCAATGCAGGCAGGATGGGGGTCTGCTCAGCATTACCTTGGTTCCAAGGTAAAAGACCTGAGTGCCATAGCAACAGACAGACTGGTAACACGCCCTCTCTCCAACCAGAGCCTGGAAAACATATCCAGTGCCACAAATGCCAGGTGTGAACACGGAGGAACATGCCGGTAAACATGTCAGATAGGCCATCAGATAGGACATGCACAAGCCTAACTCCCAACCCCCCCCCAAACCCAGTAACCCCCTAACCCTCATCCCCCAAACACCAACCCCCTCAAACCTCAAACCCATAAACCATCTGAACCCCCTGAAGTCTCAACCCCCCAAACCCACCTCAACCCCCATACTTCCTTAACCTCCTAATCCCAAACAAAGAAGCACATGAACCTACTTCCAGTCTGGACACGAATTACATGACATGACTCACCAAAGCTTGGCTCACGTTACCCCCAGTGGCAAGAGACTTGAAATGGCTGCTGTTGTAAACCAGCTGTACTTCAGACAGGTCCAAAGTTTCTAGTTCCACCTGACTGGGCCGGTCGACAACATGGAGCCGCTCCCCACTGTCTAGTAGAACCAGGGTCCGCGAGTTGATCCACTGAGAGAGAAACAAGCACAGAGAAAGGACACACTTCTTAGCATGTGTTAGTCTGCCCAGAGTATTTCAGTCCTCTATCCTTAGAGGGCAGTGTGAGAAGATGCAGGCTGCATTTCGCTGCCTTTTCCCCAACCGTACTGGCACCTCACCGTTAGACTAATGAGGTCACAGTTCAAGTGCAGCTGTCTCTGTTTGATGACATGGATCGTTCCCAACTCATCCTTCTTTACCTGGTTATAAACACAAAAACCAAGGTAACAGGTAAAACTATGAGTGACATTATATAGATATTGACCTTTCCCATCCTGATCCTCACAGCCATAGTGATTTGTTAACTAGGTGTAACTGAGATTTTATTTAAATGTGTTGCAGGATTCAAACTCGGAGAACAGAATGTTATCTCAAGACTTGCTATAAATTTTAACCATTGTTAGATGGAAAAACACACATTGATAAAATATTCCCTTTATTTGCCTGGTAGTCTCCAAATTCCCCCGTGCCCCTTACCAGGATCAGAGGTTACAAGTATGGATGGATGGACGGATGGTGAACTGCCAAACTATTACTGACACCTGGCATTCGGATTCCAAATTCTCACTATTTTGAAATTGAGGGATTGTTACTGTTTGTCTGAAATCAGCCTAAACAGGACAACTCTCTCCCCCGGGCCACCTAGCACCAAACAGCAACTTAGAAACAGGGCTGCAATCTGGAAAGTGCCATCAGAGCCCTCCACAGGTAGCTGTACATGGCAGGGTGGCAGACAGGAGGTACATACCAGTAGGAAACTAACAGCATCCCCTCTGCAAAATGCCAGCATGGGGTTTGACACCTTCTGAACCAGCACAAACTGCCAGGCCAGCTGTGGGACGCAGGCTGGATCACTCTGCAGAAGGGCACACAAAGCACATGAGATCACATGCATGTGGGCACGTTGGTGGGATCATTCTGCAGGAGGACACAGACAGCACACGTGATTACACGCAACATAACATGTGATCACAAATACAGAGGCACTCTGGTGGGATCACTCTCCAGAAGGGCGCACACACTACATGTAATCACACACACACGGTCATATGTAAACACATGCGACCACACATACACAGGCATGTTGACAAGATCGCTCTGCAGAATGGAACACACGGCACATGCGATCACACAAACAAAGTTTGGCAGGATCACTCTGCTGAGGAGCACATACAACACATACGATCTCACACACACACACACACACACAACCCTGGCCTATACATACCTTCCCATAAGGAAAAGTCATCCACACTTTTAGAGATGGTTTCAATCCAATTACTAAAATCTGAAAGAAACAATTTACACAAAACAAACAAGGACATGTTGAGTGTATATCCTGACAAAGAATGTGATTAGTGAATTAACAAATATGCTTATGCACTCGTGTAGGAGAGCAGCAATATGGGCATATGGGTACAGTGCTTTTGCGGGAATCAAGGGCACACCTTGGTGAGGGACGCCATGGCCAGCAGTGCATGCTGGGTAATGGGGTGGTCTTTCAGCTCAGGGCTGGCATGGAGAGGCTCCACACAGCACACCTCACCCTTGGAGCCACTGAAGAGGCAGCGTGAATTACAGCTACGCAGTCCCATGACTCGCCTGCAGCCCCAAGAAGAGTGAGAAAAGAACAGAGCAAAAGCATCCTCTGTGAGGAATTCCAGATAAATTCTACAGCAACAGGGAGGCTAGGGAGATACAAAAAAAGATCCCTGTGAGAGAGATGCTGCACAGCATCTGTAGAGCTGGCCTGACCTGAAGATGAGCTCAAACACGGAGCCACCACTGTCGTTACACACAGCCAGCGTTGGATCATCTGTAAACTGAGAAAAATAGGGCATCATGAGAGATGTGGCCACTTATACAGTGTACTGTGTGTCGGGGAGGGGGGGGTGTTACCTTCACATGCAGGATGGCGGTGCCAGGGGGGTGGGCATCGCTTATAGTTCTCAGCAGCTTGCCATTGGCCAGATCCCACATAGTGATCTACCAGGTAACAGACATTCATCATGAGCAAAAGGCAGAACAGCAGGGCAGGCAGTGCAAACACTGCAAAATCAGATTTGGAGAATTATGTGATTAAAGATAAACATCTTGAATTTGCCACGTAAAGTGAAAAGCAGCCTGCATAGGACCAGACTACATGGAAAATGGCTGCCTCACAACTGCAAACAGATTCCCATTACAAAGCTGCAGGTGACAAACAGTCATGCTTCAGCGGTCAGTGTTACAGCAGACTCTATAGACCCCACTATCTGCTGCAGGGGGCACTGATGTCACACACAGACCACACTGCAGTTTAAAGTCTAATGTTTATGAAGTACTCTGGTACTATAAAGACATAAAATGAACCCAGGGAAAATGCAAACATGGCTGTGCCATGCTGTGGTGCTCCCCAGGTGGCATCTTCACCTGTCCTTTAGCGAATCCGCAGAGCAGCCGCGTGCAGTCATAGTTGATGCTGAGGGCCGACACGGCGCCATATTCCACCCCAGCTGCCACACTGCCGAGGCAGAGCCTCAGTGCCTGAGTCATATCTGGGGAAGACAGAGTCTTGAGAGTCACTCCCAGGCACTCACACACCTCCCTAACTGCAGCCCCACAAAAGCATGGCTTCCACATGATACAGATGTTGAGTGGTTGGCTTTTCTCTGCCAATGCGCATGCCACATACTCTGTAATTATTTTACTTCTATAAGCTTCTATAGGATTTTCCACACTATAAGTAATAAGTTGTAATGCTTAATCCATTCTGCTGTCTATCAAAAAATATTTAAATGCGAAGTCAACTCAGGAGTTTTTAAAACAATTTGTCACGCTCAAAGGCTGAGTTTGAAATCTGTAAATGAGAGTGCATGGTGCTGGGTGGAGGAGAGGCATGCACATGGGAACAGACAAGACCAAAATGCTTGCACCTCAAGCACTCCCACAAATGGACAGCAGGGGGCAACAACCAACAACAGATGTGGCTCACTGTACCTTTGCCTGTCCATAGCAAGCCAGGGTTGTGCAGAAACAAACAGGCCAAGAAGAGTGGACAGTAAAATACCAAGACATGGATCCCCACCGTGTTTTCAAACAAAAGAACAGGCCAATTGCCTAGGCATGAGATGAATTTGGCAAGAATCTCAATACAGACAGTCCACTTTCAACCAGTGAAACTGATTTTCCAGAAGACAAATCCATGTTAAATAAATGAAATAAATCAAAAATTAAATGAATAAAAAATAATTTTAAACAACCCAAGACTGAAGTTGTACTTACCATACACAAGGGCTAAACCGTGTGAAGTCCCTACAGCAATGACATTGGAAACCGTCTAGAAAAACACACACATGAGCCCAAGTTAAAATACCAGGCTCAAAATAATTTTAATACCACAATAACACAGCACACAAGCTTTGGGGAAGAAACACTGATTTCTTACTATGGCTGTTGGCAGTCCAGCATCAACTTTGTCCTATGAATGAGAAAATAAAAGACACATTAAACCCAGGAGTTGCAGATTTAAGCCACGTGGTCTGTATGTGTCATGCTTACAGCAGCAGACACCATCTGGGCGGAGATCCCCTTCAGGATGTTGTGCCGGAGCACAGAACCATGAATAGGTGTACTGCTGTCCAGGGCCCGTCTTCTCCTGCAACAAAGACAGCGGGGCTCATCAGCACAGCGACCCAAGCTGCTCAAGACTCTGTGGCCTGAGTAGTTCCATACCGTCGGTGGTGTGAGCGGTCGCCGCTGTCTGAGCTGGCCAGGGATGTGGTTTCACAGGAGTGTGCATCAATGTTCTCTGTGGTGAGCAGACATGTGTCCTCCAGGACAAACGATTCGTCTTCATCCTCAGGCTAAAAGACATGTTTGGATCTATGGTTATGGGCACAGACTTAAGTGTCAGCACTGGCAGGGGGATCAGCTGCAATGCGGCATCTCAAATAGTGATTATTATTACCTCATTAAGGATGCTCTCCAGAGTGGGGGGAGTATCCACTTGAGGAATGTCAAACTCTTTGTCATCGATCTGCAACGAGAAAATCACCACAATTTATAATTTGTGATAATTTTCCTATGGATGACTTATCGATGAATTTCATGACAATCCACTGTATTACAATCCAATACAGGCAACTGAGAAAGCCACTGGCTGAAGGAAGTTGATACAGGTAAGTAATCTAATGTAATGTAATGCAGCGTCTCCAGCCTGTCGGTTCTTCAAAACTTTTAGAAAAGTGAGATTAAACCATGGGGTTCTTTTGTGGTTGGAAGGATTAGTTGCTATACAGTTTGCTTTACATACTAGACTTTTTGATTCATTATGGAGAGTGGCTCTGGAAATGGCAAGAGGCGATCCTCAAATGTTTGGAAATAGTTTGAGTTGACGTCTCCCAATAAGGTGAATGAATACTGATAAGGAAAAATACGAAATTAGTTATTAATAATAATAGTTCCTTTGCTTGTTCAATGGGCAAATTCTTGCCAGCCACGGGGGAGGCTGGGTTTCCATTCCCTTCTTGTAAATTGCTTTGGACAAAAGCTTCTGCCAAATGAACAAATGAGTAAATGACTATATTCGTATTATCCATCATTATTACACTGGCCAGGTTTGCATTGCTCCACACGGCAATAACACATCGTCAATATTTTCACTGCCCCCGTGAGACTGTCATTTTATACCCCAAGGTCTTTCTCCCACCTCCCAGGCTTAAAAACTCCCCTCTAAACATGTGAAAACGGTCACACGTATGTAGCACCTAACTGGCGACAATTTAACAGCAATTAGAGTTCGTACCAGATCCATCACAATATTTTACTGTAAATACATATGACTGAAAATACATAAGTAAACCGAAAGAAACATAATATTTTTTAAAAGATTATATTTAGCATAACACGACCTTGCAGTCATACCGCGACATTAATTCATGACATTATTCATTCGATGCAAACATATAGACTTCATTCTCAGATTCGAAGCGTTGCCAAAACCCACCAGGGGCCTTTCTGTGATTTAAAAAATATGTTCGAAGACTCGAAACACGCTCCCACACTTTATGGGGAACGCCTAAAAGCTTCGTGAAGCTTCATCGGCCCATCAGTAATGACTGGCAAGCTGGCAGCAAACGTAAACGCTGGTTTCAAACCACACGAAACGAACCGTCCAAATTAAAACTTCCTTTCTGACAATGATTACAATCAGCCACTCACGTCGCTCTCACAAATCTGTTGCAAGGTCACTTACTGCGTCAATGTCCGCTACATTCAGTTGAGATGAAGAAGAATCTGGAGAATCCGACATTTCAGAACCTAATCTGTCAGAATTAGGTAAATAAACAAGCGAAAGCAGAAGCACTAGAACGGTACCGCAGCCATTCCGCGCTCCCGGCGGAAGTGACGCACAGAGCGCGTCCTTTTTTTTGTTTTTTAATAATGCCTTATTAGTAGGCCTACTTCAGCCAAGTGACACAGAACAGTGGATCAGCACATAAAAAAACAGAAACGAAATAATGAAGAATACTGTAGGGGCTTAATTTGCAAAAGCAATAAATGAAATTCTTTACAAATATTGTCTTTATGGCTTTGGAATTATTGCAATAGTAAATAGAAGGTATTTTTGAAATTGGTTATCAAACATAAACATAGGTCTTCTGTTGCAATATTTGCTTTTATGTACGTGAAACTTTGTCAGGATGACAAGAAGATTTATAACATAGTGTTCTTTATGTTTAGAATGACAGATGCTATAAAAACGAAACAACACATCCTTAAATGAAAGAGAAAAGTTCACATATACATTGGCATAGAAATTGAGATGTCTTTCCAAAACATAATGACAAAATGGCAGTTCCAGAACAGATGTAAAACTGTTTCAACATGGACATTACAAAAAGAGCAGTTTGTCTCAACATCTTTCTTCAACTTCTGTAAATAAAGATGTCGGGTAACAGCTGCGTAGCAATTTATAACAAACATCTCGAAATTTATTAGAAATGACAAAGGCCAAACTTTTTTCCACTAAATATTTGGAACAAACCATCCCAAATATGAAATGGCTTTTGGTATAGTTACTATGTTTTCTTGAGCCAACGATCTAATTCTCCTGTTACGAGCCAATGGACTGGACCAAAAGGCATAGGGTTGGAAATCTCTAGCCACTCCTTTAAACAGCATAACAACACCCTTGGGAATTGCATCCATTACAACAGCAAATTCTCTAGAATCGCATAACAGGATAAAAACTCACTATAAGTCATAAGAAAATCATCAGAAGTGCTTCAGCAAGATAATGTTGTTGTTAAACCAGGTCAGGTCAGGTTAGGGAGCACGTGCTGATACAGCGCGTTGTCACACCCACCACACAGCAAAACTTCTCGGGATCCCAGCTGGCGACCCCACAGGCAGACACACTGTCCAGTTCCATCCTTAAGAAATGGCCATCCATCAGCCACAGCCAGGTGTTACATAGGCGTCACTTCGGCCTGGTCCAGCCTCTTGGGTCCTCAGCAATGAAGATCCTGCGGGCCGGATCACCCTCAGGGAAACGCACCACATGTCCATAGTGCCATAACTGACAATCCCTCAAAATGCAGGGTACCTGCCGTGAATGGCACCCCCTTGGAATTCTGGCTCTGTATGTCCTACATAAATGAAACTTGCTCAGATAGTACACTTTGCCCCACAGAGTGTACTGTCCAAAGCATTTTGTGATATAATGACCAGAGCCAAAGATACCCTGCCGTGAATGGCACCCCCCCTGCATCTTTGTCTCTGGTGATTATATCCCAAAATGCTTTTTCCGTTTAGGTATTTCAGATCACTGTATCATAACATTCTCTTCATTGTGGAGAAAAATAAATTACTAAATAT
>JAODKC010000001.1:39482792-39518177 GCA_026777985.1 Mormyrops attenuatus
ATATATATAAATTATTTTAACTTTAAATATATATATATTTTTATGTCTGTTATATATAGCCTTGACATTTAAACCATGGTGAAGGGTGTCAGTTATGTAATGTTGCTGTTGTCAGGATGTCTATCAACAGATTAGCTGTTTATTTTTTGCTGAGAACTGCTTACCGCATGCATGAGAAATAGGCGCCACTCTGACTCTAGAGATGAGGCTCTCCTGTGGTGAGGCATGAGCTGCGCATCTTACGCAGGCAGGATGGCTGGTCGAATCTATTAACATGAGCGCCAAAATGAAAATCAATACTCTCTGCAGCCACAAAGCATACGCCACGCATCTAGTGTGTTCCAGGTGTAAAAGTTGAAGTGTGGCATAATATATCAAAGTTCCCCCAGTTTTTTGTTCATAAACATTCACCTTCTGTTTTAAGAGCAATGTTGAGGCTACTGTTCTGTTTTGGGTTTACAATTAAGTTGCAGTGTTTGAGTTAAAAAGCATTTGATGTATCTAATTTAATTTATTTCATTGTATTTTACATGGAAAGCAATATTAGAAAGTGCGCCATCTACTGACTCTTTTTAGTTTCGCGGATAGTGTTTTGTTAATTTTGAAGCAAAAAAAATTGTTAATTGGCCACTCCAGCATACATCTTGTTCGAGGTTGCATCGTCAGTATGTACTGTCGAAATGAGCATGTACTCTTACTTTCACGCGTTTATTTTCGAGTGCTAGAATGTATGTTGTTTGCTTGTAAGAAGCTCATTTCATTTGGCCTTTTTTTCTTTTCCTTATTAGCATGTGGTTTTCACTAGCCATGCTATTTCGGGGATTAATAGGGTGTGTCAATGTGACATGAAGTTATTTGTTAATCTATGCATCTGTATGGATACTATATTCATTATTTATGATTATTCCGCCTGTTTTCTTTTAGTTTCACCTTTGCTTCACCAAATAAACCTGGCGAACCATATCCAGAGTCTTGATTGGTGTAAAGCGTAGTAGTCCGGTTAAATGGTGTAATCAAGCTATAACCATAACGTGACTTAGCTGTGCATGTAAACGTACTGACTGTGCACTGACATGATAGTTCCAAATTGTATCACCACCATTTCTGATGTGATTTAATCTGAGGCAGCCCTTATACCCCATATATCATATGTCTGTTTTGTCATTTCATGCAATTAATTTTAAAGCTGAAGCTGTTCATATCATGTTCAATGACATGGAAAGATGTGTCACACATTCACACACGTCATCTGGCATTAATCCCACAAAAGTGCAACTGTAGGTGGGTTGTCACTGGTGCCCTCTGCCGGCAGAATCAAGTATCACTGAACCTACGCGTTAAATAAAACAAGGATGCAGGAGTTAATAAGCAAATACGCTAGAGGCACATTTTGCAGGAAAACAGACCAACGAGCAAATAAAGACAGTTGACTTATGGTGTGTCCACCTGCTGGTGATAGCAGAACAATGACACACCCATTTTTGGACTGCAAGGTCCCTATGCAAATACAGTACTGCTACAGCGAAATGACATATTGCAGTGATAATGGAATAATTGATAGTTGATAATTAGTGTTCTGTATAAAAGCACCAGCAAAAATTTAATAGTATAAGAGTAGAAGGCATGGAAAGGGCCTCAAAATGAGCCATTTCGGTTATATAAAAGGCCCTCAGACTATTAAGGATTTTGGCAATAGAAACCTTTGGTATTTAGTTAATCTTCATTGATTCAGAGGATCAGCTAGTCCCCCAAATGTAGTTGGAGAACAGGAGGAGAATCTAAAGGAATATTCCACTCCTCACTGTTCAAACCAGCACCCTACTGAGAATATTAGGAAGGAGTAAAAATGGCTTCAGTAGTACCATCAGCAGCATGTGACATCAGAACTGGTAGAGCTGTGAGCCATTACAGCTGAGATGAGGCTGACAGTGAATGCTGCCACCAGCTTCCAGTGTCAACCCCCTTCCTTCATCAGTTCTTGAGATGTAAGCAATCTCGAATTGGAGTCAGCCAGAGCTATTCAAGTAAGGTGGAGAAGACAACGAGGTAGACGATGAGTGGTCTCCCTTCCCTACACGACCAGAGATGAAGGAAACTCTGCAATCAGCCTATGGTGGAACGCCTAAATAGGATGATGAGTGAGCTTCAGGTTATGAAGGAGACCATGGTAGTTAAAGACAACAAATCATTTCAAATGAAATCACCAACAGCATCTTGTCTTTGAAAGAATTGCACTCCAGAGTCAATCACTGGTGGGAATGCTGTCAACTTTGGGCGCAGAGGGATATGCTGAGCTGCAGTGTCACTCACATGTGACCCACTTTCTCAGCAAGGAACTTGAGCAGAGAGCAAAGATCTTGCGTTGCTTGTTTCGACATTTTGGAACAAACTACACCTTGACTGACCTTTCAAAGTGTCTGCGTAAAAAACTGCAACCACAATGAAAACTATAGGCAGCAGTTTCTGATAGCATGTAAAAAAATGCTACCACACGTAACCAATGGGCAGCAGTTTCTGGCAGCATAATAATATGCGTTAAAAACTGCAACCACAATGAAAACTATAGGCAGCAGTTTCTGGCAGCATAAAACTACAGATGATCCTCTACTTACAAACTTTCAATTTACGAAGTTTCAGACATACGAACGAAGAGAACTGTAAGTCCAAATTGTGTTCCTTGGGCTACGGTTTCCTGTCCGCAACATATATATTTTTTTTTTCTGTGCGCCAATTTCGCCTAGTACGACTTCTGGCCGCTGCTCCCGCTGCGCAGCAGCGTAGCATGCGTACTCCCAGCATCCTTGTTCTTTGTACTTGCGCGTACCCTTTAAATGATGTTGAATAACAACTTACGAACATTTCGAGTTACGAAACGTAACTCATTCGTAAGTAGAGGAGCGTCTGTACATGGAAAAAAGGCTTTCCACACCGAGAACTATAGGCAGTAGCTTCTGGCAACAAAAATCAGCATGAAAAAAACTGCTAGCACACAATAGATGGCAGTTTTACGCAGCATACAACTACATGTAAAAAAACTGCTGCCACTGAAAGGTATATGTAGCAGTTTCTGGTAACTATGAGTAACAAAGTACTACCACCCTGAAAACTATAGCTGGCAATTTCTGGCAGCATTGAACTCTAAGTCTAAAACACTACTATGAAGTGGAAACTAGTTATCACATCTGGCAACTACTACAACCTTTGAAGTCAGAGAAATTCATTTGTGTGGTTTTCAATAATTTTTCAAAAAAAATTGTCACAAATTGCTTTACTACATATGTGAAATTATTGTATCTCATTTAGGATTTAATTTATTCTACCTTAAAAGGCATCTGAAATTGTTTGTTCTTCTTCCAAGTGTCTTTCTGGAAGAACTTAACAGATTTTTGTTAGAAAATCTTAGCAGAAATGCTCCAGTAGCGATGCTTGGTTCCCCTGATTGCGCTTTGTAGATGGTCCCTAGCAATATGCTGCGCTTCCACCGCTGGCTTATTTGTTTCGCGGAAAATGCCTCGTCACTACAATAATTAATGAGCATATCAGTCACTATACAATTTTGTAGTACAGTCTGCATTTTCTCCTGAAACAGAAAGTGTGACTTTTGTGATTTTTGGTGGTGTTGTTTCAAAGATATAGGGGAGGCAAATACGAATATCAAGCGATTATCCAATATAAAACCAACTTTACCACGCTCTGGGCATTCCGCTTTCCCCCCACGATCCAAAAACAAGCCGAGGCTGATTGGATTTACGAAGTTGTCCATAGGTGTGCTAGTGTGTGTGTGTACCCTGCGATGGGTTGGCCCCCGATCATGGGTTGTTCCTTGCCATGCGCCCGTAGCCTCTGGAATAGGCTCTGGATCCCTCGCGACCCTGATTAGGACAAGCGATTACAGAAAATGGATGGATGGACATTAAGGTAGGATATTCCCGCGACTAATCTATAAACGAAAACATCACAGAACATGTTGCCCTGCGAGCCCCTTTTTTAAACCATGTACCCAGAAAATTACCGGTTAACGGAGAACCTAATACTCAGCCAACGTTACTATTACTGTACTACATGGCAGTAGGTGCATAAATGGTTTTATGATTTCTATATAGAATACTTATAGATTCATATGAAACAAAACACATTTCCATAAAAGGCATTTTATTATTCTTGACTATTGTGCTCAGTTTTAGCGTCTTTATATACATAGGACGTCGGCTTGTTTGGGGCGGCGAGCACTCGGATTGGCCGCTGGTATCCTGACTGTAACGTGGCAGTCGGGTAGCGCCATGACGTCACGGCGAGCGTGACGTGCACGCGCACTGGTTCCTCGCGCTCACGCTGTCAGAGCTGGATTCGGAGCCGGATGGCGGTCCGGTTTACTTGGTAAAACGCTTCTTATTCCTTCACTTTATCACCGGGTTCATATATAGAAAAGCGACGCTAACAAATTTCCCAGAAAATAACCATAGCTGCTCATTTGAAGTTTTGGTAGTACAGAACCATTTGAAGGGCGCTACTGCTGTTCTGTGATGCCGTGTTTCACTGCACAGTGTGATTACATACATTTAACAAGTGTGTAAGGTGGGGAGGGTCTGATTAGCCGGCTGCTACTTGGTGTAATTCGTTAAAGAATGTATGATCCTCAGGCTGGCTACCGCCTCCTCCCGACGGCTACCTTTCAGGTTCGTTTTTTTTTTGTCTCTTACATCGTGTCTCCATGAAAATCTCTATGGGCTGCAGACGGTCCTACTGAATGGATTAGAGTTAAATGTTTGTTTTGAAGTCTTTGGTGGCGCTGTTAGAGGCCAGTCATTTTGTCTTCTTGTATTTAGCTTGAAATCCTTGTCCTAATTTCCAAAGATTCCCCTGAGACCCACACCTGTCAAGATCATGGTTGAAGGTTCTGTGGAGGACTAGCGCACAGGAAAGCCTCAAGATCAAGACTGAGTATCCAGAGTAATATGGAGTGTATCTCATCAAAGCTCTGCAGGACATTGCTGTACATCTTAGTAGCACCTTTTCTGCTGAGTGTCATTTTAGCTGATAAAGACTATTATAAACTCCTGGGGCTGTCCAAAGATGCATCCAACAGGGAGATCCGACAGGCCTTCAAGAAGCTGGCTCTGACCATGCACCCTGATAAAAACCCAGTAAGTGCGTCACTTTTGTGACCCCCTCAGTCCCACCAGCCCCCAGACATCATCTGCTGTCTTCTCACAGAACGATCAAAGTGCCCACGAGAAGTTCCTGAAGATTAACCGGGCGTATGAGGTGCTGAAAGATGAGGACCTCAGGAAGAAATATGACAAGTATGGGGAGAAGGGCCTACAAGACAGCTATCAGGGCGGCCGATATGAGAGCTGGAGCTTCTACCGCTACGACTTCGGTATGCACACATGGGGAGCCTTGCCTGCCTACAGTGGCAGATTCCTCAAATGTGACCATTGGTGGCAAGACAGCCTGGCCTTGCCTGCTTACTGGCCGGCATTCCTGTGCCTACCATGACAGGCTTGTCGTCTTTTCTTTCCGAAGGCATTTATGATGATGACCTCGAGATCATCACTTTGGATAGAGGAGATTTTGGTAAGTGCTGAGGGCACCCCCCTGACAGCAGCATGCATGCAGTTTTGCATGACGGGGCACTGCAGCATTCAACCGTGTCTTGCCTGTTCTCAGATGCTGCAGTGGATTCTGGAGAGCTCTGGTTTGTCAACTTCTACTTTCCACGGTGCTCGCACTGTCATGACCTGGCACCCATGGTGAGCCCTGCCCTCCCCTTCCTTAATCCATCCATCCAGTTGTGTGTGTTCATGATCACTATGTTTTTTTTCCCTGAAATGTGGTGCCCCCCAGTGGAGGGAGTTTGCCAAGGAGATGGATGGGGTTCTGAAGATAGGAGCTGTGAACTGTGGTGATAACAACAGATTGTGTCACAGTAAAGGTGTGAGCAGCTACCCAAGCCTGTACATGTTCAAGGCTGGCATGGTGAGTGCCTCTGCCCCCATTTTTCACCATTGCTGGCTAACAGGCTCTGCCCCCAACCAGCTCACAGTCTCTGCTGTTCTCTCTCCCCCCCCCCTTCCTGACAGAATGCACAGAAGTATTTTGGTGACCGGTCCAAGGAGAGCCTCATGAAGTTCGCCACTCAGTTTGTGCACAGCAAAGTGACGGAACTGTGGCATGGTAAAGTTGCCAAGTCGCCCCCAAGCCCAAGCTGGAAATGGGAAGCAGAGCTGGCTGATGGGCTAATAAAATGCATTTGGTGGGGGGATTTCCACGTATGTCACTCCAGTCCAGTTTGTGTAGAGGCGCGCAGCCAGTGCAGAACGGGCCTGACTGAGTTTGTCTGTGCCAAACATGCTGAGATGCAATGGTCCTCCTGCAGGTAACATCCACACAGAGATGGAGAAGTCACAGGTGTCAGGGGTCGGCTGGCTGCTCACCTTCTGCATGGACTCTGGAGGTGAGTGAGACAGAATCATTGAAGAGCGACTGAAACCTTATCCTAGAAGGACAGGTGCCGGTTGCACAGAACACCTTAAGTTTGAGACACTTAAGATTTTATTTCTCCCTAGCTTAGGGTATTATTTAAGGGTGTTGCACAGATCCCTTAAAAGGTTTCCTTAGTTAAGGAAAAATCTTTTGTTTAATGACTGACAAAATGAAACATATTATTCATCTGATGAATATAAAAATAAGTTAAATAGCCAGATTTTGTCCCCACTGCATCCTTATCTAATGAAAATGTGGACTCTTCCTCCTGCTGTATTGTGTTCACTACAAATATGTACTTTTTGCTCGGCAAACAACAACTGAGTGGAGCATATAGCGATAAACTTTGCTGAGTGGTTGACGACAGGTACAGGCGCTAACTTGGAAGATACGCAGAAGTACTGGGAAAGAATTACTGGAGGAACAATTAAGCAGATACAAAAAATAATTTTATCTGAGTTACTTTAAATGCATTTTGCATGTCTCCATGATTCTGGATCGGGAAACTCATTCCATAACTGATGCAGGTGCACAGGGTGAAACTTGCCCATACTTATTAGTGGGATAACGTCACATCGATATTTTTTATTGTTTTAAAACCAAGACTCAGACTTTAAGGAAAATCTTAACCTAAGGTGTTTTGTCCAACTGGCTCCAGGTGTTTAAAATCGTTGCTGCTTTCTCTTTTTCTTTGAGACTGTCTGGGATCTCAGACGAGGCAGAAGCTGGCTGGCATGCTGGTGAGGACCCTGACCCCCGAACAAACCACCTATGGCCCTTCGTCCTGTTTCCTTTTCTGAAATAATCCACTCCCTCCCCCCCTCCGTGATCTCAGGAAGGCCTGGTCCATGTCGGCTGGGTTGACTGCTCTTCACAGGCAGAGCTCTGCACCAGTCTTAATGTGGAGACCAGTTTCACAGCCTACTTCCCCCCTGGGGTCAGCCTCAGGCAGAGGGATGGTGCTCTGGTAAGGCTCCCTGCCCCCTGGTGGACTGTGTCCCCTTGAGCTGGGGTCACTGGTTTTCTCTTCCCATTCTGGGCAGCTGTCTGATGCACACTGTGTTTTCATAGGTCATCATGAGTCTGGATGCCAGGGAGATCTACAGGGAGGTGATGCAGCACTTGCCAGACCTGGAGGCAATCACCTGGAACACCTTCAGCGTAAGGGTGCCAGGTGTAGCCGGTTCCATGTAGCTTGGCCTGGTCCCGGTTTTGGTTCTGTGAGGGTGCAGTTCACACTGCTCTTGTTTGCTCTTCCCCTAGGAGAAACTCGCTTACCATCACTGGTTGCTCAGCTTCACGTTCGCACACAAAGACCAGGCGTCCACCGAGTACAAGAAGCTGAAGCTGCTGCTGAGGGAGGTGCATGTCAGGGTGAGTGCTGCCCCCTGGTGGGTGAAACCATGAGTGCAAGTTGCGGAGCGTGTGCCTGAGAGCTGCTGTTGCCACCTTGTAGGTGGGCAGGGTGGACTGCCTGGCTGAGGTGCAGCTCTGCAAGTCACTGTACATCCATAAGTCCAGCATTGCTGTCTTCCGGGGCATTGATGACTTTGAGGTCTACCACGGTGAGGAGTAGGTCGCTGCATGGACTAGGGCCTCAAGAGGGGTATGTAGACGCCATGTTTAATCCTGATGTGCTGTGCTGGATTCTTGGTCTCCAGGGAAGTACTTGCTGTACAACATAGTAGCCTTTGCCAAGGAGAGCGTCCGCTCTCACGTCACCACACTGAGGCCTGAGAACTTCCCTCACAACGAGAAGGAGCCCTGGCTGGTTGACTTCTTTGTCCCTGTGAGTGTCTCCCCAGGGGGGGTGGGTGTCGGTGGGGTTTAGCCTCGACTCCACCACCCTCTGTGGGGTATCAGCGGAGTAAACAGCTGCATGAGCAGATAGAGAGCAGTGTTTGTGGTAATCACCTGATGTTGCAGTGCGGGTGTGGTTCCGGCTTCATTGGTGAGCATTGGCTGCCTGCTCCTGTACTAGTGTCTGTCGTGTCAAGCACTGCTCCAAGAGCTGAGGTATGTCGGGGTGCCATCCAGGCCTCTCACTGGTCAACCCTGCCCCCATAGTGGTGCCCCCCATGCCAAGCGCTGCTCCCAGAGTTGAGGAAGGCCTCCATGCAGCTGTTTGGCCAGCTGAAGTTTGGCACCCTGGACTGTACCATGCATGACAGTCTCTGCACCATGGTAAGTCCCTGGGTAGGGAGTGGGGGGTGGGGGGGTTAAGATTAGTGTTTGTGCAGGTGCAGGGTGCGGCTGTGCTAAGGCGATGCTGGTGACGCACTTCCCTTTTTCAGTACAACATCCAGGCGTACCCAACCACTGTCATATTCAACCAGTCCAAGACACACCACTATGACGGTCATCACATAGCCAGTAGCATTTTGGAGTTCATAGAGGTGAGGAGACAGCCCTTCTTACTTTTCCTACGTGACCCCCCTGCCCCTGTCAGTGTTGACTATCTGTGTCCCCCCCCGCCCAGGATCTGGTGAACCCAGTGGTGGAGGTTCTGACCCCAGACAGCTTCCAGCAGCTGGTGCTGCAGCGTCAGCCCAATGAGACCTGGGTGCTGGACTTCTTTGCGCCATGGTGTGGGCCCTGCCAGGCACTGCTGCCTGAGTGGAGGCGGCTGGCCCGGGTATGACCTGTGGTTAGAGGTGGGCGATAGCCCTGGTGACAAAGCCCCCCCATATGTCCCCAGCCGGTGCTTGGCCTAATCAGGGTGAGCGGGTGGACATCGACCCTAGTGACATAGCCTTTCCATGTGTCCTCAGCTGGTGGTTGGCTTGTTCAGGGTGGGCACAGTGGACTGCCAGAGGTACCACTCTTTTTGCCAGGGCCAGAATGTGCACGCCTACCCCGAGCTCCGTATCTTCCCCCAGGAGGCGCTGCGGCCAGAATTCTACCAGTAAGCCTGGTCTCACGCCTCTGGTAGTCTTTGTGTCTGTCTCTCTTTGTGTCTGTCTGAATGCTGACTGTCTTCTGCTTCTGTTTGGTGCAGGAGCTATAATGGATGGCACCGGGATGCCCACTCACTGCGGGCGTGGGCACTGGGGTAAGTTCCGTTTAGCAGCCAATAGATCAGCGTATACTTTGCAGTTATATGCCGTTTCTTTCTAAAACCCCCCCCGCTCCCCAAATTGTGGGATTTAACCTTTGGCCTCTGTGTTTCATCCCCAGGTTTCTACCCAGAGTGTCTGTGGACTTGAGCCCTGAGGACTTTAAGACCCAGGTGCTGCAGGGTCAGGAGCATTGGGTGATAGACTTCTATGCCCCCTGGTGCGGACCCTGCCAGCACTTTGCCCCTGAGTTTGAGTTTCTCGCCCAGGTGAGAGCCTGTCCTTCCGTGTTCACCTTCACATGAAATTACATGAAATGACACTTTATTGATCTCCATGGGGAAATTCTTTTTTCACCTACCCCATCTTGCTCTCCATGACACACAAACAAATGTAGGTGAGAGCGAAGGGCAGCCACGCTTGAACCAGCAACTTTCCAATCACATGCACTGAGGCTTAGCCCACAGAACCACACGCTACCCCCTGACTCCTGCACTGATGAGCTGATTGGCTGTTTGCTGCCTTTATCCCCCAGCTGGTGAAGGGCACTGTACGCGCAGGCAAACTGGACTGCCAGGCATATGGGCAGACATGCCAGGCTGCAGGCATCAGGGCCTATCCCACTGTGCGGTTCTACCCCTACGTGGATACTACCAAGGTGAGGGCTGCCGGGGGCACTCTTCTCAGGGCAGTTGTAAGTTTATTGGTGCATGTGAAGGGCACTCTGACCATTGGGTTTCCGGGGTCCAGCGTGACCAGGGCGGAGAGCACATCAACAGCAGGGACGCCAGCACCATTGCTGCCATCCTGAGCCAGAGGTTGCAGGCCCTCTTTCCACGGTTACAGGGCAGGGCCAAACTCAAGGTGAGTCACGGCAGGGGGGTGCCGTCATGCATGTGTAGAAACATGTCAATGACCAGGATTACATGCTGTGCCCCCACCCATCACCCACAGGATGAGCTGTAGTTTGACCTGCTGCCCTGGGAGGCATATTCACTGACCACGGGAAATGCAGTTCAGACGTTGGACGCACAAGCAGCACAGAGGCAGATGAGGGTAACATCAGCTTAATGTGTCTGTACTACACTGCACTGATGGCAGAGCTTCCTGGTCAGTGCCTCAGTCCTGTCAGCTTACCCTTGAGGTGATGTCCTGATGGACCTGCCTGTATGTGTCTGAGCCAAGAGACTGGCAGCCTTGTGCTTTACCTGAACTGATGTTAGTACTATTTTTTTTTTTTTTTGGGGGGGGGGGGGTCCCTCATGCTGCTGCTGTGCCATGCTCTCCAGCCATGGGGGTGACACTCCAAACCGTGCTGGTCGGGACAAGGCACTGCTATCTGCTCTGCACATCTAGATGGCTTCTCAAGTGTCCTTTGTGAATTGTATAAAAAAACCCCAGTAACATTGGTTTCATTTGTTAAAGCTACCCCTGTAATTTAATAAATGGACTTTTTTCAGTTGATTGTTGCTTATTTGCATTTCTGTCCTTCAGCTTGAGGCTGAGAGCATCTTCAGCATTTCTCAAACCTTTTATAACCTTTAATCTGTCCGCTAGTTCTTCCAGTCACGAGGGGTCAGATGGACTGTGAGCGATCCAGGACATACCTCTTCAGAATGGGGGGGAGGCTTGGTTGTGCACATTTCAGCATTTCTTAGGCACTTCCTGTCAGTGAGAGCAGCATCATTCCAGGGCTGGTTTAAGCTGCAGCATTAAGATCCCACTTGGCTCTATGCCCAGACCACATCCGTGTAATGTGATGCCCTGCTGCCCTTGACACATAGACAAGCTCCACCCCTTAGATTCAGACAAGCTGCTGTATTTGTCTTTAGATACATTTATCATTGTTATGAAGGTGCAGTAATCTCCATGAGTTTAACAGGTAAAAAGTGGTTAGATGGTTAAAAAGTAGGTGAGAGAATGCGGGTCAATTGTATTCACCACCCGCTCTGCATAGCCCCACATGAGCAGAGGTGGGCTTGTAATTAAGATCACATGAAAAAGCAGGTTCACGCAAATCACACACACACCCACACATACACAAAATGAAATCCAGGGGCGTGGCAACAATGCCCCTTCCATGCACAAAGTATGCACAGAGCACACGGCCAGAGTGGAAGAGAGTATGCTCGCCCGCCGTGGGCTTTAGCCTGGATTCCCCAGGGGCCTGTGCCATCTCACGCTGAAGATGCCACGCTCTGCTTGTACACAGCATGGTAGGCATTCCTCAGCAACACGTAGGGGAAGCAGGACTCCAGTAGGTCCATGGTGAGGAATGGTGATTCCTGAACGATCTGGTGAGAAGTTTTGAAAGAACCACTTTTAAAACCTGATGTGTGAGTGTGACAGCATGAGGCGCAGAAGGCCTGCAGGGCATGCCTCACCATGTCCAGCAGCAAATACACCGACTCCCGGTTGCGTGTGGCCACCTTGTCACTCTCCTGGCCAATCTTCAGCAAGCTGGAAGATGCCAGCTGAGGGAGTCAGGATTGAGGCGTTAATCTGCACCTTCATCTGCCATCTTGCCTCTAACCACAGCTTCTCATCAGAAGGCCTACGCTCAGTACATGAAGGATGCTCATCATGCAGTGAGAAAGCCAGAAAGCCAGAAAAAGTGGCAGGAGAAAGGGACATGGACATGGACCTAGGCCAGGGTGGGGTGCACTCACAGCCAGGAATTCCTTAAGACGATCCTCAATGCTGCCCTTGTGAATAGTGAATAGTGCAGCTGCGATCTGGTTCACCGCTTTGGCCAGGCAGTGGATGTTGTTGCAGTGACCTGGAAACAACAGCAGATCAGCCCACCATTAGGCAGACTTTCATCTACATGCAGGAGCAGGGGCTTCTCGGCTCACCTTCAATAGCTGGACTGTATTGAGACATGACATTACTCGCCAGGGTGGGCAGGGAGACAGCCACAAACACCATGAGCAAGCAGGCAATCTTGTACTCCTCTTCCGGACTGATGTTGTCTGTCAGACAAGAGCGGGATGCATGCGGCTGTCACTGCCCAGCTTTTTGGCTGAGCTCAGTCCACTTCAGCTGACCAGATTCTGCATAAGCGTGTCAAGTCTCCCATCGGCACCCTTATGGGATGCAGCCCACGGATGTATTTGCCACACCTGATTTTTGAGAGGATAGCGCCACCACCAGGGCAGGGTCGATCTCACAGGGCAGACCAGCAGCAGAAGACAGTTCATAGACATTCATGGCCACCTGTGGAATGGAGAAGCAAATTATCACTTGGTCATGGGTGGAAGGTGTGCAGACAGCAGTTCATCCCCGTGGGGTACGCACCTTCAGGTCAGTTTCCCTGGGGATGTGGTCTTTGAAGTCCTCCACAGAGCTCACAAGGAAGGGGATATGGTGAGACAGCACCTACAGAGAAGTTCCATGTAAGAGTGACCTCAGAGTAAACATATTGACCAGACCCCATCAGCAGGTGGCAGACTCACATCTCTTAGCGCTTCCTGGGCCAGTGAGCGGAAGGACAGGATGACACCGATGATGGTCATCCTCTTCAGCACGCTGTCCACGGCTGCAGCAGGAGAGCAGAGCCACTAATGTTTCAGGGGGACAGAGCCCCTGGCCTAGGATAACCCCCCCCTGGGGAAGACCCCCCCGGGAACACTTACATGACAGCTTCTTAAAGAGTGCCACCATCTGGTCGGGCTTGTCAAAGCTGGTCCTCATCTGGGTCAGAATGTCCATGTTCTCCACCACCAATTTCTGTGAAGGACAGACACAGAGCTGGTGATGAAGGTCAGATGCAGGAACACGAAGAGTGAGACAGAGGTGGGCGACGGGCAGGCCCACCTTGAGCTCAGCCACCTGCGAGGAGATGTGCCACATGAGGCTCTCGCTGAGGAACTTCATGCCATACGGCCCCAACAACTCCGACAAGGACCTCATCTCTGCAGGCAGACAGCCAGGGAGAAGGTCATGTGCTGGTCTGACTGACCTTCAGTGACAGTGACAACCCAGGCGCCAGCCTTACCAGATATGTCAGAATACTCCTCGGCAGTGAAGGACAGTTCATTCTCGGTAGGCAGGTTCACAAAGGCCTTCATGGCTGGGAAGTAGGCAATGTGACCATTGCTCACCTGCCGCAGCAATGTCTCCAGATACCTGCCGGGGAAGCAGTTCATCATTCCGATTCGGACCCAAGGGGAGTCCTGAAACTGAGCTATGTCAGAAGAGGTCCAGGAGGAACTGTTATACCTTAAGGAGATGCACTTCACTTGAGGCACAGCAGATATCACTCCACATTTAAGAAATCTGTAAATAGTGCGTGGGATGCTGGAGGAGCAGACTCGGCCTCAAGAGGGTGCCTTCATGCCTGCCACCTACCAGTTGGTGTAGAGGCTGGTGATGGTGGGCTCGCCGTGGCTGTCCAGGTGCTGTGTCTGCTGCAGCAGAACGTTGTTAAAGACTCGTGTGATGTCGATCTGCACGTGGTTCTCGATGGCCTGCAGAACGGACATGTAGGCGCGCACACTGCTCAGCAGCTCTGAGGGCTTGGCGATCTCCTGCGTTGCCTGGTTGTACATGGTCATGCCCACGATAGCCCTGTCGAGGACATGGGGGGGGGGGTGTCACTCATGATTCTGCTGTGGTAGCACCAGTAGCGGGCACTCTGGTGAAGCTACAGTCTTGCTGCATCAAGGTCAGTGCTGAGGACACATGGTGGCAAAGAGAGCATTTGCTGCCATTGCTGTGTGACAAGGAGGCTCTCCAGCGCAGTCAGGAAATGACAGTAAAGCCTTTTCTATTCTGAGTTTGATTAAGATATTTGGTCATTAGCTCTGACATGATTAGTGACTCACCGCACACAGAACAGGTTCAACAGCCTTGGGGGATGGGCAGGCACTCACTTGGTGAAGCGGATCTCCAGGTGTGCGGTGAGGTACTCCCGGGGGGTGAAGCTGTGCTCCCACACCGGCATGCTGGACACATAGTTAATGGAGAAGGAGAGCTCTGACAGCGCCGTGTGCAGTTTGTCCAGGCTGAGGAGGTAAGGCAGCTCTGTCACTACCCCCCATCTCTCCCCAGGCTGAACTAAAATCCCCACCACCTCTAAAACCCCCCTTAATGCAGCTTACTTAGTAACCAGCAGGCGGCTCTTCCTCATGCTTTCCACACCCGGCTTCTCCAGCTCCGGCTCGCCCTTCTTCCCTGGTGGTTTCTTCGATTTCTTGGTCACTGCCTGGCTTATGGTCTTGGCACAGTGTTTGGGCAGCAGCTGGATAAGATGAGAGCTGTGTGTCATGGCTGTGGGGTGGCGGGACCCAGGGGAAGTCCCAGCTAGGCCTCACCTGGTCACTCAGGGCACACTGCTCTGTGCAGATGTCGGTAATGAGGTTCCGTGCCTGCTTCGCCATCTCATCCAGGAACATGTTACACAGAGACAGGCTGCGGTCGCCAATATGGTGTCGCTGGGGGGGGAGGGGGGTCAGGAAGAGTTAGCTGACATAGACAAGCCAGGTTTAAACGCAGCTGCACAGGCGGGGTGCGGTCAAAGGCCCGTACGACCGCCAGGCAAAGCAGTAAAGCAGCGATAAGCGGTAAGGGGAAGGAGCACGGGCGCCAGACTCCCCAGCGGGGTCCCCCGGACCCCTCACCTCCTCGGGGCACAGTTCATGAGTGCAGCTCATAAAGTGGGTGCAGAGCAGGGGGAAGGCGATGGAGTGGCGGGACTGAGAGGGCAGCTCCAGGCACTGCTGGAACATCCTCTCAAATGCACGGCTGTAGAAGCTGACAAAACATAGCAGACGAGGCAGAAGGAGAGGTAAACAGCCTGCAGAGAAGCGGCGCTGAGGAACAACGCACCCCCTGTTGGCCGGCTGTCACACCTACCAGAATACAGAGAGGTCAGAGGTCTCCACCAGCATTTCCACCAGTGAGTCCACCATCTTGGTGTGGAATATGATGGTGTTCATCATCTTGCCCAGGTCACGGTGGTCTGCGATTCCCAGTGTGGCTTTTGAAACGCTTGTGTAGGCCTGGTAAGGAGAGCTCCATGAAGACACATGAAGGTGTGTTTCCTGTGTGAGCACCTTCAGAACTGTCACCCTTCTAGAGACCATGTGTATCTTGTGATAGAGAAGGAGGAGCGCTCACACAGACACCTGAGCTTCCTGGCTAGGCTCAGCTCCTTCGGAGTCTACGATAGCAGATAATATCCTCCATTCCATACTTTGGTGAGGTAACAGACTCAAGTGATCAGAAAGGCTGCTTCTGTTTTGGTAGCTGAGCCAGCCTCTCTGTGAGGAATACAGGCCTCTGTCTTAGCAGGGAAACACCAGGTACCGGTCTCAATATCAGCAGCAGACACTTGAGTAATTACTCAGCATCCGGGACAGTGCTTCACACCCCCCAGCGTGACACTGCGGGCAAAAATTCTGTGTCTTCCTCTTAGATAGTCAAATAACTCTTTCAGTGCAATAGCCAAACAAACGTGTGCAATAAGAGCATCAGGCACTGATGTTGGACAAGAAGGCCTGACTCTCAGTCTCCGCTCTAATTCATCCCGAAGGTGCTCTATCGGGTTGAGGTCAGGGCTCTGTGCAGGCCAGTCAAGTTCCTCCACACCAGACTTTACGGACCTTGCTTTGTGCACGCAGTCATGTTGAAACAGGAAAGGGCCACCCCCAAGCTGTTCCCACAAAATCGGGAGCATTAAATTATCCAAAATGACTTCAAAAGCTGCAGCATTAAGAGTTCCTTTCACTGGAACTAAGGGGCCAAGCTCAACCCCTGAAAAACAACCCCACACCATAATCCCCCCTCCACCAAACTTTACACTTGGCGCAACGCAGTCCTGGCAACTGCCAAAACCAGACTTGTCCATTGGATTGCCAGACAGAGAAGCATGATTTGTCACTTCAGAGGACATATCTCCACTGCTCTAGAGTCCAGTGGCGGCGTGCTTAACATCACTGCAGCCGATGCTTTGCATTGTACTCGGTGATGTAAGGCTTGGATGCAGCTGCTCAGCCATGGAAATCCATTCCATGAAGATCTCTACGCACTGTGCTTGAGCTAATCTGAAGGCTACATGAAGTTTGGAGGTCTGTAACTATTGACTCTGCAGACAGTTGGCAACTTCTGCACACTGTGCACCTCAGCATGCGTTGTCCATGCTCTGTGATTTTACGTGGCCTACCACTTTGTGACTGAGTTGCTGGTGTTCCCAATTCTTCCACTCTGTTAAAATACCACTAACCGTGGAATATTTAATAGCGAGGAAATTTCACGAATGGACTTATTGCACAGGTGGCATCCTATCACGGTACCACGAATGTTAGTAGAAGCAGTCTGCATGCCTAGGTGCTTGATTTTATACACCTGTGGTTATGGAACACCTGAATTCAATGATTTGATGGGGTGTCCCAATACTTTTGGCAATACAGTATAGGCAGGGACTCAAGTTACATGACTCAATTTGGACTTGAGGGCAAATGACTCGAGACTTGACTCGGACTCACCAAGGAATAACTTGTTTCCATCCCTGTGACCTACCACCAAGGGCCATACACAAGCCCCCCCTCCCCAGCCCCCAGGCCCAGTGCTTACCTGTAATCTGAACCAGTCGAGCCGCATGCCCCTGAAATCAAACACCTCGCCATCTTCCACTGGAGAGAAAAGGGGATTCAAACTGTGTGATTCAAACTGTGTGATCCAAACTGGAAGTGGGCAGAACTAAAACCAACTGACTGCAAACAGCACTGAGCTGGCAGCTTGGAAACATCTCTACATCCTTTCAGCATCACAGTCACCCTGTCTAGTGGAGACCCAGAGCAGGAAGGGGTAACCTTCCATCAGAAAGGAGGAGTACCCTGTTTCACGGTGAGGGACGTCATGGTGTTCACGAATGACGACATGATGATGGATTCATCCTCTGGACAAACAGACAGGTTCTGGAATGCCAGGAGCCAAAAGCACACGATTACATATCAGCATCATGACTAATACTCCATCTCGTGAGACACAAACCTGATGGGGCTTGTGATTGGGGGGACGGGGGAGGGAACACACACCTGCACCAACTCATTGAGCACGACGGCGTCGAACCCAGACAGGTACTGCACATAGTAGCGCTGCATCACCGGGCCATATTTGCGGATGTGGAACCTCAGGTCCTCCATATAGAAGATGAGCTCCGCAATATGCCTGTTTGGAGGGAGGGGGGGAGGGCGGGAGTCAACAGATCTTATGCCCATCCTGCTTGGTTTTGTCATGGTCACCATCCTTACTTGTCGATGAAGTCATCTGTGTTCTTCTTCTGAACGTTATCAGCATGACGCAGCAGCCAGACAATCTCATCCCGGGCAAAGGACAGTGCCATGAAGACAAACAGCGCCTGGACAGGGCAGGAATGTTACTCTGAGAGCTGCTGACAGGGCTGGACTGAGTGGGAGCATTAACCTGAGAGACACTGATGGGGCTGGACTTTGTGAAGACAATACTCCATTGAGATGGAGCTGGATAGAGTGGGAATGTTAGCCTGAGAGATGCTGACTGGGCCGGACTGAGCAGAAACGTTACCAGAGAGATGCTGATGGGACCGAACTGAATGGGACCGACTTACAGGTCTAGAATTCAAACATGCAAAGTACAGGCTTCTAGCCTAGATATAATGTTCCAAATTTTGGTCAGTACCTTTGGGCCAAGCAGTCCCGGCTGGTCTGCTAGCACAGTGGCTAGCTCTTTCAGCGCAGACCTCAAGAACCGCCGTCTCTCCCTGTGCATGGAACCCCTGTGCAGGGAAAGCTCACAGGTCGACCAGGAACTCACGCTTCTGTTCAGCTGCATCGTGCCCAGTAGGGGGGTGTACTTACGCATGTGATAATGCTGCCTCTTTGCATTCCCTGATATCATTGATACGCTTGTTGAAGCTGAAAGGGAAGGAAAAACAGCAAGGAATCCAGAGGAGGGTATCTGTACTGTGCTGTGTGTGTGTGTGTGTGGTGGGGGGAGGTCATACCCGCGGATATTAACAAATAGATCCTCGGTGGCCTTGTGGATGTGGAAGACCTCGTCCCTGAAGAGGCACAGGCAGGAGCTGCTCTGGAGCGCCAGCTTCCACAAGCTGAGGGCTACCGGCTCACTGTTCAATGCCGTGTGGGCCAAAATGAAGCCCACTGAGCCCGGCACCGGGGGGTATCACACACCGAGTTACTCAAACGACAGAGCACACTGAACGAACCATGGGGACAATCTGTGATTCACCCTCTACTTACACACAATCCACTTCTCCATGGTCTCCAACGACAGATATTCACAGGGCATCTGAAATGAAAGAAACCATCACAAAGGTGCTCTGTCGGGAGACAACACCCTTTTGTGATGAGCACAGGATGCCTTGCTGCACTTACTGTGTCTGATTGAGCGGGGTTTAGCATGGTGCTGGGTGCATTGATCAAGCTCAGCAGCTGGGCATTCCTCCACTGGTCAGCTGACAGATTGCGTCTGGGATAGACCATCTGCAGGGACACGAGGGCGTCCGACAGGGACTGCGGTGGGAGTAGGGGGAGGTGGACTGGGGTTAGAGGGTTAGAGTTAGAAGAGGCTGGCATTTTGGACCATGGGGAGGCACAGAACTCACCTTGCTGTGCGGGACAAACTCCTCCATCATCTTCTTTAGGGGGTTCTCATAGTCCACGATCATCTGCCCAAGCCTGGGGTACTCTCGATCACTGGGGCGGCAGACAACATCAAAGCCTCATGTAACATTTGCTTCACCAAAAGGGGGCACACATGACGTGAACACTCCAGCTTCCCACGGCATCCTCACTCTGTCCCAGCAGCCAACATTAGCTGGTTTCCGATCCTGGTGACACTTAATGAAAATCAGCTAGGCTAAATGAGTACAACCCAGAAAAGAAAACAAGAGGAACTGGACCAGTACCTGGACCCATGAGTCATGTCGTGTGCGTAGTTGTAGAGTCCGATGATGGCTTTGCGTTCCTCAATCCGAGACAGCAGCATCATCAGTGTGGTGTAGGTCACCACCAGGTCAAGGTAGTTCTTAGTCAAGTCAAAGTTTACAGTCTGCAAGGAGAAGCATTATGAGCTAGCTGGGAACATGGAGGATTATATACGGACCAGTGTATGAGATGATGATAATGTACCCCGTGGGGGACTCACAATGTCAAAGAAGACTTGGGAGGCGTCGATAGTGTTCAGCAAATCACAGGCATGATCCTGGTGGAGAACATGGGGGTGGATTACTGAGGAGCCTCTGGTATAAGCAGACCCCCACCATGCTCTGGATGAGGGGGTCCTTGCCTTACCTTCAGCATCAATGTTTTTGCTTAAAATTATGCACTTTTATCTGGATGTATATATACATGGTATAAGCACACTGTGTATGGAAAATTTAAAGAAGGAGGAATAACAGGCGCCTACCTTAAACTCCATTACATCCACAAAGGTGAAGTAGTACAGAGCCAAGTTCTTCAGTATCTCAGACTTCTCTTTCTGCAGCTGGGCAAGGTGTTGCTGTGGCGAAAACAGGACTGTTACTTTGAAAACGGATTTTAGCAAGGGTCACTCAAACTGAGCAGCATAACAGTGTCTGCGGCAAGTCTGGGTAATACACTCCAAACAAAAATACTGATAAACCACGTTTCCCAGAGTGCATAGCAACTACAATGCCAGCTAGTGATGACCAAATGTTCTCCATCCTGCTCCACATAATACAGCGCTAATAAGTGTCACAAGGTGAGAGACAGACACCCTCTAAAAAGAGCTCTGAAAATGGCAGTACTCACATTGTTGTTTCGCGTCTCCACAGCTGGAAACTTGCGGACGATGAACTTGACGGCAGACTCCAAGTTTCTGTCGACCAGGTAGGAGGGCTTTGCTTTAGGGTCACTGCAAGCCTAGGGGGACAGGGAAAGAGAGGTTGCTTGCAGAGGAGATGTGGCTCAGACCCCTTGCAGGGGCACGGTCACAATGCTTCCTGTCAGGTGGCCCAGCTTCACTGGATGGATGGGCATTTATGATTACATGGTTCTCATGGGTCATGTGATGCTGGGCATGCACCTATCATGTGATATGCTACATTGGAAACCAGAGGAAATTAACCCTTAGCGCATTATTTATTGAAGTGCAGGGTTACTTTAGGGTTGCGTGGCCCTTCACAACACAAAAAATGCCTATGCCATATAAACTTTGCAAGGCCCAAGTCACCCCATTTTGAAGCCCTGGAGGCTCGCCAAGTAGGAGCAATGCATGTGTGCAGGGAAGTCTGAGTGGCCGAAGAAGCTGTGAATCCAGCAGAAGGGTAAAATCAGGGAAAAATTGGTAAAAGTGATACCAGGGAGTTAAGCTGTTCATCCCTCCAAAGCAGCAAAAGCTGGCCCAAACACACACAGGGAGCCACTCCCCTAAGATATTGGGTGGGGGTCATGGAGCATGAGACTGATCACAGGGCGAGTGGGTGGGGGTGCAGTTTTGGGGAAGGCAAAAACTGTGCAAACCTTCCAAACTTGTCCTTGCTGGGAGAGGCATTGCAACAGAGAGAGAGAGAAGGACACATAAACACAAGCGGCCAACAGAGTACATGTGCACCCAGGTCAGAGAATAAGCAGCAGGAGTGAGCAGGAGGAGGCCAGGACCCACGCTGTGCCGCAACAGGGACCTGGGGTTTCATTTAGCCAATGTGTTATAGCTTATTAATGAAAGCCAGCATCCTGGTTTCCATGTCTACCCACCAGGGATGAGTTTCTCAAAAGCTCTTGTTGGCAACTTATATAGTTGGATCCATTCAGTTGCATGGTTTGAGAAACACACCCAAGGGGGGAATAAACTGCTGTGTACAGAAGCCCAGGTTAACAAACTGAGGTGTTTGTGGGTGAACCAGCCAGTGACATTCTACAGCTGGGTTTGACAGTGAGAGAGGGCTGTGGGTGGAGTCGCACATGTCATGATTCATCACGGTTGGGTATAACGGACAAATCATTGGTATGCTTTGTTACAGATGACAGCCTCCTCACAGTTTTATCTAAAAGGCTAATCCACATTAATTCCTCTCATTTTATCTATGGCAATGCCTCTTTGTGGTCTGTGATACATGCAAACGAAACCATAATTTTGACAGAGACCACTGTCAACACAATTAAAAGAACATACCATTAATTTCTAAAGCCAAAACTGCAAGGTGCTCCACTGTAAATTATTTAGTTTTATTAAATTTAATTACATTAAATGAAATTTATTGGCATGACATCAACCAGACAGCTGCAGCTCATCCAGAATTTTTCTAGAGTTCTTACTAACACCAAGAAAGTGGAGCATATCACACTGGTCCTTAAATCACTGCACTGGACAAAGTGTACTAATGGTTAAAGTGTACTTGAGTACAAAGCATTAAATGGTCTCGGGCCCAAATACATCTCTGATTTACTTGAACATTAGTGAAACGCCAAGACCCCTGAGGTCATCTGGGAAAGGTTTTATCAGTGTTCCCAGAATCAAGATCAAGCAAGGTGAAGCTGCATAAAGTTTCTATGCTCCCCAACTGTGGAACAAGCTTCCTGAAGATCTGTGGTCTCCTAAAACATTTAGCGCATTTAAATCAGATCTTAGAACAATGCTGTTTGCTGCAGCTTTTCAATAAACTAGTCATACACTATCACTACAATATAAAGGTCTTTCCAGTAACTATTCGGCTTTTAAGATTTTTTTAAAATACAATTTTATTATTATTATTTGTTTTAAGTGTGATTTTAATATATTTTATTGAAATGTGCTATTCTCTGTAACACAATTTAAATTGCCTTGTGTCTCAATTTGGCTCTCTCTCTCTCTCTCTATATATATATATATATATATATATAGCCAATTTGACCGTATAATATCTATGTAGATCAGGCGGACTTGACGCATTTTACTATCTGATATAATATACTCCAGGCGCACCTTTTACATTTTACCATATGCATATAACATAGATCATATGCATTTACCGAATAACGTAGGCTAGACAGACTTTAAGCATTATACCATATACATAAAGTGTCATATAGGATGCATTTTGATGCACTACGATTGCCTTGTGTCTCAATTTGGCTAAATATATATATATATAAATAAAAACTTGCGTTTGTTTAACCATATACAAGTAAAACAGGGACATGGACATCCAGATTTTAACATCGTATTTCACACGCGTCTTTCTGAACATCATGATGCCAGAAGTTACTATTCGTACAAAGATATTCACATTACACACGTCCTACAGTCTGTTTATGTCCGCGGATCGATTTACGTCGTACAAACTTTTTACGCGCAGGAAAGACTAGGGGCGGGTCCCCGGTGCACCGGGTGATGGGACTCGCTACTATACAGTCTATCTGCTGGAAGACACGAAAGGGTTTATTTCACTAACAAATTCGTAAATTTGGCTAGGTTCTTCAATAATGCAGAAGCGCACAAAAGGAAATCCAAGCAGAAACACAAAATGTCTCCGAGGCTCGCTGCACAGCAGCTTAACCCAACAAGGCGGGCAGAAGGGCGCATTTAATGCATTTGATCGTATAATATTTAAGTAGATCAGGCGGACTTGACGTATTTTACTAACTAACATAATACACACCAGGCGCACCTTTTGCATTTTACCATAGGCATATAACATACATCATGCCCGCCTTATGCATTTACCGAATAACGTAGGCTAGACAGACTTTAAGCATTTCACCATATAATATACACTAGGATGCATTTTTAAATATACACCAGGATGCATTTTTACCGTGTAATGCAGACCCGGCGGACCTTATGCATATAATGTAGAGCCGGCGGGCTTTATCCATTTCACCGTGTAATGTGGACTACGCACTACATTTCAATTTATTCTTGTTTTTCTATTAGTCAAGCTATAAACACAACGGTGTGTAACCGCTTAATCGTGACAATCATCAAGTCACTTATTTTAATATTAGCCTCCCATTATATACGCACGTCCAGGGTGCCCAATCGGTCACTACTCCCGTTTTCCCGGGGACGCGCCGGTGAAAGCCCACCTTTTTGATGTTGTAGACACGGGTGAGCATCCCGATGCCCCGGTCGTTCAGGATGGTCAGCTTCTCCGCCAGCTTCTGTTGGCTCGGCTGAAGCGCGGCCCGCGACATTCTGTTGCCGTTTGCCTGCCTGCGATGCTGTATGTAGCGATATAAAGGTGTGACGGTACAACCCTGTAATTTACCAAGATGTGTCGTGATTTTTTCACAGCACTCGATCGCAGGATGCGGCGCGCAGGCGCACTCTGACGCAGATCCTTCAAGGGCAGCCCCTCCTCTCCTTGCCTTGGCTTACATAGGAGCGTGTTAATATTCATGTTATCCCGGCCCAATTTTGCCACCATTACTGCCTGCGTATATGTTTTCTTATTGGCTGCAGGGAATCTTGATTTTTACTTTCCACTTTCACGCTCTCAGAGCGTGGTAAAGTTGGTTTTATATTGGATATTCGCTTGATATTCGGCTTTGCCTCCTCTGTATCTTTGATCTATTGTACTACAACATTGTATAGTGACTGATATTTTCATTAATTATTGTAGTGATGAGGCATTCTCCGCGAAACAAATAAGCCAGCCTTGTAAGCGCAGCCTTTTGCAAGGGACCATCTACAAAGTGCATTCAGTACGAACAGGGGAACCAAGCATTACTGCTGGAGCATTTCTGCTAAGATGTTCTAACAGAAAAATCTGTGAAGTTCTTCCAAAAAGATACTAGGAAGAAGAACATACTATTTCAGTTGCCTTTTAAAGAATAATAAATTAAATTCTAAAGAAGATACAATAATGTCACATGCATAGTAAACCACTTTGTGACAATTCTTTTAAAATGAATTTCTCTGACTATAACGGTTGTAGTAGTTGCCAGAGGTGATGACTGACTTACTACAAGTGGAATTTCACATAAATATTCAATCATAAGTTTACAGTAATTCAATAATCTTTTTGAAAAATTACTGTAAATCACACAAAGGCAAACCCAGGGGCAGGGTGGGTGGGACTTGACCCCAGCGTAAGTGACCTCTGCTGCTGCGAGAGACAGAGAGACGGGGTCCTGGCCGGGATCTTCCAAAACGGGGTGGCGGTCAGGGCGTCACTCGGAGGGGTTCATGGGGACTGGAGTCAGGGTGATTCCCGAGGGGTCCCACTCAAGTTCCTCCTCCACCTCTAATGAGGGGGAAGGAGCGGTGGTCAGGTGATTGGGGAACTCCTTGGGAACAGAAACCACAGGGACTGGAGCGGACATGGGGTCTGGAGTTGGGATGAGAACTGGAGCGGACACGGGAATTGGAGCCGGGAAGGGAACTGGAGCTGGGACACACACAGGAACTGGGACAGATACGGGAACCTCGGGAACTGGGGCTAAGGAGATTGAGCACACTGGAAGTCTGGGAACAGAAGACTCTGGGTCAGGAGGCATCTCAGGAACCGCCGGAGTGGAGACATGGGTTCCCGACAAGGATGGAGTGGCGGGGACTTTAAGCACTGATCTGAGTGGACCAGCAGCAGGGAGGTCAGACGCAGACTCGGGAGGAGTGGTGGCTGACGACCCAGGTGTGACAAACACTGCCGGGTTGAGTACCGTGAGATACGCCTCACGCTTAACCACTGTTGTTTGCGTGGGGTTTTAACAGGATTCCTGAGGAATCCGCCTCTCCGCGATTCTTCTACTTCTTTTTACCTGCAGCTTTAGTTGGAGCTGGGGATGGTTCAGGCAGTTCTAACAGAGAACCTGGCAGTCCACAGTCAACATCTCTGGTACTCCGCTCCTCAGCTACAGAAGGCTTTCTCGCACCTCCACCACATGGTGCGAGTCTTCGGACAGGGAGATCTCTTCCAGGTTGTCCCTCAACTGAATAGCAAGGGCTCAAGGTGCGGGGTCCTCCTGGACCTTGGGCTGTCTGAGCCAGCATATCACCTCATCAACTAGACTGAGGTACGCCGCCTCAGTAAGACGAGGTGTCTTCTTCTCGAGTCTGGTCATTCTGTCACGAATTGCAGGCACAGAGTGGGGATCAGAACGATTGGGACGTGACACTTATTGTCATTCTTGATATTATTATTGTTATTATTTGCATAATAACTTCCTTAAATTAAACTTCCTTGATGATATGGGATTCTGAACCACATTTCTGTCTCCAGGTCATCTCTGTGACACACTACGTTTTTGTAGTTTATCCATTTTGCACATTGATTTTATTTTCCACCAGCCTTCGCCCTTATTGTTTTGCTTTTAGGCCCCACTATTCTCATCTTCAACAACCATTTGAAGTCTCCCCAAATCAGTCATATTTCCATTCAAGGCCTTCTCTGTTACAGTTAGGACAACTGATTAAATATTTTATCCTGTCCTACTTCTACTATTTGCAGAGTTCATCATCTGGTCACATATACACTTCATGGCCTAATTTGCAAGATCATCTCAGTATTGAATTACTGTTTACTTGACATGAGAGATTTCTGTAAATTCCACTTTTAGTGGGTGAGTCATCACATCCAGAAACTACTACAACCTCCGAAGTGCGAGAAATTCATTTGTGTTTACGGTCATTTTTCAAAAAACGTATTGAATTGCTGTAAACTCATGGTTGGATATTTCTGTGAAATTCCACTTGTAGTAAGTCAGTCATCACATCTGGCAACTACTACAACCTTTGTAGTCAGAGAAATTCATTTGTGTGGTTTTCAATAATTTTTCAAAAAAAATTGTCACAAATTGCTTTACTACATATGTGAAATTATTGTATCTCATTTAGGATTTAATTTATTCTACCTTAAAAGGCATCTGAAATTGTTTGTTCTTCTTCCAAGTGTCTTTTTGGAAGAACTTAATAGATTTTTGTTAGAAAATCTTAGCAGAAATGCTCCAGTAGCAATGCTTGTTTCCAGTGAATGCACTATACACTTTGTAGACGGTCCCTAGCAAAAGGCTGCGCTTCCAACGCTGGCTTATTTGTTTCGCGGAAAATGCCTCGTCAATGCAACAATTAATGAACATATCAGTTATTATACAATGTTTTATTACAATCTGTATTTTCTCCTGAAACAGAAAGCGTGACTTTTGTGATTTTTGGTGGTGTTGTTTCAATGATACGGGGGAGGCAAATACGAATATCAAGCGAATATCCAATATAAAACCAACTTTATCACGCTTTGAGTCACGAGTGTGCAATATTGTAGCAGCAGTGGAGAGGACTGCAATTAATGCAATGATGGCAATTAGAGCAAAATAATATAGCAAGAGGGAGTGCAAAGAATCCCATTTGAATCAGTTCCCATTCACATGGGAAGAGATGCTGAGGAGAGAGTCTGCAGCTTCAGGTTCCATGGGGTGACCTTTAGTGCCAGTGCCTCAAGTCAGCTGGGCATGCAGCAGCCGACACTATAAAGGCACACCAATGACTGCACTTCTTCAGGCATCTAAAGAAAGCTGGGATGTAAATGCTCAGAAATGCATTGAGACCCATTGACACTGGAGTTGGATGCCAAGTTAAGGAGGTGATTATTAAAAAATGCTACAGTAAAAATTCACCAAAATCAGTCTTAAAACACTCTTTTATGCTTACTTTAACATGGTACTGTATTGCTAGATTTTTGGGACGTTTTGAAATGAAAGAGAAGTGGCCTCTAGAAATAGCTGAAAAAATGCAATCGACCCATAAGAGAATAGATTGGGATGCCAAGTTTATGAGGTGATTGTGAAAAAATGCTACAGTAAAATTTCACCAAAATAAGTTTTGGAACACTGGTAACTTTGTAACATGGTAATGCCAGATTTTTGGCGACGTTTAGAAATGAAAGAGAAGGGGCCTCTAGAAATAGCTGAGAAATGCAATCAGACCCATAGACACTGGAGTTGGATGCCAAGTTTAGGAGGTGATTATGAAAAAATGCTACAGTTAAATTTTATCAAAATTATCTAGACGATTGAAATGAAAGAGCAGTGGCCTTCAGAAACTGATATAAAAATACCTTAATGTCTTGATGTAGTGTATGCACTGATGCCATGTTTAGGAGTTCATTATTTAGGGGTCCTGTCCGTCGCTCCCTTTGAGACGTGCCTGGTGTGCGCGCCTTTGGTGGGGGGTTCTGTCACGTCCCTCCGTCCAGCCCTCTCATGTGCCACGCCCACATCCTTACCCTCGTGTGAATTCCCAATGTACCAGTTGTCCAGTTGTCCTGCGGAGCAAGGCTTCTTCACTCCCCGCTCACGCACTGCTTACAACACAACCAAACTGGTCTCAATCGTATGTGCCGCGTTTGTGCCATTAAAATTTTTGTTTGTGCTGTTTTAGTTTCTGAGATATAAATGTTTGTTTACATGGTGACATCATCAGCGTGAAGTTGGCCCCCCATTTACATCTGATTTTGACCAGACTGATCGCAATCGTGTGTGCTGCATTTGTGCTGGTTTGTGCCGTTAAAATTTTTGTTTGTGCTGCTTTGGTTTCTGAGATATAAATGTTTGTTTACATGGTGACATTGGGGAGGGGCTAACTCCCATTCAGCAACCAAATCCCCCCATCCGCTAAACCAGTAGGGGATGCTGTGCAGTCGTTATATTACTACATAGAGCGGTTTCGTGGCCGTAAGGTAGTACCTCTTCATTTACATTTATATTTACCATATTTAGCAGACGCTCTTTTCCAGAGCAACTTACAAGTGCTTAGTAGTCTATGACTGTTCTTCAATTTATAAGCTAGATGTAAAATCAACAGCTGTCAAGATCAAATTACCACTAAGAACTTTGTATAAAAGTTGTTAGGAAAGAGTGCACAGGAAAAGATTGTTAGTAGATGTGTTTTTTTTAATGGAGAGAGTGGACATTAAGGGTGGTATTGGGGATTGGGTAATTCTTCAGGTTGCCCCTTAATCTCCATGCCTCCTGCTGACCATGTTGCTTCAGCACAGAGGATGGCTTTAGCACAGCCAGTCCACTGAGAGGCCTGACTGCTTGCCTCACTGGACTATGGTTTGCCACTATGGCTTCCATGCTTTCCAAAAGAGTGCTGTGATGACAGTCAATAAAAGGCCCACATTGACGCTTAGAGGGAAAGTAACAGCGTGGGTCCCCCCAGAATGGCCCCATAGGGCTGCTGTGAATGACGCCTGTGTGTTGCTTGCGTTCCTGCCCTGCACATGCTCACAGTGACAACCTCCAGAATATACGCCTAGAAACAGCCCAGCAAAGCAGCTCTGCTGGCTATATCACACACACACACACACACACACACACACACACACACACACACACTGACCTGCTCTGCCGAAAGTGAGAATCTGCACTGGGACTGAAAGAATTAAACTTGCACAGGATTGACAGGTTCCCTGTTCTCAACTGATCTATAATTGAGGGACATGAGCTGCTCCCAAGGGGGCCAAGTAAGGGGGGCAATGCAACGCTGGGGGCTACTAGGTAGAGTAAAGGGTGTCTGAGTCCTGGGGGCAGCATGCAGGAACATTTTGGTTGTGGCAGGATGGGGTGGGGCTGTGAGCTACGTAGGGTGAGGCTAGGGCCAGCCAAAGGCGGAGTTACCCAGCAGAGCTCAGTGAATGTGATGTGGAGGGGGGTTTGAGGGAAACCTGTTCCTCCCTCTCTCCTTTTCTGTCCCTCTGACTTCTCTCACTCACACTATGGAGCCTAACAACCCAAAGAAGATCCAGTTTGCTGTGCCACCCCACCAGAAGCAACTGGACCCACAGGCTGCAGAGCAGGTGAGCAGGACAGGCTGACTTGGGGACTGCAAGATCACGGGGAAACTGGTTTATCCCAGGGGGAAGTTGGTATTTGTAGTGGTGATACTGGTTTGTCCAATATAGCAATAAGGAAGCTTATTTATACTATGGGAATAATGGTTTGTATGCCAGTGAGCTACACACAGAGAAGGTCAATGCTGATTTGTTCTGGACCTCACTGTATGAGTATGCCTGTATCTTGGTGTTTACCTCCTCTGTAATGCATTAAGTAGCCTAAAGCCCACATTTGAAGAGACAGTCGCCACTGTATTGGCTCTGTTTACAATCACTGGGGCTCATCCCCCCCGAGCCAATGAAAGCCGAGCTTTGGGGTTTTGTGCTGCTAGGTCTGATACTGTAGCACTTACATGTGTGAGAAAGAGGCAGCACTGTGGCATGAGTGGGTCCGGGGTCAGTCACTCACACCTCCTGTCCCCCTAGATCCGCAGGAGACGACCCACACCGGCCTCCCTGGCGGTGTATGCCAACCCAGAGGCTGGAGGTAAATGATGGCAGTCAGAATTTTCTCCACAGAAATCCCAGGTGTCAGCTGCTTGTCTGGTGCCGTTAACATTCCAGGGAAGATTTCTGCTTAAAACTCTGGAATATACTCACTGATTTCATACATGCACAGAAATGCACACAGACACACCTGGTACAGCCACAAACATACTCTCACATTTCAACTGGCTTTAACCAGCTTTAACTTGTATCTTAATCCAGAGCATAACTGTTACTGTACCAGCCTTTAAATCTCTAGACAAACAGGCGTCACTGTCCATCTCGCACAATTCTGCCAGTCCCAACTGGATTATTATAATGTTGACATACTCAGTACTAGCAGAGGAATTTACAAATGAGCATTGGAAGACACCGCCATGTGTGTAAATGTATGTAAACATATGAGCCCGTCACTAGGTGCACAGGACAGCATATGGATGGGATATAAAGATGGATAGATTTTGGAGCCTGATGTTGAGGCTTTGTGATAAATGTTGCTGTTGGCTGTAAGTTTCTGTTGTTAGAGACAGCGTGTTGGACCTACTCTGTTATTATGTTCTGCTGCGCAAGGTACCATACTTTTGGTGCTTCACTTTTTACTGGTGTAAAAACTGATACCACTGCTAAAAGACATTACAATGTGAGGTGGGCTGTTTTGTACTGAATTTGAAAAATGGCTGGGAAAAAAATTATATAATAAATGAAATAAATGAAAATAGGGATATAGGGCTGGGTGATCTGCGATATTAATACCATGTTATACACATGCAACTCTTCATTTCAAGGACCGCGATAGTCAGCTGGGTTGAGGTCAAGCTTTTTCATATCTTCATACTATGCAGACATTATAGCGTTGGGGGTTTAAGTTTCACTAAAACTTAAAATTTTTACTTTGTTATAGGAAACATAACTTAGCAAGCATTGCAATTTTAATGATTATTTATTTCAAGGTTATGAGTATATGTTTAAAAATCAGTTTAAAGTTACGACCACTGCTTTTGCATGAGTTCTGCCAGCAAATCATAATAAATTTCATCCTTGCTGTTTAAATCACTCATAGACAGGCTTATGATTAAACTTCTTATTTGCTTTAGAACTATACCAATATTTATTATACCAAAATCACATTGCCATATTTCAATTTTTTCCAATACCATGCAGCCCCAGTACCTTATAGATTTTTTTTATTTCTTAACATGCCATACACATCAGGTACCAGTATGCTGAACCAGAGTTACCCACTGTGTGGAGTAATGTGAGAGTATGAGAGTGACAGGCTGTCTGTAAAGTAACATGTGGGACTGTGACAGAGCAATGCTAGAGAGTGTGAAGGCCAATTTATGCTTCAGTTTTCTGCGTGCAGTTTCGGTTATGGAAGAGGAGACATGACGTAAATTTCGTCATCAGGGGGAGGGTGCATACAGCTTCAGTCGGTGCACATGTAGCCCACATTTTTATGTCTAGCAGAAATCATGCACGTCCATACTACGCAGATGCAAAATAACTGATTAGGTATTTCCAGTAAGTGGCAGTGAGGACTTTCACAGATCAGCCATCAATAATAAAAGAGTAGAGGAAGAACTGGTGTTGTACTAGTTATGGTGACCAGCTATATGAGGGGGGTCAAAGGTATCCGCGTGTCTAATTTTTCATACTGTCCAGATATAACATGTGTGAGAAAGAGGCAACGCCATGGCGTGAGTGGCTTGATATACTAATAAAAGTAGTATTTTAAAAAGTAACCCTGTTCCAGCATTTTTAAATCTTGGCGATAAAATTCGCTAAGCAGGGTGGCGGTTGGGATTTTAATATACTGCTGTATGCCATATTATGGTAGGACTGCCTAAGCCTAGACTACTAACTTTTAAAACTGTTAACCTGTTTCACTACCCTGCTTGTATTTGTGTTTGTTGCAATACATTTGCCATCTCCTGGTCTCGTGGAAAATCACTGCTGTAAGCGTGCACTGGCTACAACCATCCACATCTGCAGCCAAATGTAGTATAAACGCAAGCTGTGGGCACAACCATCTGCATTCTGAAAACGCAAGCAGAAAAGTATGAACTGGCCTTGAGAGTGACAGGATCTGTAGAGTAACATGAGAGAGTGACTGAGAGAGTGAAAGCCCCCCCCCCCCACTTTGGCAAAATTTACATTGCAGCTCTGTTGGGAGGTCTACCCCCGAGGCTATGAGCCATGCAGTAATGGCCCTCTTCAGCATGGATGTAGTGCAGCTATAGCAGGACCCATTCCTCATGTGCACAGCACTCCTATACCTTGCTGTTTACATCACCAAATGTTAGAGAGCAGACCTCACCAAATGTTGGAGTGCAGGACGCCTTGTCTAAGATGCCCCAGTTCCATCTGCTGTAGTTGCTGTGAGAGAGAGTCTTTGTTCTGGGGAGACACCATGGAACAAGCTGGTCTTTGTAGGACTAGAGCTGCCTTCCACAGAGAAGCTCAGAGCTCGCCTGTGTTGCTGCGCAGTGGGCGTCGGGTCTCATGGGCAGAGCATGCGGGTGCTTTCTGAAAATCTGCCGCAGACTCTCATGCTGACGTGACACGTCTCTGTCAAAATAACACTGCTTTTTGTCTGGTGCAGTGTGTATGGTAGCATTGTTTAAGACAAAAATGCAAATGAAGAGAAGTAACTCAAAGTTACCCTGTAATGCTTTGTAACTCACTGGAGAAAATTCACTTTAGCAAGTATATCATTGCTGAAAAACACATATCTGCAAAGCTTCCACTAATCTACTATCCGATAATTAATAAAATTAAACTTCTCATTAGCGGATCTGTGGACCAATTAGCTTCCACTAAATTTCTTTCTGCCAACTGTAAATCCACTAACATTTCTTCGCAGGTAAAATAAGTAATGTTTGTAGATTCTAAAATAACATTTGTTCCGGTCTGATGTAAGCCTGTCTGCAACAGTCTATCTGGGATGCTGTTGGCTGACTACGTGAAAACACAAGATGTGATTGGTTGATATCTTGCTGTATTTAAGGTAGTCTGGGCTAAATGTAAGTGAACGAAGATAAAGTCCATTTAAACTGGGGTATCCTGAACTAAGTAGAGAACTGGGGCCTGTATCACAAAGCTGGATATCTTGCTTAGTCACATAACTTGTCAGATTTCAGGTACCCTACATTTATCCCAGACTACCTTAAATACAATAAGTTATCCGACTAAGCAAGAAATCCTGCTTCGGCCCCTGGTTATTTTCCAGGTTATAATTTGTAGATCTGTAGACCAGTAAAGAGCTGAGATCCTCCTTCCTAGTTAGGGTAAGCGGCACCATGTTTGTACTCCCCAAGGGGTTTCACTGAGGGCAAAATGTCAGCATAAGCCAGTTGCAGGTCAGGACTCCAACAAAAACACTGACATCTCCCAAACAGAAAATTACTGAAAGAGGATTTATTCTGGAGAGGCCACAGAATCCAATGATCCCCAACTGGATAAGTCTTAAATATCTCCAGATAATCTATGGGCTGATATTTGTGCCACTAGAAACTGAATATGAATTTTGTATATTTAATCTGCAGTTATCGCATTACAAAACCGAATCTGAATTTAATAGTTTGACTCTGAATTCCAATACCTTGAAACAGCATTTATCCTACTTGGAAAATCAATTCAATTTCAATCTATCGTGACACAGATCCGGGTCCTTGAGGAAAAGTAATCGACCGCAGGTTCACAATGCAACTCATTTCCATGTTTGCGACAGTTCTGCAGGTTGGGTAAACTGGAGGCGTGTGCCGGGGTGTCGCAAGCGCAAATGCGGGATCATATACGCAGTCACCATATACGTAATAAGAAGTAATAAGTAGTACCGGCACTGCTATATTTTAATCTTTATCGTACCACCAGTTCTCACAAGTTGCCAGTACTCTGCTACTCAGAGGCAAGCGTCATACGAGAGTGGCGGGGCAGCGCGCGCAGTACCGTCAGTGTTGTTGAGGCGCTTCTGTTGTTCCCGCCACCCCCACAGCAGTTCTCACGGTCAATACAGTAGCGACATTTTTATTTCTCCACTTCGAGCACTGCTTATACAGATCACCATATTAACGTTCAACTGATGCTCCCGGTTATTAGCACAGTACACAGAGAGATGCCATCAGGGCCCTGCAATTTATTTATTTTGAGCTTAGCTAGGCTTTGTACCACAACAGCCTCAGTTATACATATATTGGTCATAGACGATGCTGTATTTGTACTAAATGGTGGTAGGTTACTCATGCTCTCTACTGTGAACAATCATGTAAAATAATCATTAAACTCATTTACTATATCAACTTCATTTTCAATTATAAGGCCCTTACTATCCTGTAAATTAGTGATTTCAGCCTTTAGAGCTCTTTTGAGTGTGAACCAGAAGAGGTTCACTCATACAAACACTCTCAAATAAAGAGGAGTATCCGACGTTGATGCCTTAGTCTAGTATCACCAGGGCAAGAATGGGTGTTCTGGGTGGTGATTGTGTTGTTTAATGTTGAATTCAAGCTGATACCAGCAAATCTGTTGGACTGTTTCTTCCAGAAACTGGAGACAAGCGGGGGACAGGATATCTGGGAGAGGTAGGACCCTCATGTCCACCTTTGTAGCTGATCTCACAGATCATTTGTGTAGTTGGATGTGGTCGATTTCTCCTTTGATGTATGTGACACACAACATACCTGTCCTGTGCTGAACTGGAAATGCCAGCCCTAAGCACCTGTTTTACATTTAGCTACCATATGAGGCTTCTGTTAGTGTGGGTTTTGTTACTGAAATGGCATTTGTTAAAAACCTGTCCATCCTCCCCATGTCAGGCCCCATCCAGCGAGCTTTCCAGGGCACAAAGGAAGCATGGGGTCTACACGGCACCAACCATGAGAGGTACAGCCCTCACGTCCAACAGCAGCACCTCCCTAACTCTGGGCTCAGGCAGGCCCACCTTCTCCTCAGCCCTGTATCACTAACTTGGGCTTTTAGGTGGTTTTATTTGCAGCTCATGCTATGGAGTTGGTGTGAACACATGGTCCGGCATATTTGTACTATGTTGCTGGTTATAATGCTGGTTTTGCATGTGAAGTTTAATGTGTTGTGAATGGAACAGCTGTTTTCATCCACTACATCTCAGACAAAATGTGACAAAAGAAAATCCTGTAAGTCATTATAATGAGAAACTTTCTTGAAATCACGACTTCGTATCTTGAAATAAAACATCTCAAAATAACCACTTACTTTGCTGAAATAATGAGAGACTTTCTGGAAATAACGACGTAGTATCTAGAAATAACAACTTGGTATCTCGAAATAATGACTCGGTATCTCAACATAATGAATTAGTATGTCGAAATGTTGAGAAACTGTCAGAATATTGATTTATTTAGGGATATTTATTTGGGGGGGGGGGCAGATTATCAGTATTACAAACTCCACAACCCTTAAACCACAGGTGTCAGACTCCAGTCCTGGGGGGCCAGAGCCCTGCACATTTTTGGGTTTCCCCTCGTTTAACAACACCTGATTCAACTTCTTGTGCTAATTACCACATAGCTGTTGAGCTGAATCATTTGTGGTGGAACAGGGAAAGAA
>JAODKC010000001.1:39531083-39550885 GCA_026777985.1 Mormyrops attenuatus
CAATGTGGACAATCCAAGGTGCGGGAGCTCCAGCAGGAGGTGCAGCATGGACAGGCCAAGGTGCGGGAGCTCCAGCAGGAGGAACAGCATGGACAGGCCAAGGTGCAGGAGCTCCAGCAGGAGGAACAGCATGGACAGGCTAAGGTGCGGGAGCTCCAGCAGGAGGTACAGCGTGGACAAGCCAAGGTGTGGGAGGTCCAGCAGGCGGTGCACAGGGAGCAGCAATGCAGTGAACTCGCACATGTGGCAGAGAATCAGGTGGTGTGTGGACATGGTTTGGAATGGGGATTGGAAACCTTGTTCAGTGGGGGTTCAGTGACTAAACTTTCTGGCTTTTTCTACAGGTACTTCAGCGTGCCCTGGAACAGGAGCGCATACAGTGCAGCAACCTCCGCAAGGAGCTCCAGATTGAGATTTCCCGTTGCGAGGCGCTAATTTTGCAGGAGAGCAAAAGAGCCAGTCAGGCAGTACAGCAGCTGGAGGAGCTGACCAACTCCCTCACTCAGGAGAAGCAGGATCTCGCTGTGAAGCTAGAGGAGGCGTGTTCTCTCTGTGCTCAGCTGACTGCCTCCCTCACGCAAGAGAAGCAAGAGAAGCAGGATCTCACCCTGAAGCTGGAGGAGGCGAGTTCTTTCGGTGCTCGGCTGACCGCCTCCCTTACTCAGGAGAAGCAGGAGAAGCAGGATCTCAAGCTGAAGCTGGAGAAGCAGCAGGGTTTCCATGACAGACAGCAGCTAGACGCCGACAAACGGGTCCCGCAGGAGGAGAGATGCGACTGGCAGAACCAGCAGGAGCGGAGGCATCAGAGGCTGGTATGTCTGCTGGGTAGGGTGGAGGCACCTGATGATCTGCAGAGATCAACTTTTTTTCCTACATAATTCCTTAGTGGAAATGTCTCCACCTCCAAACGCTGGCTTTCTTAAGGATTTTTGTGCATGTGCATGACTACCACCCTGTGGCCCTAGCTGGAGCTGGAGGAGCAGCAGAAGCAACAGCAGCGCATCAACTGCTTTCAACAAACTCTCCTAGACCTGCGGGGGATGTCAAGCCGCGCAACTGCCTGTCCGCTGAGCCAGCAGCAGCTGCAAAATTCTCAGCAGCAGCTGCAGTTGGCCAGGGTTCGAGTGACCAGCCTCCTTCACAGAGCCCACAGCAGGTCTGTCATTAATCCAGCAAACTATAGGCCAATCAGTTTAACTTGCATAATTGGAAAGGTAATGGAAGCTATAATCCAAGTGAAAATGGTAGATTACCTGAATTCAAATAACATTCTGAGGGATAGCCAACATGGATTTAGGAGAGGTAGGTCATGTTTAAGTAATTTACATGAGTTGTTCGAGGAAGCTACGAGAGTAATTGATCACAAAAAGGTCTTCGTGATCATCTTAGATTCCCAGAAGGCCTTGGATGTTGTCCCCCACAAACGGCTCTTGCTTAACCCTCTGGGGACGACGGCATCGTCAGCGATGCCGCGTATCTTTCTCGTCTATTTCCGTTTCCGTTATTTCCGGAAATGTCTGGCTGGGATGAGGGGGTAATATGGAGAGGGTGGGGCATGGGCATGCCTTTAGGTTTCTGCTGCTGTCTGCAGCTGTGACAGTGGGTGGCTGCAGCTGAAACATGGCCTGCAGGAGCTGCTCTGCACTTTGGCTGACTTGGAACAGGACCTGCAGCAGCTGAACTCCCAGGTGAGGACTGGGGATCAGCGCATGCAGGGTGGTTGTTGCTGTTGTTGACGTCTTTTGAGTATGTAGCTTCTACCAGGAGGCCGTAAGAAGCTGTTTCACATGCCTGTTCCCCAGGGGCTGTCTGCGGAGGAGGAGAGAGCTTGGCCCACTGAGCGGGCATCCCTGCCAGAGGTGGTTGCCCCTGTGATAGTCACTGACAGTGCAAAGCTCAGGGCGCAGGTCAGCCATTTTTCCACCACCTCTGGGTTGCATTTTGTATAGGGGTGGGCGATATATCGAATATACTCGATGTATCTCGGCTTGTTCCACGTGCGATGTAGTAAATGACTATATCGTGAACATCGAGTATAAATCCTAACGTTATTGATAAACACAGCATGTACTTCGCTTTCCAGTTTTGCTTTTCTGCCCCGTCAAAGCAGACAGCTCGCTCCCCCGCCCATCCAGAAAATTCTCCTAGCGCATGCGCGTTTTTTTTTACCGCTTTCGTGTTACGCTTCTCTGCTCGCTCCCCCGCCCATCCAGAAAATTCTCCTAGCGCATGCGCGTTTTTTTTTACCGCTTTCGTGTTACTCTCCACATGTACATTTTGTGCTTGATTAACAGAAGCAAATCCGCGGAGATAAGTGAAAGCCCTCAGAGACATTAATCGGATATGGAGGCGTGTTTAGTACCAGTGGCAATGTAGTTACATGCCACCGGGCATCACTCAAGCCAGAAGCTGTTGACAGGCTTGTGTTTTTGGCACATAACCTATAGAGAACTTGTTACTGATTGCTTGTCACAACTGTAAAGCTGCAGTTTTCCAGTTTAAGTGAAGAGTTTGCCGTATTAAACTTTTGGTTTAAAATATAGACTTTATGTTAAACGTTGGTTTAAAATAGTCCTATGTTAAACTTTAGTTTAAAATAGTTTGCTATACTATCCTTTGATTTAAAATAAAAGCATTTATATTATATAAGCATTATATTGGTGTCATTTTATGCAATATAGGGCCGAATTTATGATTTATATAGTGATTTCGAGGAAATTTCAAGATATCGAGATATATATCGTGTATCGTGATATAGCTTAAAAATATCGCGATATTATTTTTTTGCCATATCGCCCAGCCCTAATTTTGGATTTAAGGCCTAAAAGTGAAATTCTGCTGCCAGTGTCAGGATTCAAGCCAACGACCTGGACACAGACTCTGAACCTGCTGGGGCGTGACGGTGATTTTGGGTTTTGGGAGTTGTGTAATTGACACTTTCTATCCTTGAATTGTGGGTATTAATAAAAGATCTGAGATTTGGAAAATGCAGCAGGTCTGTAGGGGGTACATCTGAGCAGATCTGTGTGATCCACAGGTCCAGCGGCTCTATCTGAAGTACCTGCGGGCTGAGAGCTTCCGCAAGGCACTTGTCTACCAAAAAAAGTACCTGCTGCTGCAGCTAGGGGGCTTCCAGGACTGCGAGCAGGCCACCCTGTCCCTCATCGGCCTCATGGGTGCATGCCCCTCCCCTGCTGCTTTCAAGACCCGCCCCAATAATCGCTTCAGGACCACGGCCTGTGTGATCATCGCCATTTCACGGTAAGGCACCCTGAACCCCATTGTGGAGCCTGGTTTCTCTGCCCTGCAGCCTTGCAACATTCCTGCTCTGCATCCACTGCTGTTCCAGGCTCCGTTTTCTGGTCAGGAAGTGGCACAAGTCCGTCAGAAGGGGGGCTATGAATCCAGCCTTGAACAGACATGGACCTGGCATCAGTGAGTGACCCCCGGTTCCAGGACCTGCCTGCGCCATCATTCCTACTAACCCCATCCCATTGTTCCCCTTGCCCTGTTGTCCTCACTAACCCTATCCCTCCTGCCCCATTGTCCCCTTTGCTCAGTCATCCCTGCTAACCCTGTGCCTCCTGTTCTGGCATCCCCACTAACTGTGCCCCATCACCTCGCAGGCGGTACTACCCGCACAGCTTTACCAATGCGGCTACAGCCGGGTGGCGTCGGCTTCCCACCCACACACAAACATGGCCCTGCCCTGAGGGTGGTTTCTCCTGTGCTTCCTCCTGCGACATCAGCCTTTAATCTTCAGTACAGGTAGGCTGTCCCCTGGCTGTTTATGTGACATCAGTGTGTTTTTATTAGTATTAAAGCTCCCCCTGCCCCTGTGAACCCAGGTCACCCCCATACCCGGACCCAGAGCACTCGCTCAGCGAGTACATCCAGCACCTGGAGGCTGTGCAGCAGCGCCTGGGAGCCGTTCAGAAAGGTAAGTTTCTACAACCACTGGAAGCCATATTGCCAGTGGGGGGTCATGGTGATGCAAGGGGGCAGCAAGCATCCCCTGTGCTGGAAGACAGGAATTATACCGGAAAACTTTTGGACTTCAGGTATGACTTTGTCCTGCCTGGTCCCTGCAGCCCTATGTGATGTCACCTTACTGGATGTGCTGGCCCTCCCTCCCTCTGTCTGGGCTTGTTAAGGTGTGTCTGCCTTGGGCTCGCACCTGGGGCCAAATCCACAGGCTTGTTGCAGCTCTGGCTTCAGCATGAATATCAGCTTTTGTAACTGTTGGTGTGACTCTGAGTGCCAGGCTTCAACCTTCATATGCTTGTGTGCAGCCATTCGTAGTGTGGCTGTAACTTTACCCTGATGCTAACTGCCACGTTTACGTGATGGTGTCAGGGGCAGCTCGGCTCTATGTTAACCCCCCCCCAGGCTCTTAATGCCCCTTTGAACACGCCGTCCATTGTAACCCAAGTGATCACCTGTGATTCCACATATTCCATCCACTCATCCAGCATAACGACAAAGCAGGGAACAGCCAGGGTGCCCATGTATCTCATGTTTCACAGCCTGCTCTGTGTGCTGATTGGCCTCTTAGCCTCTGGCTGAATACAAAGACAGTGAAGGCAGACTGAGCTTATAGGCAGCCGATTTATTTCCTTTTCACTGTCCCCTGGGTCAGCCATGAGAACAGGTGGCCGTCACGTGATTTGTGCTGCAAATATGATGGAATATCAGAAGTGGCTGCTTGAAAATAGAAGCCCGGTTGTTTTTGAGTTGCCCGTCTCCCCTGGTGCATCCCTCCCCACCCCCCATGAGGCATTAGTCTGTATGTGTGGAATCATTCACCAAGGCGGGTGAATGGCGTGGTGCATGAGGGGTGGGCTTCCGGCTGTGGTCTGCAGACCTTCATGTCTGACACTCACATGTCTGTCTTTGTGCCTACAGGCTCACCGGTTGCTGTTTCATTCCCTGCATCTCCCCGGCAATCTGATCCATAGTGGCAGTCTGCTTCAGCATTTTATGTTTCTCCATTAATCCTATGCTGTTTATACTTATGTTCGTGTACCAACCTCAACATGAATGTCACTTATTCACATGATTGTGCTGCTTTTAAACTTTCTATGGGATTCTTCTAATGTTCTGTATGCATTGGCACAGTTTGACATTTGTGGTAATTTAAAAATATTCTTCACTGGAAGCAATGCTGGAAAAAGTCACTTAAAATGCACAAATGTGAACACAGGCCTGTTCCTTTTTAATGTTTAAATGACAGCATTTATTAAATTATTTTAATCTGGTGTCTGCCTCAGTGGTTCACGTTTTGTTGCACAGCAGCCCTGGGGGTGGGTTGGGCTACCTCCTGCCTCTAGCTACTGCACACCCATCCCCCCATGAGTTCTGCCTGGTGAGTATCTCTGCCCACCTTGGAGAAATTGCACCGTGTGACCTTCACTAATGAGCCTTCATTTGTTCAGACCTGCACTGTTCATGCACAAATCCCAGTGCCTGTGTGAATTTGTGATACTAAACGGTGAGTATAGTTATCAGCAGTTCACACAAATGGGAATCTGCACTGTGCATCAAGAACCTGAAGTGGGGGACATCTTGGACATCATGCCCTCATTGGAGAACAGTCATGAAGCAAACACCAGTTCAGATCCTCTTGTCCTGATGTGGATGAGTCTTGTAATAAGATCAGGACAAGGATTTTACTTACGAAAACAAGTGATTCTGAGAGCTTCCAGGCAGCACATTTAGTAGTTACGGATCTTATGACTTATCGACGCCCATGGTTGGGATTTTAGGTCTGATCATAGCCCTGAGTATTTTAAGCCTAGCCTCGAATGTTTTAGCCCCAATGCCAAATTTCCTTCAAAAACAAAAATGTCAAGCCCCGGGTATACTTTACTTTTCAATGACTAGCTGCCCTGATTGCAACTATACTCTGTTGCAGTAAAGATATCAAGTTATGTAAACTGTGTATTTAAATTCTTGTTTTCACTGAACCAGTGCTGGGTAATTTACTTTCGGTCAGACCTGTACATGTGTTGATCTGGCTGCTCACCATACTGCAGTGAAAGAACACAGGGCTCAAGCATAAAGCCTGGAAACAGGAGTTGACGCCGAGGTCCAGAATGGAGGATGTGGGCATCATATCCTGTGAGGAACAGGTGGGCTCAGGTTGTTGCCTTAGAAAGGGTTCAACAAAGGGCTACAAGAATGATTCCTGGTCTTAGAGGAATGTCTTATGAGAAGTTAGCTGAGCTGAATCTGTTCAGCCTCGAGCAAAGGAGACGAAGGGGGGACATGATCCAGGTATGCTGTTCAACCAAATAATTACTTCAATATTAGTTCAAATACAAGAACTTGTGGCCATAGGACGGAAATTAGTGAAAGAACATTTTAAACTGGATTTGAGAAAGGACTTCTTTACACAGTGTGTAGTTAGAGTATAGAAGTCTCCCTGTCAGTGTAATGCAAGCTAAAACCTTGGGTTCCTTTAAATCACAACTAGATAAGATTTTAACAGCTCTGAGCTATTAGTTGTGTTCTCCCCAAATGAACTTGATGGGCCAAATGGCCTCCTCTCATTTGTAAATTTATGTTTTTACGTTCTTGACAACTGTCACTGAGATTATATAACTGGAAACATCAGGCAGTCCACAGCGAGAGTGTTTAAAAAGAACTTTTGCCAAATGTATGTGATTCAATCTCTATTAATATTGTGGATGATTTTACTATCATGTAGCTGTAACATGCATTATTTGAGCTTACTGAAAATCGACAAAATTTCCGATGTCATAAAATTTATCAGATCTATATCATTTTCATGGTTTCAAATCCACGTGTAAATTTCTCCATAGGACACCATGATTTCTTTCATTCAAGAAAGAAATTTTGCTTTATTAACACTGTGAAAAGATTGATCAATAAACAAATGAAATATGTTTATAAGGCCACCGAAAGAATCATTTTTTGTTTGTTCATGCCATTTAGGCTAGCTGGCTTAATGGTGAACATACCTTGGTGAATAGAATCTGAACCTCTCCCACTCTTACAGAGTGCACATTCTGGCATCCCATTCTCCAAAAGTCCCCTACCTCACTCTCTCCACTACTACTGTGAGGCCCTACTGACTATCAGTCCAACCCTCAAATATAAGATAGTTACTATTGGATGCTAATTATATTGTCAACTTAATCAGTGATGGACATAGACACTGACAAATAAATTTGCCATTTATTCTTAAGACATAGGTCAGTCATTGCACAGACCTTGGAAAGGAAACAGCCTACAAAGGCTACGTATACTGTGTCCTTCGAAGGATGTAGCTGGCTCTGCCATTGTAGTGTTTGGATCATTTGGCCCCAGGAAGTTTTGCGTCAAGCATTATGTACAACTTAAGAGTATAGTGTCTGAAGTAGAGGAATGCCAAACCATTTTATACGATAGTACATCAGCCAGTGTGTCAAAAAAAAAAGCCGAATGGCAGCATATGATTGCTGCTAATAATGTGGTCATTTCAACAAAGCAGACAAAGCCAGAAATCAAAAACAAGGCCAGATTTGAAATTCACTGAACTGATGTTCCTCTTCTCTATGTGGTTGGTGAAATGGGGGTAACCCATTCAACATTCATGAGGGTTAGGGGCAGAACATTCCTGCAAATGTGAAAATTCATGAATAACCTCAACCCACACCTTTCTGCTAGCCTGAGCGATAACGTAAAAACTCAATTTATTACCAATATGTAAACAAACAGCACTAAAAATGCATTACTAGAAATGCATTATCCATTACTAAAACTGCACAATTAACCACACTGAAAAGTTTAAAGCTCACAGTCGAAAACAGCCAACATGCAAGGGAAGACTTAATATTAAATATACAGTATGCACTTACACTAATATATTATGCATCACTAATAAGTAAATACATGAAAAAAGTGAAGTTTTTAAAAAGTAGCCATTAATTCTGGTTTATATGCAGAAAGGTAATAGCCACCCTCGCACAAGACAAAATGTACCACAATAGTGAAATACTTGTATTTTTATTGTGTAATTCTGTCAATACCTTTGACAGTTCAACAAAAAATTATAAATGTACATGACCGCAAATAATTTTGGTAGCCATCCCAAAATAAGCAGTTACACATGTTGTTTGGAACAAAGCACAGATGGGGCACATTTCACATGGCAAACAGAATGAGGAAGGCCACCATGAGGCAGAAGAGACCCATGGCTTCAGACAGAGCGAATCCTAGGATAGCGTAGGAAAACAGCTGCTGCTTCAGAGAGGGGTTCCTGCAGGAAAACACCAGAACATGCCATCACTCCACTACACTAGGAGGAATTTTAAAAAGTGGCTAGCAAGAGCAACTTTGTCTATACCTAGCATATCCAATGATGAGACTGCCAAACACAGTTCCAATCCCGGCTCCCGAGCCAGCCACACCCACGGTGGCAGCCCCTGCACCGATGAACTTAGCTGCGGTGTCAATGTCTCTGCTGACAGCACTGGTCTGCAGGTTCCTAAGTGCTACTTGGATGAAAGGGATCTGGGAGTCCTGAGGAAAAACAAACATATGTTACAAGAACCAGGACTGGAACTGCTTATGAAACTGACACTGGGCCCTGTTCAGAGCGCATAGCCTGCTCACTCACATTGTGCAAGAAAGAAAAAAGCAACATTTGAAGAACAATGCAACAACAAAAAATGGAGCTGCTGGGAGGGTCGCACACCTGTACAGTTTGCACCTCGGGTCGGGACAGCATGGATGCAGAGAGTGGCCTGTAGAGCACCCTGGAGCCAGAACGGACCTGCATCCCACACACACGTAGAAGAATGCTGTAGACCCAAAATTTCATTCCACACAGCATGCCACAAATCTAAAGAACTGTATTTAGTAGAACTAAACCAGCACTTCACTTTGCAATATTGACTGTGTTAATATGACCTGTACACTGATTGAGCTGACCAAGTATACAAGTCAGACTTCATTGACAACCTGCTCATTTACTCCACAGTCTGTAAGCAGCTTAACAAATGTGTGTGTAACATACAGAAAGCTGCTTAAAGGTTCATGTGGTTATATCTGAACCTCTGCCACCAAAAGCTGCAGGTTAAATTCCTAGCAACTACTTCACCCTTCTAATGTTGGGAGTTGAGGAGCTAGAATTGTCCCAAGAAAAAAAGTGTAACTGTTACACTGAAGTAGAAATTCTCAGAATAAAAAGCATTGTCTAAAAAATAAGTCTAATTTATTTAACATATTATAGACCACTGAAATGTTGCTATGTCTTACATTAACATGCAATTACCCTGAAAAGTATAGTTTGCAAACTTAAATGGTATTATTGCCCTGAATCTAAGACACCTTTGAATTGTATTGATTGCAAATTTGCCCCGAGTTAAAGGACGTTGTTATATATAAAAAGAAGCTCGTGCTGCAAAAATTCTAATTCAAGAAAACCGTATAAACGCTGTCGAGTAAATGAAAGAAAGTACTACATTGGTAACGTGGAGAACGACATTCACTTACAATACAAAATAAATAATGACCTTGAAGTGAGGGAAATGGCTTATTGGTTAGCTGCAGGCTTAAAGTTAGCTAAAAGGAACACAGCCGTATATTGCAGGAAACAAGTGGAGGATTAACATTCATCACTTACAGCTTGGAACGTTTTAACATCAACGGCTGAATATCATAGTGTTTATCATCTTTAAAGCAGTACCTGTCCAACATTAAACAGGCCCATAACCAGGACAACCATTTGTATTTGCTCTAGAAAACACGAAAACATACCAGAGTAGGAGCAGAGACGAATTTTGTACAGGCGTACATATTCAGTGGATCTTTTGAGCAGATCGTCTGGAATTAAATTAAATCTACAAAGACAAAACACATAACTAAGGTCAAACGATATTTCCGTGAGCAAATTCTACAAAAGGAGAATAAAACATACATTAGGATCACAGATGCACACGCATAACAAAGGTGTGACATTCACCATGCGATAGATGTATGTTCACAGAACAGATGAAATATGATTGTGGTTAAGACGGTGTACCGGCGCCCATTGAAGCTCGTCCACTTACCGGCTGCAGAGGTCGATGCGCCGGAAGCACAGACCGCATGCGCACGTCTTTCCCACGCAGGTCCCCGGATGATCCGCTGTGACGACACTGGCCCAATCCCAAACCGGTCCCTACACACTCCGCCTCACCACTCCGCCGTCGTTTGCGCGTTCCCGAGACCCGTCGCCATGTTGAAGTGTGTCTCAAAGCAGCAAGGGCTAAGGGGGAGTGGTCGATTATGCCCTCCTGAAGAGAGTCAGAAACAATGGTGGCTCGCGCGATTCCACTACCACTTCCATATCCCTCAATTCCTAGCGCACAGGAAACAGAACAGCGCGAAAAAAGACATGGAGGATAGTACACATCGAAAGCCTATGTTACATGTTATAATTCATCGCTGCAGAAAAATAAATTAAGAAAGCAGCTATTTGTAGCTGGTCAGTACAGACAGATTTTATCGTGATCCGATTAAGAGAGATTTCGTGTACTTTTCAAACTAGAAACCACGCGAAGAAACATTCGTACGCAAACTCGATCACACCAGCAATAGCAATTTATGTTTCATATTTGCCTGTTTTTTTCCTCTGCAGATCTGATCTGGTATTTGGTACAGAAGTAATGCGTAATGTTTTATGCGTGTGAACTAAGTTAGCTATGGTAGAAATTGTACAATCGTCAATATGACACGTGTACATACTTCAAATTGCCCAGTCAGTGCAATAAGACGACGTCTTCGTCTTCTCGAATTAGATAAACTTTGTGCTTTTTAAAATAACTGATATGTCATTAAAGAAAATACAATACAGCTTCTTTTTTTGCATAACAGATACAAATTATAGCATATAAAGAAAAAGGGGTACATATCTTTTCTCACAAACGATTCTTCAAGGCATTATACAAATAAATTATTTTTAGAGCTTTTCTGATTTTTTAAGTCCATACGAAGTGTTGAAATAAAATTTCAATTCCAATTTAAACTGGTATATATTAGGCTTCTTTGAGGTCCATTTGCACTTGTGAACATTTGTGAACCATACAAAATAAACAAACTTAAAATATAGATATAATTACTATTAATGTTGCCTTTCCAATAATAAATCAGAATATCTTTCCTATCTAAAAAAATCTTACAACCAGACAGTGTTTCAAACAGATTTTTTATCTCAATCCAAAAGTATTTGACAGGTAAACAATCGTAAAATAAGTGTGGAACGGTTTCCGTGCAGATACCACAAAAGCAGCAAAGATCAGATATTTCATTTCTATATTTCTTTAATTGTTTGTTTGTGGGATAAATTAAGTGTAAAATCTTAAATTGAATTTCTTTTACTTTGTTAGTTACACAATATTTGTTACTTAATGTCCAGGCCGTGTTTCAATTGATATTTTCAAACAGGGAATTCCAAAAAAATTTAGACCGTAAAATAATAGGGTTATGTAGTAGCATTCTGGTATATTTATTATTCCAGTTCCTGTCTTTTATGCTAATACCATTTATTGTGATATCTGTTCTAAATACTGGTGATCTGTCTGGTGGATTGCTATCTTGCAGAAGTTTAATAGGACCCGAAGGAATTGCATCAAAAACAATAGAATATTCTCTAGGAGATATTGGGACAGTAAATTTGGTGAAAAATTCTGAATATGTGAGCAAATGCCCCTCTCGGTTAAACAGTTGGGACACTAATAAGATGTTGTTTTCAACCCAATTGTGCAAGAAAGGGGATTTATTCTTAAATTTGACGTATTTATTATTCCAGATTAATTGTCTAAATGGAGAGCAATTATGATTACATATAAGAAGCCAGGATTCGAGTGCTTGCTTGGGGAAGTTAGATAATCGGATTGGAAGTTTATTCACGGAAAAATTACAATTTAGGAGTAATTCAATGCCACCAACTTTTTCAAAAAGTAGATTTGGAATTAAGTACCATAGCTTATTTTTGTTTTCAACATACAGTTTAATCCAATTCACCTTGAATATTACATTGGATGAGTCAAACTCAAGTACACCCAAGCCTCCTTGAGTAAACGAATTACATAAAACCTTTTTATTCAGATAATGGGGTTTATTTTTCCAAATAAAATTGATTAAATAGGAGTTAGTTTGTATGATAAATGATTTTGGAACATCTAAAACTTTAGCAGGGTATACAAGTTTTGATAGACCTTCAGTTTTTGACAAGAGAATTCGGCCTCTGAGAGACAGGTCTCTCATCAGCCACATATCAAATCTGCTTTTGATTTTTGGTAATATTGGAGCAAAATTCGAATCAGACCTCTGTTTGGCTATTGCAGATAATGATTCCTAAATATGTAGCCTATTCTTTAATAGAAATGCCATTTATTTCTGTTATGTGATGCCTGTTTTCTTTTAATGGAAAAAGGCAGCATTTTTTAAGATTTAGAGTTAGACCTGAATTCGCAGAAAATATTGATAATTTATAACTTTGTTAACCTCACTGTGGATTCTTATAAAGAATGCAGTCATCGGCTAATTGACAACATTTTAGTTCTTTGTCTAAAACTTTGATACTTTCAAAGGAACTTCTGTATATATGTAAGACCATCGTTTGCATAACAAGAAGTAAAAAAGGAGCTGCAGGGTCACCCTGTTTGATGCCTCTGCGAATGTTAAATCTACTAGTAGTCCCATGAGATAACTTAACAGAGCTATTACAATCATTGTATAGTGTTTGGATTGCCCGTTTAAAGTATTGACCAAATCCGAAAAAATCCAGGCAATCAAATAAGAATTTGTGTCTTACAGTATCAAATGCCTTATAAATATCAGCAAATAGAATATAACCACTATCTGTTACATAATCACTATAATCGACAAGATCCAGGATTAATCGAATGTTATTACTTATATGCCTCCCTTTCATGAAGCCCGACTGAGTCATCAATTAACGTATTTAAACAAAATTTCAGCCTTTATGCAAAAATACGGGCCAGTAATTTGGCGTCATTATTAATTAAAGTTATGGGCCTCCAGTTATCGAGAGATAGCTGGTCTTTGTCAGGTTAAGGATTTAAAGTAATCAAACCCTGACGTAGAGATGGAGGGAGTTTTCCCAATGCTATGGCTTCCTTATGAACTTCTAATAAAAATTTGGAAATAATATCATTAAAGTTCACTGGTTAGGCCGTCATGTGTAGAGTAGTTGAGTAGCTGAGGAATGTTTAAACTAGGGTCTGGAGGGGGCAGGGAGGTTAGTTAAGAATATAGGTGGGGGGAGACGGAAAGCCCCTATTAAGATTAAAAGTGGGCACTGTAAGAGGCCTACCCTTTGCTGTCTGTATTTAAATGCTAGGAGTATTAGGAATACATTTCATGATTTAGAGGCTTTAAATTCATCAGACAAATTCATGAAAACAGTTTGAGATTGTTTTAGGGTCTTCTGAGATTTGTCCGTCTATTTTAAGTTTATTTAGAGAACTAAAACAGTAATTTCTTTTTTCCAAATTGTGAAAATATTTAGTATTTTGTTCACCTTGTTCTAAGCATTTTCTCCTAGAGCGAATAAAAGCGCCTTGGGCCAAATTTTGATAAATGTTATCCAAATCTAGTTGCAATTCCGTAAGTCTGTTAATATCACTTTGTGAGAGATTACTTTTCCCATATAGCATAATTATATCTTTGATTACATGATCTTGTTTTATTCTTCTTAATCGTGCTATTTCCTTTCCCCTTTTAATTGCTATATTTCGGATTTGAAATTTGGCATATTCCCAGTAAAAACTATATGAATTATTTTCTTGAGCTAACTGATACTTTTCTTTTAAGTTATTTAAGGCCAAGGCTTTAAAAGTTATGTCATTTAAAAGTACATTATTTAATTTCCAATAGCCTGTATTACGCTTAGAGATAGTGTTATCTAGACAAATTGTCAATTGTATTAAATGTCTTACAAAGTAGCGCTGTGCCACCAGTAGGTGGCAGTTTTCACTCGTTTTAACGAAGTGCAGACCGTAGTTCATGAGGAATTGTTAAAATGCCGTTCTCGAATACATTATTTTAGAAAATATATCGCCAATTTAAGTAACTGAATGCTAATGATGTGCAATTTTAAACAAGTGTACGTCGTTTTAAAATAATATTGACATACAAATTACTGAATACATGGCCTCAACTCATTTCAGGACATTCCTCTTCTTTTATCACAAAACGTCTAGATAATCTGACATTAGTAGATGAGAGTGAGTGTAACATAGTGCCAAAATGCTGATTTATATAATAATGTACTGCAGCATTGTAAAATAATGAACTCCTAAACATGGCATCAGTGCATACACTACATCAAGACATTAAGGTATTTTTATATCAGTTTCTGAAGGCCACTCCTCTTTCATTTCAAAACGCCTAGAGAATTTTCATAAAATTTTACTGTTGCATTTTAATAATAACCTCCTAAACTTGGCATCCCACTCCATTATCTGTGGGTCTTATTGCATTGCTCAGCTATTTCTAGAGGCCCCTTCTCTTTCATTTCAAAACATCCCAAGAATCTGTCATTACCATGTTAGAGTAAGTATAACAGTGTTACAAGACTTATTCTGGTGCATTTTTACTGTAGCATTTTTTTAATAATCACCTCCTAAACTTGGCACCAACACTCCATTCTCTATGGGTCTGATTGCATTTCTCAGCTATTTCTAGAGCCCCCTTCTGTTTCATCGCAAAACGTCCCAAAAATATGGCATTACCCTGTTACAGTAAGTATAACAGAGTGTTCCAAGACTTATTTTGGTGAAATTTTACTGTAGCATTTTTAAATAATTACCTACTAAACTTGGCATGCCACTCGATTCTCTATGGGTCTGATTGTATTTCTCAGCTATTTCTAGAGGCCCCTTCTCTTTCATTTCAAAACGTCCCAAAAATCTAGCATTACCATGTTAAAGTAAGTAAAAAGAGTGTTCCAAGACTTAATTTGGTGAATTTTTACTTTAACATTTTTTAATAATCACCTGCTAAACTTGGCATCCCACTCCATTCTCTATGGGTCTGGTTGTATTTCTCAGCTATTTCTAGAGGCCCCTTCTTTTTCATTTCAAAACCTCCACAAAATCTGGCATTACCATGTTAGAATAAGTTTGAAACAGTGTTACAAGACTTATTTAGGTGAATTCTTACTGAAGCATTTTTTAATATTCACTTCCTAAACTTGGCATCTCTCTCCATTCTCTTTGGGTCTGATTTATTATTATCATTATCATTATTATTTTTAAATGTCTAGAGAATCTGACACAATCAGGATGTGTATTACGTTTATTAGAATGTTATGAAAAACTATAACATTTTTAAAAATCACCTCCTAACCATGTTTTGTATGGGCCTAATTGCTTTTCAGGGCAATTCTGAGCCACTTTCTCTGTCCTTTTTAGATGTATAGAGGATCTGACATTAGTAAGTTGGAGCAAGTATGATATGCAAGTATGAAGCAGACATAACTTTGTTTTGAAATTTTAATGCAGCATAATTAAAATATTATAAAAGGGCATTCTGTTGCTTTCTTTGTGGACTTGACTGCATTTTTAGGCTATTTGTGGAGATCACTTTTCTTTCATTTAAAATTACTATGGAGTCTAACATAAGGGAGTGAGAGTCGGAATATTGGTTAGTGTAAATTTTACTGTTCAACAAATTTACTTTGTACAACACCCATCACTTAGGGGATGGTGAGAGTATAATCACTGACTTAAAAAGAAAACTGCAACAGTGCATTTGAAGAAATATGAAAAACAGTAAAATTCTCAGTTTCAATGTTACATTACTATTTTGCAGTGATGTGTTAGATCCAGACATTTACCTTTCATTGGCTTTTACTTTCTAATATGCAGTAAATGCATAGCTTTCTTTTGTCAGATATTTCTTGCAGAATTTCCATGTCACATTTGTCTTTACAAATAAAGGCAAGTGGAAACAAAATGTCCTCCTTTATCTCACTGTCCAGCGCATAATCTAAAGAATTGTACTGTTCCAATGCCTCTTCAGCTTCTTGTAGGTTCATAGCGTGGAAGCGTGGTGGAAGGATTGTTGATTGAAATAATGTTGTGTTTTCATTCACCTACTGAGTAATTGTTCTCATATCTTTAATGAGTGTTTTCTCCTAGGTAAAACAAGAAACAATTAGTCATGTTTTTTTTCTAGGAAGACGTCATTTAAAATTTTAACATGTGAGTGCTTACGGTTGCTGAACTTCTTGGACTGTCCTTCAAGAAATAAAATAAGGAAAAAACAATATTATGGTCAGGTATAAAATTACATAATTATTTTATGTTTTATTTTTATTATACTATTTAGTACGGCTGTGAAAATTACACGGATTTGAGGCTCCTCCAATTGAAACTACAGTATGCATCCAAATAATTATACTGAATAGGATACGAGGCTCGTCTACTACTCTAGCCGGAAGTGATTTACCGGAAGTGCTTGGCCTGTCCGTGTGACGCAATGCAGTATGGTAGGTCATTGTCAGAGGATCATGGCGTCTTTTTAACCTTGCGGCAGCCTAGCTGTCTACGGGTGTTGGTAGGGAGAATTTAACTTTTTTATTTGTATATTTATTTGAGCATTGCCTAACTGTCACCCACGATGTCACTCGCTGCAGAGGCGTTTGTCTCCCAAATCGCAGGTAACCGGCGCCTTCTGATTCGTGCCTATTGTTTATGTCCGAAAAAGAAGTGTTGTAAAGGCCGATTGCTACTTCATTAGAGTGTATTGAAGCTTTATATAGTCTTTAACGTGTCCGTGTCTCACTCTTAAGAATATTGTGTCCCTCGAATTGCAAGATGGTGTTTAAAATATTTTATAGGCTAAGTGCATTTTTTCCATTTTATCTTGAGTTATGAATGTGTTGTTAACGCTGTCATTAATTGCACTGGTTCTCTATTAAATGGTTTAATTACCAGTTAACCCATGAGCGGCATAATATCGTTAATTTCTGTTGTGATTATTATATTTATGGATAACCGTTAGCGTATACAGTGCTTATTATAAACAGAAGCGAGGAATATTTTATGATTGGTACAGTATGATCAATGAAATTTGCACTTTAAAGAGTTATTAAACATATGATTGAATGTCACAAAATAATCAAAAACCTGGATGTTTGATCAGGCAAAAACGTAGAAGAAAATTAATGCAAAACAAATGAAGACTCTAAAGAGTGAGTGCAGCACAAGTAATATTCATGTGAAACGTGCAACGGAGGTTTAATTAGGTCTCGCGTGTGCCCAACGTCATTGTTAAAAAAAAAATAGTGTAAAGTTGTTTGTGTCTGAGACAGGCTTTAATCGTAATCCAAGAAACTGTTGAAATGCGAGTATGATGGGTTACGGGGTATAACGAATCGTAAGTGCATGCGCAGTAATCACCAGGGGATCGTTGCGTACGCACAAAACGGCACCTGAAAGAAGCGTACGCAACTTCCGGCGCAAAAGTTGCGATCTATAAAAACAAATGTGACGGCAGAATGTACGTATCCGTATGGAAAGTCTGACCCATGCCGACGAACATTTTAAAGAAAACTGGCGACCCAGGTGGAAGTGGTGAATTGAAGCCAGACTGTTGGAAAAATGTGAGTGACATCATTACACATATAATAACTATAATGATTGGTACGTTTAATTTAACCTCATAGCACACGTCACATATGCATCTCCCTTATTATAGAAGAAAGTGGTTTTATTTGTCATAGTGAGCCATAATTATTCTAGAAAAAGAAAAATCACATAATGTGTGGCTAATTTTATTTACATTTACATTACAGGGAGAATTGTGAAATGCGTATATAAAATAAGCTTAAATGTGTTATTCATACGTTATTCTATATTTTGAAAATTATAAACTGTGAAGCGCGTGCCACCACGAACCTTCCCCTCTAGGGAAGCTGCAAATAAAGAAGGTAACTTAAGCCTCGTCATTAGACATGGCATTTTTAATGGAATCTGCTTCCCTCTTTCTCTTGACAAATGCTATTTGCGTGCATAATTACTTTCCAGGGATGACAAATTTTATTTCTCTAGAAAATACCTTGCGACCTTGAGAAAACAATTTTGATTTTGTTGAGATCAAAAGATCCTGACATAAGACAAAAAAAGATAATGATAGTATAAAAGATAATAAAGTCCTGCACAGTTGCAATGACAAAATACAAACAAAGCCATTGTGTTCACGTGAACAGGGTATATTAAAAGTTCATTTTGTTCTGTAATTTCTTTAAGTGACAAATGGAAATTAGTTGTATTTATTGCCTTTTCATGATCCAAAAATTATCTGACCCATGACTCAAAAACCATGGTATGGTACGAACTGCAAGTTTCGTGATCTGTTGCATTCCTGTTAATGAAAGAGATGTAAAAATGACTTGTGTTTCTGTTGTTATAGCATCTGAACCATGGCCAGAAAATGCTACTCTGTACCAGCCACTAAGGGGTGAGTATATGTGGGTTTATTTATAAAATATTTGTGCATTCTTGCTGGAGAGGAAATGTTCATATGATAATTTGACATTTGTACAAAAGATTCAGGGGTGTTAAGGTCTTGAAGCCTAGCCAAGGAATTTTATTATTTTATTAAGTTATTTCAGAGTAAAACTACACTTGGTGACAAAAAGTTAAGCATCCAGATGGAAGTGTGGAAATGAAATGAATCTGCACATGGTGAAAGGTCATGAGCGCAAGATACCTCATTCAGATGCCCTGGGACACATCATTAATAATGTTACCTGGGGTCATAGGGTGTTTTGGGTCTTTCAACATCATACACTCTCGCCCAGGCAACCTGGCCAGGGTTGATCAGGCCCCAACCTGTGTCCCAGCAGCGCTTATCCACGGTTATCTGTTGATACCTAGCAGAGTGAACACTCTGCAGAGAGATCGACCACCAAAACCTCTACAGCCCACCTCTATAGGTTCACAACGAGTTTGCCAACCCTGCCTCCTGCACTCCTCCACCAGCTCCTGGTACTTACTCCGCTTCCTCTCATTGGCTCCCTCCATGCATTCTTCCCAGGGAACTGTGAGTTCAAGCATGATCAGTTGTTTGGTGGAATCTGACAGAATGATCATGTCTGGGCGGAGCAGTGTGGTTGTTATTTTGGTTGGGAACTTCAGCTGCCTGCCAAGGTCCACTTCTAGCTTCCAATCGGTAGCAGTAGCAAGAAGACCAGTGTGTGCTCTTGGTGGTGCTTTGGGCTTTTCTCCAGCTCTGTGAAACGTGATGGTCTTATTACTATGGTGACCCTTGGAGGATTTAATGGCTGTGGATTAGTGCTGGGCGGTATACCATCCATCCATCCATCCATTAACTACTACTTCATCCGAGGTCGGGGCGCGGGGGCAGCAGTCTCAGCAGGGAAACCCAGACTTCCCTCTCCCGGGCCACTTCATCCAGCTCCTCTGGGGGAATCCCGAGGCGTTCCCGGGCCAGCCGAGAGACATAGTCCCAACAGCGTGTCCTGGGTCTTCCCCGGGGCTCCTCCCAGTGGAACCTGCCTGGAATACCTCACCAGGGAGGCGTCCAGGAGGCATCCTAAGCAGATGCCCAAGCCACCTCATCTGGCTCCTCTCAATGCGGAGAAGCAGCGGCTCTACTCTGAGTCCCTCCCGAATGACCGAGCTCCTCACCCTCTCTCTAAGGGAGAGCCCAGCCACCCTGCGGAGGAAACTCATTTTGGCTGCTTGCACTCGCGATCTCGTTCTTTCGGTCACTACCCATAGCTCGTGACCATAGGTGAGGGTAGGAACGTAGATCGA
>JAODKC010000001.1:39550985-39571288 GCA_026777985.1 Mormyrops attenuatus
CATTCTCTACGACGAGAGTACGTCTCCGGTCAAATGGTGTGCTTTCAGTTTTCTTCAGTACCTGAGACTGGATGTACGCTTCAACAATTATTCGAATTACTTATTCTTTCATATACTTTCTGTAGTAAATCGTCACCACGCCTTCCTAGGTCTTCCTAAAAAAATATTATTTTTTCTCTGATTTAGGGGCGGCATGGTGGTGCAGTAATTAGCACTGTTGCCTCACACCTCTGGGACCAGGGTTCGGGTCTCTGTCTGGGTTCCATGTGTGTGGAGTTTGCATGTTCTCCCCATGTTGTCGTGGGGTTCCCCCCCCACAGTCCAAAAGACATGCTGAGGCTAATTGGGGTTACTACATTTCCCGTAGGTGTGCATGTGTGAGTGTGCCCTGTAATGGGCTGGCCCCCCATACTGGGTTGTTCCCTGCCTGGTGCCCATAGCTTCCGGGATAGGCTCCGGACTCCCAGTGGGATAAGCGGTATGGATGGATGGATGGATGGATGGATGGATGGATGGATGGGTGGATGGGTGGATGGGTGGATGGGTGGATGGATGGATGATTTACATTTTGTAGCCAGCTGAGTTCTGAGTGATGACTACATTTGCACTTGTTCGGTCAGCTCAGTTACAGTAGGGAAGTGGAGAGCGATGGGCACACAACAGCAGAGCCGAACGAAAGGAGGGCTGAGGGTGAAGACTATCGTTACAGAACTGAAATATGTTGTAATATTAGGCCTATTCACCTTTGCACTGTTACACGTCCGAGTGATTTAAAACTGAGATGCCCCCCGAAATTGGTTTTCTTTCTTTTTTGTAAGTACTTCAACTTTTTTGTGTTAAATGCATAAATACCCATATTGCATTTTTAAAAAATCGTATCTCAAACCCCCGCCTCTGATCTTTAGCCTGGTCTTGGGGACTTTGAGCACAAGCTGCTGAGACGACCTAAGTTCTCTGGCCGGAATATAAAAGTGTAGCAGTTCAGTTATGAAATATGAAATGAGTGGGTGTGTTTGCAGGACACGTGATTTCTGTCTGTTTGTATTCAGTCTCCGCTTGTCACTCCAATGATATTTCTGCCGGTAAATTGCGGTGGTGTCGGGTTCCTGCGCGTCTCTTCATGGGACCATGCGCTCCGTGTTGGGTTTAATCAGCGTGGTCGCCGCGGCTACTGTGTATCTGTACCTCCTGTCCTCCTTTCTCCCCCCGGGACCACGGCAGCCAGTCAGGCGAGATGAAACGGGGGGCATTACTGGCGACACGGACGGCGACGTGGAGGTCAAAGAATACAGGTGACTGTCTGTCAGATGTCATGTATATTAATTTGTGCTTCACATTAATAGGACTAGTTACTTTTTAATAGTTACATTAACTTAAAGGCTTAGTGCACTTTTTTGGTCAAAGTGTCATTTACAAGTAGATCTATGTATTTCTAACCTGTGTGGGTCTTACACAGGATGCTGACATTTACATACTTTATATAAACTGTATGCACAAATACTGTCTTCCCAACCCAAGTTTATCTCTGTCAAACTGCAATCCTGTCCATCCAGGACTGACGAAGTAACTTTTACCAGCCTTCAAAGTCTGCTGAATTTGTAGGCCTATAAGTTTTTTTTTCTTCCGATTTTAACTCTATTACCTATAATATACTGTAACTGGTATTAATGTTAACTTCATTTGAATTACTTAAGGTATATCTCAAAAGACAACATAATCACTAAATGATGTTGATCATTCTGAACCCAACAGTTAATTGAGATGCCTCCATGCCTTAGATATTACTGCTTGAATTACTAATATGTAAGTGACCAATGACTACTGATCAGTCTATAAATAAGCACAACAACCCTATACCGATAAGAGATTGTAGGAAATGTATGGATGGAAGGATGTATAAAACTGCAGAAAATGAAATCAACCAATGACCAATACACTTACACCCTGCATTAAGTAAAACAGGTTAAAAGTAGGGGAACCTTCCCCTCAGTGGAATTATGTACGATGGGGGCCAGATTCCTGAACTAAGCCAGGGTTACTCGTCCCGTCAGCCGGACAGCTGGGCCTTGCAAATGAGTGCAGTGTCTGCGTTTCCCAACAGATGTGCGGAAACTGGAGACAGTGGGGGGAGGGGGGTATGCAACCATAACGACCAATAACATAGAAGAGCCCCAAAGAGCCAGGGCTCAGAGGGCAAACGGCCTGACCCAAACCCAAGCCCTAAGACTAAAAAATGAGAACACCAGGAGTGAGGAGCAAGCACCCAAATTGTCAGCTGTCCAGCAAACACTGCCACTGACACTTAAGATAACCATCTAGTCAGAAGACACTTTAAGATCTTAAGTACATCTTTAAAAACCTGGTTTCGTTATTTTTTCCAGACTATAATTAGTATTGGGGGATCCGTATCAGAGTGACTTACTGCGGTCTTCTATGATAGACAAGCTCCTCATACTTCCTTGGGCAAACATGGCAATTGTAATTTATGGTTTAAGACTTTCAAATTTATTTATTCAAAATGTAAACTTTATAAAATATATATTATTAATTTTATTTTTATATTTAGCATCCAAATGAGGAACTGCTGTTCTTATAGCATAAAACTGCACTAGCATAAAGCTGTACTGACTGAAATTTTTTTTATTTTTGTTTACTCCCCTGGAAAATACATTACCTAATTTAAGAAAACTTAAGCATGGGATTCACTTTCTTTAAGTACTTTGTTCAGAATAATGGGATTTGTCTCAAGATCAGCTCATTTAAGGCTTTTTAGCTGGTAGCTTAGCTGGAATGAAGGCAAGCATAAAATGTGTTTGAATTTCTGTGCTGCACTGACCAATTGCAGAAGACTGTCTGGCCCTCTGATGAATTGGGGATGGCTTTGTGGCCCTCAAAGAAATGGGGAAGGATTGTCTGACCCACTGACCAATGGAATATGGTGTTATTCTGAACTGACTTTAGGAGAGACTCATGTGACTCTCTCGTACCCTGAAATAAGATGGCTAATGTTTCAGCAGAGTTTCATCCATTTTATCAGACATTTGATATTTCCCACGTCTGTAGGGTGGGAGGTAAAGTCCCATCTATTTCTGTCTTGAGCCCAAGGCGTCGCCTGAATCTTGTGGCAGCTGATGACATGTTTACGCCACATGCCAATCAGCGCCCCCTGCTGCCGGAAGAAGTCACACAGACATCTCCGTTTACTGAGACTGTCTGCCCTGACTGACTTTGCATCTGTCTCCTGACTGCACATCTGTGATTCCCAGCTATTTGTCTGTGTTGCAGACTTAAATTTCCCTCAGATCTTGATGACCTCCGAGAGCTGGCCGACACCCTGCAGTTCTACAAGCAGGAGCACACCACCTATGTCATGCTGCTCTACTGCAGCGCCTATCTGTACAAACAGTCCTTTGCCATACCTGGGTCTTCTTTATTGGTGAGCATGCACACACACACACACCCCCCCCCCCAAGCATACACTTTCACACATCTGCTCAGTACATGAGTGTTAAAGAAGACCCCTCCCCCCACAGAATGTCTTTGCCCCTTGTCTGACTGGAGGCTCCTTTACACACACTAAGCCACTAAGTCGGCTTCCACTGCTTTATGCAGAGCTGCCACTGTATTCTACTGGCTGTCTCTGCTGCTGCTATGTCTCCTCCTCTCCAGAACATGTTGGCGGGGGCTCTCTTTGGGCCCTGGGAAGGCCTGCTTCTGGCCTGCCTGCTAGCCACAGTCGGGTCCACCAATTGCTACTTTTTATCCCGTGCATTCGGGAAGCAGCACGTGGTGCGGCTCTTCCCTGAGAAGGTGGCCATGTTGCAGAGGAAGGTGAGATGTTCTGCATGAAAGCCACACTCTTTGTGGCTCTGGCTGCTCGCGTGACTCAGCCTCCACTCTCGATAGCTGGTATTTGTGATGGTCATATTTGCTTTGCTCAGATTCAGGTGTATGTAAGATATAGGGACCTTCTTCTACTGTATCATTTTGGGACACTGACCTCTAACCTAATTATGTGACATTGACTTTCTCAACTGTCATTTTCCTTTTCTGTACGCTCCTCACTCCCTGTTATTCTATTCTCCTCTCTCTTGTCTTTCTCCATACCTCTTTCTTGCTCCTTCCTCTCTCACCCATCCTCCCACAGGTTGAGGAGAACAGGAGCAGTCTCTTCTTCTTCCTGCTCTTCCTGCGTTTCTTCCCCATGACACCTAACTGGTTCCTGAATGTCACATCCCCCATCCTCAGTGTGCCCGTGCCCCTCTTCTTCTTCTCCGTTCTCATTGGTCAGTGCTTTCAGACACCTGCATATGCTCTGCTAGCTGCACTGAAGCCTCTGTCATCTGTTAAATGTGTCAATTGTATGTTCTTGCCCCAGGTCTCATCCCCTACAACTTCATCTGTGTGCGCACAGGGGCCATGCTGTCTGAGATCTCCTCACTGAATGACATTTTCTCCTGGGAGACACTACTGCAGCTGCTGGCCATCGCCTGTGCAGCGCTGCTCCCGGGAGCGCTGCTTCGCCGCTATAGCCATGCCCACCTTAAGCTGGATAGACTGGAGCTGAATGGACACCCTTCTGACAAGAAGGCTAGATAGCTGGTCCTGCCTATTCCTAAAGCACTGCTGCCTCCTTGTGGACAGTGGAAAAAAAACTCAACCAGATCAAAAGTCTTAAATTTGTGAAGCCTATGTAGAATGATCTTTGGATGGCAGATATTTTTGGAATTTGCAGCTTGAGTAGAAATGAGACTAGTTTTAAAATATTTATTTTTGATTTTTTAAATTAAGGTACTTGTGTGATTTGAAATAGGGTTAATGTGGGTTATTTATCTCAAACACTGGGACAACATGGGAGCCCGGGTTTGACTCATCCTGGGCCTGTACTCTAGAGGATGAGCATCTGCCTGTCTAATAAACATACCTTTTGCTTTCTGCAGTAATCACCAAGCTGTGCATGGAGTGGGGCATGATTGCATGCTCTGTCTAGGTCTCCAGTTAACCGTCCCTTCATGTTTTTGAGCTTAATTTTTATTAAAGAAACATGTTAAAAGCCATTAGGGTTATAAAGTTAATGTATGAGCTCAAGTGTAGTTGGGCCCTGAAAATCTTATCCTGCTGGTTGTGCAGGAAAGCAATTACAAACACAACTATGGAATCACTGAAGCAGGCATCTGTGAGAGAAGCTCCCAGGCATCACTGGAGGAGGAGCTGCTCTGCTGGACCAGCACAAATCGAAGTGTTCTCCTCAAGGTGATACCATGAAACACATGGCACCTGAAAGCTGTCCAGCCTGCATTAGCCTATGCAAAGCTTGCAGTTTCTTCCTTCCTGGTAGTGAAACTTTGACCTTACAGGTTTTCTAGAAAGGGAAAAAATAAGCAAATGTCTAGATTTGCTAAACTGTAAAGGGGGGGAATCAAGTGTTTATGGGAAGACTGTTGTACCACACTCAATTCAGTCCATTCTAAGAGTGTCTGACATCAGCTGCACTGAGAATGTTATTTCTGATGCATGACTTTTGTCTGGACAGGGATCATAATTTCTGTGACAAATAAAATTCTTAACCCTAGAACTGTGATCTCAGCATGTCAAGAACTGAAGCAGTCTCTAGATTGGGGCATGGGGGACAGGAATCCCCAGTGACTTGTTTAACTTGGATGTTTAAACCACCCTGCTGTCAGTTTGAGGGCTGAGACTAAGCCCCAGGAGTCTTAAGATCCAAACGAGGCTCCTGATGAGAACTACAACTTCTGTTAAAAGGCACATGTCCACTCTGGGAAGACATACAGGCCTGTGTGTGGGTGCCGTTTATTACATGAATACTGCATAACTAAAAATGACATGGGTGATGCTTGACCAAACATTGTACACCAACTTGAATACAATTAAAAATAGGAAGACATTACAAATGCATCAAATTAACAGTAAAAATATCACAAAACTGCTCTGAACACCCGCACTTTCACCCCCTCCCACCCTATCCTGGTCCCCCTTGTATGTCCAGGTTGGAATGGAAACGGCACTCTCAGTAATGACCTAGAGAGGAGAGTGAGGCATCAGGAGAGCAACAATGGAGCACATAAACATTTAGGGTGGGACGTGGCTCTGCTGTACTCACGAGGCGAGTAGGAGCGTGACCGGGAGCGGGACCTGTATGCCCCTCTGTAGTATGGCGACGGGGACCTGCGTCTGAAAACAAAGAGCCCATTCAGCTGTGTGTCAGCCATTGTGCCACCGACATTCACTATGGCACTTTCTACCCACCTGTAGGACCGGTAGTACTCGCGGTCATCATAGCGGTCATAGCCACGTTCACAGCCTCTTTCATAGCCACGGTCGTAGTAATCTCTGGAGCGCCGGGCAAAGCTGGGACCTCCACTGCACAGAGCACACAGAAGGTGATGCTGCAGCTGACGGCCCCCACCCTCAGAGAATGGCCTGCTTCGGACAGATATACTCACTATGTGGGCCGGCCCATGTAAATCCCTGGTGTGGGGGTGTGCGGCCGTTTTGTGATTGAAAAATCCACTCGTATGCGGCGGCCATCAAGCTCCATGCCATTGGCTCGCTCCTTTGCCTGAGAGCAGAGTCACAGCTTAGTGCATCCATACCTACAGGGGCCACACTTCAGTGCTGCTCCCCAGGCATACCAACCTCTTTGGCATCCTCTCTGTTCTCAAAGTAGACGAAAGCAAAGCCGCGCGACCTCCGGGACTGCTGATCGTACACAATGGTGACATCCGACAGGGGGCCATATTTGGAGAAGACCTCCCTCAGGTCCCGCTCCGTGGTGTAAAGGCTGAGACCAAACACCCCAAGGCAGCAGTTAGGGTCCGGGTTTGCCTGTGGGGGGGTGGGGCTATCCTTCATAATGTGATCAACACTACAAGCTTCAATATGAACATACAGGCCGTCGAAGAGTCGACTAGGCATAATTGTGGCTAGGCTGAGCTTCCAATGAATGCCCAGGTAAAAGTGTGAGCAGTACTTCAGCAGGAGCTAAACAACAACTTTTTTATGGTTTTAACCATGAAACCCTGTGGGCTGGTGGGTGGGTGAAAGTTGTACCCTGCTGCCAATGTGCCGCCGCCGGTTTGACATGGGTGAGCGGCTGTGGCTCCTCTCCCGGCGGTACTCAGCGCTGTAGGAGCGGCTCCGTGACCGCCGGCGGTGTGACCGTGACCGTGAATAACGACGGCGGGAACCTCTGTGTGACCTTGACCTGCAGGACACACCCACAAACAAATCCACCCATAACTTAAAGAAGTGTTTCCCAACTGAGTCAATCCACATTTTTGCTCCCTCCCAGTTCTCAGCCAATCAAGAACACCGAATACCTGGTACAGGTGCGTTGGGAGCTGAGCGGGAGCAAAACTGTGGATTGCCTGGACATTCTCAAGGATTGAATTGGAAAACACCAACTCACACACACTCACCGAGATTTTGATCTTGAGCGAGAGCGAGACTGAGACTTGGATCTGGACTGTTGCGAGCCCTCCTTAGAGTGGACAGGAGACTGGGCTGGTGAGTTACTGGCAGACTGAGCAGAGTGGACAGAACCCTGAGGGCTGACACTCCTTGAGGGTGAGTGGGACTCCTAAATCAACAAAACAGCCAGAGTCACCCCCACCCCAGCAAGACAAGCTTGTATAAATGCTAAACCGATTCATTCAAGCATAATGGTAGAATCAACAACCAGTATGACCCTAGAATCTAAATCAACTGCGGCAGCAGCAAAGTAAAACTATAAACGGTGGTGCTGCATTTGCTGATTTTTCAGAACAGGAACTTGAGCTCAGCGAGCCGCCTTATGGTACTTTTGAGCACAACCACCAGCACATATGCTTTTGCACTTCTTGTACACTTGCCCTCACATACACGTAAATATATATCAGTGTTTCTACTGGTAACATTACTCTGTGGCGGGCCGCCACACCAAAAAAAAAAAAAAAATGGATCCAACCAATCAATCAATCATCTACTGCAAGACCTTATTGACACCTTGGAAGTCCGATTCCTACCCCTGCCCCAGTGCATGCATTACGGAATTCAGTAGGTTAATGGCATTAATGGGATATATTACGTTGTCATTTAGCACGCACACAATATCGCCTGCTTGAATATCACTATTTTACAGGGAGGTTCTGTGCGAATGGGAGCAAAACGGTAAAGTCTACGCATTATTCTATACTCTGGTGACGGGCAAACTGTTGAGCACTTAATTTGGCAACCGTTACAAGCAGTTATAACTGTCATGGAAAAATAACTAGCCTATATTAAATCACAATTATGATATTAAGTGTTCGTTTAGCTCCATATACAGATGAAACATGCCATCACTGAACAATAAAACACCCCTCATCATGTTGCCCCCACACCTAACCTCTTGATTCATAAGAAACACTTGACTGAAAACTGAAAAGCTGGAAAGAAAACCTGAAACACCATACTGTATGTGACCTCTGACCTGTATAAGTATGCATCTAGTGTATGTGTAAAGGTCATTGACAATCGGAGATAAATTCCCCGTGTGAGAGAAAATCAGAATAAACCTGATCCAGATTAAACGTCTGGAGGGAATCCACGCTGGTCACGTGGTCTAAATGTTTACTGGGTATTCCGACATGTGACGTTATCGATGCCGCGGCACATGCTCACAACAGGTCCCCGCCAGAGCACATTTTACAAAAACGCTCGCATGATACCAGCACAGAAAACAGCGAGCACAGCATATCCAAACCTAAGCTGGAGCCGCCGTATATCCTTGAGTCAAGCGGCACTCCGCTCGCCTATCGTTCTGTGGTAATACTAAGATGTGGCGACTACTCCAGGCGCAGTAAAAATGCTTATTAAAATGTGTTGGCTATAATACCATGAATCGTCTCATAATATTTAAAGAGTTTTCGTCAGACACAACGGAAGGCTAATTCCTACTGCATACAAGTAAGAATTTTAAAATATATTTGATTAAAGGGAAAATAACCAAATACGGCAATATATCAAAGCATGAAACAAGAATATCGCGTCTAGGCGACGGATGTCTGGCCTATGAAAACGAGGGACGTATCTCACGGTGTCTGACAAAAACGCAATATAAACACAAAAGGCTTCGTGAAATCGCTTCCAAAAGCTTCCATCTTACGCACTCGTTCGACAAAATCCTTCCCAGCGTCGCTCATGTCTTCTGTATTGGGATTTTTTTAATTAAACGAAAGCACAATGGCTGACCAATTCCTTTCCCTTGGATAAGCTATAAAGGCTACGTCCACCTTACCGGAAATGACGACACAAAGACTAATCCTGCTACAGTACCGCTAAACTAGCAAGAAATAATGCAAGAATAATGAACCGGAACTACTTTCGTTGTCATGGTTATAACAAAGCAATTTTCAAAGTAGAAACTTACGTGCTCTACGAGTTATCAAGGTGGACTTGCGACTTCGTATTGAGTCTGCTGGTTTCTCGTGTGTGAATTGAGGGTAAAATTTTATATGATATACTTCACATATTTATATCTAAATTGGTTTATTCGTTTACAATTTACCTAATAATTAAAAATTAAAATATACCACTAAACTACACCAGAAATACCTGAACCTCAGAGTTAATATCAATGATTAAGTAAAGCATGTTTATACTTTTTATAACTTAGTGTTTTTGCCAGTTTTGAGCTGATTTTTGTAAAGTAAACGTTCAGTAAACGGTATTTCCCATAAGCAAATAAATAATGTCTGTGGTATAGTAAGACATAATTTCTTTGAGAAAAAAATATAATGAACAGTTATACTTCCCAAAATAAGAATTATAATAATTATAAGTTTAAAAGAATGTCAGAAATTTCAAATCAGGATATATTTCACATAGGTCAAATAGCCTAGGTGAAATGTATATGCATGACACAAATCTAAAAGATTGTGTCAGCTTCAAATCTAGTTGGGTACATTCTACAAATGCACTGAACTGGTGACCTTCTAATTACAGGCACACAGGCTTAGCCCACTGAGCCACATGCTGCTCACACACCCTGCTTCGAGTACAGGCCACTTGTTTCAGGAGACCTCACTTGTTATTTACTTACACCACCCCAGTTTGGCTTTCAAAACGCAACCTTCTTCATGCATTTCTCCTTGAATTATTCACCTATAACTCATAAGTTATAGATTAATACATTGAGAAAGGCAAATGATTACAAAATCTATACTAGAAGGTCAACTGAAAAGTATTATTTCAGAAATAGTTGAATGGACAAGAAAGCCAATTCTTTCGATAGCGCTAATCACTTGTTTCTGATCTCTTTTGCGATTATGCCAATCAAAGATTTGGGGTGGGTCGAAACAAGGAAACGTATCCGAAGGCAGAGGTGACGACCGTTTGAGAGCCTTTGAATGCATTGGGTAAGAGAGAATAGGTCTGTAATCTGATTGGGTCTCTCAAAGTTGACTATTTGATAAGCGCAGAGCCGAAAACGCTTGGCGGCCATGTTGAAATTACAACTGACAGTTATTCTACAGACCTCGTATCGAAACAGTTGTGTGTCATTTTACAAATCGTCTTTGCTTTTTATTTTGTTTTTACTTTGATTAGGGTATGGATCAAGAGGAGAGACAGCGAAAGCTGGAAGCTGGACGAGCTAAGGTGTGTGTAGTCAGTGTATTCTCTGGCAGGTAGCTAATCTGATACCTGCACAGATGAGAAGTTTGGTTCGTTACCGTCTGACCGGTAACTAGATTTTGTAGTTACTTACGGCATGTTTATTGCAGTTTAGGTACTCTTAGGTTCTTAAACCACAAAATAGTCGTTTCTTTACTCCGTAAACTGAATTTGTTTCTGAGTAGTTCACGAACTCCAATCACGGACGTGAATTGATTGTAATCGGCTGTTTGTTTGAAACGCGTGGAAAGTGCTAGGGATCGTTGTATGTTAACTAGTTAATTGGAAGCGGCTCTCTGCTTTCCAGTGCAGGAGGCTCGCTTGACGGTCATGTGGATGAAGTGCAGGGCTGCGAAAGTTCCCTTTCAGGGCTGTCGCTCGAGGCGGTGGGGCGACTGGTTTCCTCGGTCCTTACTGCAGGTAGTTGACGCAGTTAAATGTGAGATTCGCACCTGCCGCCGGGAATTGTGCCTCAGATACACAGGAACGGCAACACAAGTGGAAGTAGGGCCCAGCAGTGAGAGAGACCCTGAACATGCTCAGCGTACCTTTTTCCGCACTTAACTTGTAGACTGAATGAATATATGTATGATTTTGTGTGAGAGATATGAACGAGGCAATAAAACCCTTGTGGGCTACAAATTGGTCAATTTGTTACACATTTTTAAGTTTTATTTAGCAGACGCTTAAAAAAATACAGCGACGTACGTTTGTGAGAAATCGGGAATACAGTTCTTGGAGCAATTAGGGGCAAGGGCCTTGCTCTAGGACCCAATGGTGTGAAATCGCTCTGCTGACCTTGGGGTTTGAACCAGCGACTTTCTGATTACAGGCACACCGCCCCCCACATGGTAGTAGTACTTGTGTTTGGTTAGGAAAATACTTAATATCTCAAAACACTTCTAATGTATCAATGTTTGTCTTGTCTGCCATAAATGGATGGTCCTGAGATTGGGTTCACAAAAACTAGCATGATGCTGCCTCTCTTGCCCATTAAACTGTTTTTGAAGAGTGGCTCACAGTTTGTATCTCTTTGGAGAGACAGCTGTAATGTGCGATCAGAAAATCTCATGGTATCCTTAAACTGTTTTCTGTGCTTGATGAAATTTCTATGGTGTATGGCGGGATGCTGATTTTTATGGTCCTGTCTCCCTCACCAACTTTGCTCTTTACATCCTGGCAGCTTACTTGCTTTAGACCAGGGGTGTCGAACTCTAGTCCTGGGGGGCCGGAGCCCTTTGTAGCTTAGTTCTTTCCCTGTTCCTCCACAAACAATTCAGCTCAAGAGCTGTGCAGTAATTAGCACAAGGAGTTGAATCAGGTGTGTTAAATGAGGGTAAACCCAAAAATGTGCGGGGCTCTGGCCCTCCAGGACTGGAGTCTGACACCCCTGCTTTAGATGTTGTAAAGCCAAAGCTGACGGCTTGTATTCACAGAATAAAGTGTGGAAGAGGAAGACCACTAATGAGCTTCCAGCAGAGGGGGGAGAGCCAGACCAGGGGGATATGACAGATACACAGGTGAGTATCTGTGCTTTACTGGAGCTGCACAGATGTGCTCATGTTTTAGGTCACATGCAAAAAATTCCCTGCCGCAGCCATTTATGTGGGGAATAAGCCTGGCTTCACATTTGTACCTATTCTATAGCCAAATGTGCCCATTTTTAATGTCATATTAAATTAAGATTTCTTTATCCATGTATCCCTGGTTTTGCATAGATTGGTTGTGTAAAAATTGGCCTGTTTCTTAGCTACTGGTTGGTACAAAGCTTAAAAAAAAAATTTATCGATCTTTCTTCCTAGTTGTATCCTAGTTATTAGATTGGGGGATTATACTTCAGTAGAATGATTGGGGCCAACTGACAGCTTTTGTTTGTAAATTGAATAAAAAATAATTAGGTACAATTTTTTATGGAGAATTGAAGCTTGTCTTTCTCCTCATGAGCCCTATGATTTTGAGAGTACAGACAACTATATGGACTGAGTCTGGTGTTTATTCTGACCTGGTAGGAAGACCCAGGGACTGCTATTGATCTGGCTGTGCTAAAGGACAGATGGCTAACCAGTGCAATGGAACATAGCATGCTGGGACATCAGGCAGCTGGCAGTACCTGTGGAAAGGTGGAGGAACTTGAAGCAATGGTGCATAATGGGCACCAGCAGCTACAGGTATGATATTAGCAGTGAGATGTAAGGAATCCTTGTCATGGTATTATTTCCATTTTCAAGGTCAAAGTATCTTTGTGATCTAAAGTAGGGTACTGCGTTCTTTCCAGAGAATCAGATCGCAGTCTTTATACCGTGCAATCTATGGTCTGAATTGCGATCTTTCTTCCCAATTTTGAAATGCACTGTCAAGAATACCCAGACCTGAACAAGCATAAGGACTTCTCTATTGGCACCATTTAAAATGCAATATTACATTGTTTTCAAAATGGTAATTAAATGATGAGTTGAACTTTTTTTCAATATTAAAGTTGTGTTGGATGCTTTCTTTTAACGTGGTTGAATAGATTTGTTTAATCTCCGGAACTGCCGACGATGGGTCGACATAGTTTCCAGATAACTTAGCATTGTGAAATAGTTCACTCTATATGCGACATTTATACCTTGCAAGTCATACAGCATATTTTATGACTGTGCCTGTTTGGTACCATGCTTCACAACTTATCCATCACCCAACCTGTTCCCATTAATACTTCTTTTCAGTACATTAGGTGAATTTTATAGACAGTGATCTCCACCAGTCTAGAATGGGATATTAAGCCCAATATTCCAATTATGTATTCTTTGTGTTCTTTCTGTTTAATAAAAGTTCTGCATAGCACCTATACTTGTGTCTGAGTGCGTGTTTATGGGTCTTGTTAGGTACCCCAGTCATGGTGGGGTGACTATATATCCCTTAAGTTCAGAGTGAACCAAAGCTGTAAGTATAACAAAACTGTCACTGGATAGCATACATTTCAGATATATAAATATATAGAGCTGAAAATGCCTCAAACGCTCAAGATGTATAAACGAGGTGGAACGGTACGTTATGTATGTTTGTAGTAGCCTAATTGAAATGTTTTTTGGCATGCATTTATTTACTAGCTCAAAAAATAAATACATAAAGTATAGCGAAGTAAAAAGTTCTTGTATCGGAATTGGCAGTTGAATCGGATTGGAACTGAAAAAATGTGGATTGGCCCATCCCTATTACATTTAACTTATTAGCTCACACAGAGTTTCTGCAGATTATCACCATGGTGTGAGGTATGGATCGTGTAGTGGCATGTTATTAATGGCCATCGAAGTATTATGTGAAGTTTGGAAATAGGAGGACATAAAAGATCACAATCTCTACTCTTTGCAAGAAAAGTAGATCGCGGACCATTTGCTCATGATATAAAATTGTTGAATCACCTACCCTCAATCTAAAGTGTCTATTGTAATTCATGGGTCACAGGCCAAGATGAAATTACGATTTCGTTGGTCATAGTGCAAGAAAAAGTGATGAATGTCAGTGTTTAAAATGTCATTTATAATCTGGCAATTGAAATCCGGCATGCTGAAGACATGGTTGAAGATGTTGAGAAATACAATTTAAAAATAGTTTTAAAATGGTTGCAAATTCCCATGAGTTATATGGACACGTGTGTGTGTGTGTGTGTGTGTGTGTGTGTGTGTGTGTGTGTGTGTGTATAGCACCATTTTTATGGTTGTACTAGTAGATGTATGTTCATGATGGCCTCCTCTTCTCAGGAGCTTCAATGGGCTGTGCAGAAGCGCAGTGAGATTATCTTGCAGCTTAGCACCAGCCTGCAGATGGTCCTGGCAAACCGACAGCAGCTGCAGCATCAGGCATTGCAGCTGAGTGACGAAATCCTTCTCCTGCAAGAACAACTTCAGCAGGTGGCTCTTTTTCGGTGATGTATCACCATTTATACCACGCTGCAGGCAGTAATGACTTTGGGGCCCTGGGGCTGTGACACGTAGCTCGCAGGAGATCTGAGGAGTTTGTCTTTTAGGCCAGCGAATTGCTGATGAGCCGCAGTTGCAGCTGCGTGGAGCTCAGCCAGGCACAGGAGCAGGTCTCCCGCTTCCTGCACTGCCTGCAAGGCCATCGGTGCCAGCTAGACGGGCTGCGACGGCAGTTAGAGGAAGCCGATCAGGTAGTGCCGTGTCTGACTGGTGGCTGTCTTGGGAATTTTGGCTCATTATAGTCCCTTGGCTTACCTCCTTTAGTAACACCTTGCCCTTAATACTTGTTAGAGTACTAGAGACCAGCAGCAGCTTCTCACGCAGAAGGATGATATAATCTCAGAGCTGGGGGAGAAGCTGCCTGATGCAGCGAAGGCTTTGTCACTCTTGAACCAGGAGCTAGTGGAGCTCTGGCAGAGCACCTGTGTTGCTGATGAGGGCTGCTACTGGGATGCAGAGCTTCATATGCTGACAGAGCTGCAGAAGGGACGAGGCGACAGCCTTCGGGAGACGTGGCGCACCGCAAATCTGCCTAAGGCCTCTGAGAAGGAGCAAAGTGGACTGAAGGAGCAGCAGGCGTCTGAGCAGCCTGCAGTGTGCGCCCACAAGACTCTGCAATGCCCAACTGAGACTCAAGACCTGCACACCGAGATTTTTCGGCTGAGCATCTTAATCCTGGATCTCCAGCAAAAGCTAGAGCAAGAGGAACAGTCAGGTCAGGTTCTTCAGTTTACAACAGGTAGATCAAATGGGGATTTGCAGCTGCGGGTGTTAGGTGAGGAAGGGGAGATTGATGTTGCTAACTTGGATGGGGCTCATGAGACTGCCTTGCAGTGCCTGAGAGAGGAACTTGGGGACAGCATTAAAAAGCTTAAGGAACAGCTGACAGCTCTGCTATGCTACAGAGATGAATTCTGCCAGACTGCCTTAGAGGGTCCAGCATCAATACCCTGTGTAAAGTCAGGCAAGACCTGCGTAGCTATGGAAATGGCCACTGGTTGTGACAGAGATCCAGTACAGGAAATCCTGGGGTCGTCTTCCAGTGAGAACCATCTGAGGGAGAAGTACCTCATCATGTCAGAGAAATGGGACTCTTCCTGTTTGGAGAGAAGCAGTGATGGACTGAACCTTCTAGAGCAGGTTGGGAATTACAGATTTGAGTTTGGCAGTGAGCTAGAACTTGAGAGGTTGAAGTCTGTAAACTCTGTTCAAGAGCACACTGAACGGGATCATGATGACCAAAGTCTAATTCCAGAAGCTGAGGGAGGATATGTTAGCTTGACTACGCATGGTGGTACTTTGCACAGGCTGTCAGAAGGCTCTGAATCTGATGATTTGGGAAAGGTTCTGCTCATGCAGCAGTGCAGGGATTTGAATGAACAACTTGCAAAACGAGATGAGCAGCTTCACGTTTTGCAAGAGGAACTACGGAAGTCGGCAGTGGAGCTTCAAGAAGCTTTGCAGAAGTGGAACAGTGTCACAGAAACTCTGTACTACGTGCAGTGTGAACTTGAAGAAGAGAGGAAACAGAGGATGTGCTACCAGGACGACTTGAGGGATGAACTCAACTCCCCAGGGAACCATTCAGAACTTGACAGAGATGTGGACAACCTGATCCAGAAGCAGAAACGGCCTGGTGTGTCTGTCACCAGTGATCTCCGCACACTTTTTGGTCACCAACCTGCTACCCTACAAATGCAAAATAATGAACTAGAAACCCAGATAGACACGGATATGGCTAAGAATCAGACTTCTTCTGAGCCCCTTACACAGAAGACACTAGTCTCCATTGAAAATGGTCTTCATCTCCGAATAGAACTGGAGAAATGTAGAGAGAAGCTGGATAAGGCTACAAAGGAGAAAGCAGAGCTGGAGTCTCAGCTGCTTTTCCTTCAGCAGAATTTGACTAATGCAGAGAAGTCTCTTGACCAAAGTTCCAGTGAAAAGACTGCTCGGGAGCAATGCCTAATGGGACTGGAGTTCAAAGCTAACAATATGGAGAGCATCATGGTGTCTCACTCTGAAGGGTATTATAGTCAGCTCAAGGAAAAGACATCTGATCTGGAAGTGCTTGAAGAGGGCCGAATGACTAAGGAGAAACACCAGCAGAAGGAAGCTGAGTTAGCAGGCCTCAGGAAGTGTCTGAGGGAGCAGGAGCAGCTGTACAAGGAAACTCTGGAGAAGCTTTGCAGCTCACACAAGGAGGAGAAAGTAAGCCTGGAACAGAAACACCAGCAAGTAGAGTTTCAGTGGGGTGTCTACAGCTGAGCTGTTCTGATCATTTCAGTGATGATTATATGCCCTGTCTCTCTTACCAGGTAAAAGAGCTGCATGAAGAGATGGAGAGCAAGCCAGAAGAACTGAGGCACACAATGGAGAAGAGACAGAGAGAGCAAATCATGCTCATCAAACAGGTTCTAGAAGTGGTGTCTTCAGTATTCTAGAGTTTTCAGTGCAGTACATTTAGCACCTAATTTTTTGAAGTGTGAGATCAGGGATTGGTGAAGACTTTGCATATCCCAGAAGCCCTTGCAGACATGTAAAGTAAGTTATGTTCCGGTTTAAACTATGCATTTATGTGCTTTTTAACTTGAGGCCCATGTGCGGAAACATGAGAGGGAGTGGGTGGAGCTGGCCTGCAGACAGGAGGCGGAGTTGAGCCACCTGTGGGCAGAGCTCAGCACCGAGCTGCAAGAAAGCCTGGAAGCTGCACACCAGGCAGAGTTGCTCCAAGCACAGGTGAGCAAATGTGCCAACTACTGCCTCCCTACGAATATACTGGATACTGCAGGCATTTACTATGCTTTCAGGAATATTTCGGTATAGTTCCGCATATCCCTACATACACTATATTGGCAAAAGTATTGGGACACCTGCCTTTATGCACACATGAACTTGAATGACATCCCATTCTTAATACATAGGCTTTAATATGGAGTCGACCCACCCTTTGCAGCTATATCAGCTTCAACTCTTCTGGGAAGGCTGTCCACGAGGTTTAGGTGTGTGTATGGGAATTTTTGACCGTTCTCACAGCATTTGTGAGGTCAGGCACTGATGTTGGACGAGAAGGCCTGGCTTGCAGTCTCTGCTCAGAACACCTTTGGGATGAATTAATCGGGTTGAGGTCAGGGCTGTCTGCAGGCCAGTCAAAGTTTCTCCACACCAGACTCTTATCGATGTCCTTATGGAACTTGCTTTGTGCACATGTGCGCAGTCATGTTGGAACAGGATGGGGCCATCCCCAAACAGTCCCCACAAAGTTGGGAGCATAAAATTGTCCAAAATGGCTTTGAATGCTGCAGAATTAAGAGTTCCTTTCACTGGAACTAAGTGGACAAGCCCAACCCCTGAAAGACAACCCCAAACCATAACCCCCCTCCACCAAAGTTTACATTCTGCTTAATGCAGTCAGGCAAATACCATTCTCCTGGCAAATGCCAAACCCAGACTTTACACCACTGCATCTGACGTTTTGCATTGTACCTGGTACTGTAAGGCCTGGATGCAGCTGCTCGGCCATGGAAACCCATTCCACGAAGTTCTCTATGCACTGTCAGCTAATCTGAAGGCCACACGAAGTTTGGAGGTCTGTAGCTATTGACTCTGCAGACAGTTCTGCATGTGTTGTCCCCGCTCTGTGGTTTACGCATGGATTAAAGTTTTCCGTCGCTATGACGGATTTGCGGATTTCAACTGAGTGCACTAAAGGTTAATAATGAGATTTGAAAAAAATGGGGGGGGGGGTCCTAAACAAGCTTCGGCAGACAAAGTTCTGGAAAGACTGTCTTTCTTCCCTTTTCTTTGGTTTAATTACAATTTAATTATTCTTCCTAAAAATAAGCATTATGGTTTCGGCAATTCACTTAAACATTGACAGCCGCGGAGTAGCCTATAGGCTGAAAGCTATTTCCCAACTCTTGTTTAAGATGCCAAACTTCATAGTAAGGAGAAAATGATTCTACAGTTGTAAAAGTTAGTGCTAAAAGACTTTTATTTGTGAATTATTTGTGCATGCCATTATAATTATCCTAATGTGACACAAGTGCAATGTACACGTCACAAAAAAAACTAACAAAATAACATAATAGTCATAAAATAATGCCACAGTGCACTTTGCATGTAAGCATGTAGGAAGGACGGTCCTTGGGTGTGTGTTGCAGCAGTTAGCATCCGTGTGGAAGCTAGAAATGACTTGTTCTCTGTTGACTGTTGTTCTGTAGAGACCGGATAGGCAAGAAGAGAGGTAGTATTGCAGTACACATAAAATAAAACTTGCAGGCAAGGGAGCTCACTGATAAAAATAAAAGTACAGCGGCTGTATTGGTAAAACTAGATGCTAATAACTCAAATGGCCTTAATTTTCCAGTGTTTGTGATAGAGCACCTAATGATGTTGCACAGGAAAGCAGAATGTTATGACCATATCAGGTTTATGAGTAATAAAAATGATGTGGTGGTTATGGGTGATTTTAATTTACCTGGAATACAGTGGAATATAGTCTCTGGCTCTTCTGTAAATGAACTTGGGATGGTAGAGGATTTTGTTTTTTTTTACTCAGTTTAACACCCCTACCAGGGGATTAGCCATTCTTGGTCTTTTCTGCAATAAGCAGGATATGATTGGAAAATTAGAGGCTCCCAATTTGAGGTTAATTTTAGTGTAGCAAAGTCCAAAAGAGCAAGAGCAAAGTCCAAAACAAAAATATACAATATCAGGAAGGCTTGCTTTAATGATATGTGACTGAAACTAGAAACTGTAAACAAGATGGAGTTAAATAGCAAAACTGTTAGAGGCATGGGAGTTTAAAAGCACATTGTTGCAAGTACAAGAGGACTTCATACCTGTTTCTAACAAAACTAAATCTAGGAAACTGCAGCCAAGGTGTTTTACTACAGAAATTAAGAATAAAGTCAGGATGAAAAGGGCTCTCTTCCACAAATGGAAAATAACAAATGATTTCGAAATAAAGCAGTAGTATCTAATTCTACAGATTGTTAAAAAAATAAGACTCTCTAAGAGGATTGTCGAAAGGAAGATTGCATTTGAAGTTTCTTCCAATATTTTAACCCCAAAAGAGCTCTAAAAGCTGAAATCTGCAGGATAGTGAGGGTCTTATAATTGAAAATGAAATTGAAATAAATGAGTGATTATTTTATATGGGTGTTCACAGTAGAGGACAAAAGTAACTTACCACCTCTTAGTACTAATACAGCGTTGTCTATCACGTATAATTGATGCTGATGTGCTAAAAAGCCTAGCTAAACTCAAAATAAATCGCAGTACCCTGATGGTATCTTACCTATAGTTTTAAAAGAGATGAGGGATATTAGCCAACCTGTAACTTTACTATTCCAGAAATCCTTATCTGCTGGTGAGGCACCTTCTGATTTGAGTATGGGTGTTATATTAGCACGCTTCCAAAGGGGGGTAGAAGTAATCCAGCAAACTATAGGCCAATCAGTTTAACTTGCATAACTGGAAATGTAATGGAAGCTATAATCCAAGTGAAAATGGTAGATTACCTGGATCCAAATAACATTCTGAGGGATAGCCAACATGGATTTAGGAGAGGTAGTTCCTGTTTATCTAATGTACTTGTTCTTTGAGGAAGGTAATCCATGCAGGGAGCAGAAATATAAAGTACAGATATTTTATGGGTTCCACTGAAATAAAGGTAGCTGATTA
>JAODKC010000001.1:39573964-39584132 GCA_026777985.1 Mormyrops attenuatus
GGTCACCATACCTTAAAAAGGACATTGCTGCCTTGGAAAGGGTTCAACGTAGGGCTACAAGAATGATTCCTGGTCTTGGAGGAATATCTTATAAGGAGAGGTTAGCTGAGCTGAATCTGTTCAGCCGAGAGCAAAGGAGACTAACGGGACATCCAGGTATATAAGATTCTAACAGATTCTCTGATTGTCATGTGTGGTGTGAGTGACAGCAAGGCTTCAGCATTGATTGGCTAATGTCACACGAGTAATAGCCAATCAGAGATTGTTGTGGGCAGGACATTAAATGAAGCAGCAGGTCGAAAGCAAACGACACAGGAGGAGATGGCCTCGGAGCCACAGTAGCGCACCTTGTAATCACTAAATATCGGTGATCGTTAAAATAAAACGCTGATACCAATAATCGGGAAAATGCCTAATATCAGCCCCCAATAATCAACCAGGCCGATAATCGGTTGACCCTTATACAGCGATTTTGTAGTCTTTGTAAAAACAAAGTTTTGAGAGGTGGAAGTAGCGTTTAGTGGAAAATTCCACTAAACAAAGTGCACGCAATTGTGTGAGTGCGTGTAATATGACAAAAGCAATGAATGATTTGGGAGTAAATAGCTTGGGCTGTTTTGTGCTCCACTTTGATAGCCAAGGTGCGGCTGTCGCAACAAAGTGTGAGTGACGCTGTTCCCAGTGGGAGTAAAACTGGGGCGTTATTAAGCATTTGTCACATATACTCTCTTGGAAGATATTCAAATTGAACTGTAAATGTCTCAAATGCTTAAAACAAGATGTACAAACGAGATGCAAGGTATGTTTCTATTAACCTAATTAGATTTTTTTGGGGTACATTTTTATTTAAGTTAAAAAATATTAATATCAAGTATAAATATTTATATTATTTATTACATTAAAATATTAAAGTAAAAAGAGTTCTTGTTTCAGAATCGGATCGGCACTAAAAAAATGTGGATCGGCCCATCCCTTTTTAGGTGATCACACTAACTTCAACTTGCAAGTCTGCTAGCCTAAATGATAAGTCTCTCTTACCAGTATCTAAAGAAATTTTATTAAACAGTACTGTACAATTGCATGTTAAATTGCTTTGTCATTTCCTATCTAGGTCTTTTTATGTAAAATACACACCTTGTAAGGTATATGCCTGTATCAGAGTAACTACAGTTTGCACTGGGAGCACTACATTGTGGACTCATCATTAAAAATGCAGAATTTGCAGCCCTGAAAAGATAAGTTAACGCAATAAACATCAGTCTCATGGACGGCTAGCATCTTAGAGAGGCTGGTTGTCAAGACAAAGATGCATGGTATGCCCAAACCAAGATTTAATATTAAAGATATAGTGCCATTACACTAACATATTAGGTATCACTAATATTTATATTTTATGTATTCCAAATCGTTTCAGTATTGTTTTGCGTTGCTTGCCTTGTGTGTCTGCAAGTTTCTTTCAGCAAGCTCCAAAAATATTCCTGTTTAAAATATCCATGAATGTCAAATACGCAAATGTGAAATGTGATATTGATGATTTTACGTCCCTACAATTTACCATTATGGGCCATTAAATGTTTGTCTGAAAACATTTCTTGTTAAGGTTTGGATTTTATGTATGCCATATGCAGCATTCATTTTTGCCAGTCACATTCTTTTAAATGATCTTCACTACTTTTAAATGATCTGTAGCACTAATGCTGTGTGCAAGAAAAGTTAATGTAGAGCCCTGGCTTAGGACATACAGCATAGGGCACTGGGCCATGTGCAAACTTGCATCTCTCCAAAAGGAGTCCCTTCCGGTGCAACTGGGATGCAGTCATGTGGTGGAGCTGGAGCAGCAACATAACAGCCTGCATCTGCGGCACCAGGAGGAGCTGCTACAAGTGAAGACTATCCTCGCTGACTGCTACTTCCAGAAAATCCAGGAGCTGAAGTTCAAGCATGCACTGGAGCTGGGGCAGCTGTGGGCCAAGCTCTCAGATGCTCATGTCAAAGGTGGCACCTCCTTCCTGCTGCTTTCGGATACTGTAAGCTCCACAGTTTTGACTCTTTCTTATCTAATTCTGTTATTTTAATTTCAGAAATAACCAGGGTGCGTGTGCAGAGTGCCCAAGACGTGGCACGTCAGGTTGGGGCTGAGTTGGACAAGGTCCAAGCACTGGCGCAAGAACACAAAGCATGTCTGGTCGAGGTCTGCAGGGAGGCTGACCACAACCAGGTAGCCTTAAATTAAGTATGTGAAACAAGTTCTAAGCAAAGTATTGCAGAAAGTAAGCTGAGAATACTTATTTTAAGCTGTTTATTGCTGAGATTTCAGTGTGACCTTGGTATTCTAGTGTACAAGACCAAAATACAAGACAAATACTTGCTTGTGTCAAAGGTGCCTGAACTACCACATTGCTAATGGAGTTGTTTTTGGCAGCTGAAGCAGGACTTTGAACTGGGTGTGGAAGGAGGAGCCCATGGGGAAGAGCGGAAGAATGCAGAGTGCCTTCTTGTCCAGCAAGAGGATCTACAGAAGGATGCTGCAGAGGAACCTTGGGTCCAGGAGCATCACTTGGAGAAAGAATGGGCCCGACATGCCCTGCAAGACCAGCTTGATGATGAGTACAGTCTGCAGATCTCTGCCATAGCGCAGAAAATCTTTGGCCAGCTGCAGAGTGAGCAACAAAGCATGATGCAGGAGGTGAACAAGCATGTGTCTCTTCGTGAGCAGCAGACAGAGGCCAGGTAAGGGGCCCTAGGCCAGCAGGGGGGTCACTTTTACTTGAAACCTCACATTACATTAAGCTGACTTTAGCTCCTGGGTTTTGTTAATATCTGTGTGTGCAGATTGAAGGAAGAGCAGAGACAGCTAGCCCAGCACTATGAGCATGACCTCAGTCATCTGAAGAAGACTCACAGGGAGGAGTTGGAGGTGTTGAGGTCTCTGCTGGAGATGTACGTGCTTAGAATGGAACAGCTGGAACCCAGGCTTTGTATCAGACTTAAGGGAGAGCTTGAGTTGCTGGAGGTTGACCTGAGTGGCAAACACCAGGTGGAGCTGGAGTACCTGGAGGCGATTCTGAAGGAACCAAACATGGCTCAGTTGGAAGCGTGCGAGGCAGAGCTACATGCTGAACATTGGAGAGAGGAGGAGCTGCAAGACAGACTGCTGTCTAACATGGAGGCACTGGAGTCCATCTGTTGTGAGAAGGAGGCCATGCTGCAAGTGGAGGAGAGCAGCCATGTGGCCAAGCTGGAGGAGCTTAGGCGCCAGTTGGCCCAGGCCTACGTGGAAAAGTTCACCGCCATGGCAGTGAAGCTGGGCCAGGCTCATAAGGTAATGACCTGCTGCATGAGTCACTGAAATAACAGGCAGACACAGTAATTCCAAAAAACCTGTATGTTGGGAAAACTGTTACAGCTGCATAATTTTGGATTGAAATGTACCTATAAAAGGTCTGTTAAATGTCTGCAATTGCTGAATGTCGATAACGTATGCTGAGTGTCACCACCTGCTGCAGGTGGAGCTGGCAGGGTCCCTGGCTTCCCAGCGGCAGGCCCTGGAGGAGGAGTGTGTTGCAGCTCTGGGGGTGCTGCAGCAGGAAGTGCTCACCCTGGAGAACCAGCATAGCACCACCCTTCAGGAGCTGAGGGAGCTGCAGCAGGCAGAGGTACAGGCCCCACGGGCGCAGCAGCTGCAGGTCAGTGGCAGTGTGATCTTGTCACTGAGCCGGCTCTAGGTCCTGACCAGAATCTGCTCCTCGTGCCTCCTGGCTAACATTGTGCCCCCTTGTGGCAGAAGCTTAGTGGTGAATCAATCGATGAGCTGGAGGCCCTCCACAGGGAGCTGGAGGAAGTGAGATGTCAGAAGGAGCGTTTCCAGGTGGAGATGGAGGTGCTGCAGTCCCAGGCACAGGAGCAGAAACTGCTGGTCTCCCAGCTGGAGGTAAAGGCTGCTGCTCTTCCTGGTGAGATGATGTACATGTGGGGTAGCCTGTAGCTATGTCACCTGCTGTGCTCTGTGACCTCACTGAACCCTTGTGCTGTGCAGAGGCAGCTGAGCAAAAAGCACCAGCAAAGCCAGCAGCCACAGCAGGAGGTGGACCTGGAGCTTTCACAGGTACCGCTCCCAAGTGCCTCTAGCTCAGCTTCACCTGAGGGGGCTTTTCCACCGCACCAAGTACAAATATTTTGGTATGGTTCTTTTGGTGCTTTCCCTTTTCTGTTGACTTTCTGCCAAGTACCAGTACCAAAAGTGCCAAACCAACTGGGGTACCTCTTTGGTATTTTGGAGTGGGACTTGAAATGTTATCTAGAAGTCTACCCAACATGTTATAGAATGTGTAAAGTTGAAATATTAGATGCTATAAACAAAAAAGGTGTGTGTGTTTTGTCAACGTCAAACATTCAGTGTGGCCTTATAGACAATGCTAAAAAAATATTTGTATATATAATAAATATTAACGAGTGGAATGTGTAAACACCATATGAAGTCCAAATATCAGACGGTACAAAAGAAAGATATGAGCCTGCATGTGTTTGGTGTCTTGAGATGCCACAGTGCACTTTGCATATAAACACTTACAGTAATGAGCTACCTGTGGAAAAGATTGCTCTGCTACGAGTATAAGCTAGCAGAGAAGTCTAGATACAGAATGTATAAAGTTATTCTGAGTATCAGTGTGAAAATAGGTGTGTGTGTGAGTCAATTCAAGTAGTTACTGGAAGGGACATATTTAATATATAAAATAAACACTTTCACATTAGGTATAAAGTCATTTCTAGCTTCCACACGGATGCTAACTGCTGCAACACACACCCAAGGACCGTCCTTCCTACATGCAAAGTGCATTGTGGCATTATTTTATGACTAATGTTATTTTGTTTGTTTTTTTGTGATGTGTACATTGCACTTATGTCACATTAGGATAATTATAATGGCATGCACAAATAATTCACAAAAGTCTTTTAGCACTAACTTTTACAACTGTAGAATCGTTTCTTGTAATTGCATATGTAAGGAATAGATTGACTTTCTATCTGGTCATAGCTAGAAAAGAGTGTTTAAAAGTGTGGTTAATTGTTCAGCTCACCATTATTAGACCAGATGGAAATTAAACTATACAACTTTTTTTGTAGTGTGTATCTGAACAAGAGTAAAGCTCCATACTTATAAGTGAAATTATATGCACTGGAACGTACAGCCATATCCAAAGGGTGAATGCAAGATCATAACCCCTGGTTCCTCTACACAAAGTATGTAAAGTTTGTAATGGTGTCATGCAATGATAATCACATAACTTAGAACACTTTTCCTGAAAGGGTTGAAAAACTGTCTTTGAATTGATTCTTGGAAATTTAGCTTGAAGTCATGAAAAGTCATGGAAATTTGTTGATCGACAAGTGTGTGAACCCTGAAGTGTTTTGTTTAATATACTATAACAGCATGCATATAGCGTGCGATCATAGTTATGTGATTTTTTTTTTGTGTGTATGTGTGAGAAAATATCGCAATTTGATTTTGTTTGGGGTATTTTTAAAGCGAAAAGGAGTTCATAAATTTCTCGCAAACCCATCTAGGAATGATTTAAACAGCTAGGATGAAATGATTTTGGTTCTCGAAGAACAAATGCGGCACTCATGCAAAAGCAGCGAAGGTAAATGCCCCATAACAGAAAAAAAATTGTTTTAGTGAAACGTAAACTCCCTATGCTATAATATCTGTACTGAAATGAAGGCGATTTAAAAAGGAGGGATCTTAATTTAGCTGACTAACAATGTAAGAATTGTGTGTGTGTGTGTGTGTGTGACATGTGATGTTAGTTTTAATATCGCACATCGTCCAGCCCTGTAACATACTATAGGCATTTTTCAGATTTAGTACAAAATATCCCACCTCCTGTTGTGATGTCGTTCGGAACTGCTACCAGTTTTTACACCAGTGGGAAAACTGACACTCTCGTAGTACCAAAAATAGGCTACATGATATGGTGGAAAAACACCTTGACGCATATATCCGCTTTAGACTGCTACTGCCGTGTCTTTCCCTCCATGTGCTGTGTCTGGTCAGCTGGGGTGTGATCTGTTCAGCACGGGGTACAGCAGGCTCTGCATGGTGTGTTGGCTTTGGGGTGACCTGCTTGATACCGGGGTTGGGCCATGCATGGCGTTGACTGGGGTATTACTCTTGTTTTCAATCCCTTTGAGTCAAATCAGGAATATGAAGCCACTAGTGTAAAATTCCAATGTCAGTCTTGTATTGTATCCTCATAGGTTACATCTAAGACTGGACAGCCTGCAGGAGTGTGTCCCATGGTGAATTACTCCATTTTTATACACTTTTCATGTCTCTCATCAAGATATTCGACACATCCCTAGCATCATGTTTTCTGACCCAATTGCTATCACTGTGCCCCCTCCCCCCCCCCTTCTGGGGCTCACATATTCCTCCCCTGTCTTTTTTGGGGTCAAATTACTTCCCCACCCCGATAAGATAGGGCTGCCAATCTTTTCCTATCAGAAGATACAATCACAGCAAAAATGGCCTCTGCGATGTTTTCTATATGATGGCAGTGTGCCTAAAAACTAGTCAAGAACATTACGATCGAGGTCCAGGCAAGACACCCAGAACTACCGTGAGAACCCCGGTGTATCTTTAGTAATGGATGGTTGCAGTCTTGGCTGTTTCCGTTGGCCACATGTTGCTTAGCTACAGAGCCAATTATATTCTTTGGGCTTCAACACAGTTAGGTCTGCAGTTTATTGCTAAGGCGCATGTTTAGGGTTAAATTAAGAGACACAAACGTCAAGGCTGATATCAGGCACAGAAACATTTATTTTAGTTATGTCGCTCATTGGAAATTGCTCTACATTCCCTAAAGCCACATTTCTCAACCACTGGGCCGAAGGATACACATTGGGCCGCGAATTTAAAATCGAGACTAGCCATTAGAACGTATAGGGCCGCCAGCACCATGCTTAATTGGGGCTATAAATATAAAAATAATGTAAGGATGTTTAAGTAAAGTCCCTACAGAAGTAAATAAGATGTGTTTTTTACAATGCAATCGGTAAAAAAAAAATTAAATTGGCCAGCTAGGGCTAACGTCATCAATTTGAGCCAACGCAGCCAACGTGTAAATATGACGATGGAGAAGTTTCAAGCACAAAGAAAAAGTTGGTGCTGTGGTAAACAAAGCCCAAATTTTCTGCAAATACAACCCAGAATACATGAAATGTGAATTTGCAGGGGAGGTGACACCTAGCCCAAGGCAGTGTGTGGAGTGTGGATTAATACTTTCAAACGAGGCTCTAAAAGACTGTTCTTGTGAGCTTGATTTGTGTATAAAATAAAACTTGTATATCTGCAGTACCCAGTATATTGGTATATTTTTCTGAAATGTGAATGTTTTTGTGCCAAAGAAGTTAAACTTTTTATTAAATATTAACACTTAATAAATATCGTCTGTCGTGGCCCAGGGGGGCCTTGGAAATATGCTGTGACAAATAAGTGGCCCTTAATGTTGAAAAGGTTGAGATCCATTGCTCTAAAGGTCGCAAGGTTACTTTATATTCTGTAGGTTACATCTTTTTTAATTTAATTGTCCTAAGGATTGCATTGATTACATTCACTGAATGTTGTACAGTGTTATGTAATATTCCATATGACCTGCTCGGTGCCAGGGGGTGTGGGCTCTGTGATCTGACGCCTTTAGGGTGAGCCTACTCACCGAAACATCCTTTCTGCGGCCTGTGTCCCAGCTACGCGTGCAGATTTCCAACCTGAAGGGGGAGTTGGAGGGCAGGTGCTCAGAGATGGCCACACTGGAGACCCTTCTGCAGCGCCGTGAGAGGGAAAACCAGGAGGGCTGTCATTTGTTGGCTATGTTGAGGGCAGACCTAACTGCGGCTGCTGGGGACAGGTGAGAAGGGCAGGGGGTGCCACCCATGCCTCTTTCTCTCGCTCTCACCTGGGCTGCCAGTGCTTGGCTCTCCCTGCATAATATCCAATAGTTGTGTGTGAACTACAGGAAGGGCCTGCAGGAGGTGCAGGAGCGGCTGCTGAAATTGCTGCTGGATGTCTTGAGGAGCATTGCAGCCACAGAGGACCTGATCAACCAGAGTATCAATAAGCGAAAACCTGGATCGAGCCCAGGAAAGGGTGAGCCAGCCTTGGAGCCAGAAAAACCGCCAATCTTGATTCAGCGTTTCGCTTTTAAGGCTGAGTGTGAGCCTTTCATGGTTCCATAGCATGGCTACATTGTGCTAACCTCTGTCATCTCTAGTTGAGGATTCGGCATGCTGTGATTCTGGGCCAGACAGTTGTCTGTGGTCCATACTGACTGAGGGTGGACTGGAACTTTCCCAGAGGTTGGGAGAGACCCTGCTCTGTGGTCCTGAACAGCTTGTGTTGGAAGCCTGTGTCCGGCTACGCTCAGCAGTGGACAGGCTGCTGGAACTGATGGCACAGTCTGACGGAGTGGTATGCCGGGGGGTATCATGGAGACCTGAGGCCAGCTTCCCTGCTGCTGCAGGGGAAGATCCTAAAAAAAAAAAAATTCAGCTGACCATACCTTGTGGTTTTGTCTCCAGGCAGTCCAGTCCAGTCATGGCGAAGATGATGCAGCCCAGCTGATCCTTCTACGCCAGCAGTTGTTGGAGCAACTGGATCTGGAGGCCAGTGCGAAGAAGCAGCTGGAGCTGGAGCTGCACAAGGCAGAGGGTGAGCTGGCTTAGGCTTGGAGGTGGACGATAGGCTGGTCTCCTGTGAGTGCTGTGACCACACTGAGGCCCACTAAAAAGCTGGACCTAGCTAGAGATGTCTGGAGGGCAGCAGGGGCTGTACCTTCAGTTGGGACGGGTCTGAATATCAGCACAGGCCCTGATGTAGACAGTCAATACAGTCAAACCCCAGTATATGCGAGGGATAGGTTCCAAGACCCCCTGTGGATACCGAACACCACAGAGGGTAGCGAACACCTTATATAATTGTACTGTCTACCTTTCGAGGCCATTTAAACACCATGTATTGTAGATGGTTTGGTATGGTTACCCAGACTGCCACAGGGTATTTTGAGAGCTGATATGCATTTGAAAAGCTTATCTAATGAACATTACATGCAGATATTGGCATTACAGATGGAAATATTGCATTAATGATAATGTCAAGTACGACTGTCAGCCGAACACATCTGCACTATGTACAGTGACATGAAACAGTATGAAAAAACCAGAACAGTATGAAAGAACCAGATGAAAAAAGCATATAAAATACCTAATGCAGCGGCTTATTCGCCAATCCATCAAAATCATAACTTCCCACTGGGTCAAACTGATGATGCTTTTCTTTTTTGGAGAGAGAAGGGGCTTATTACGCTGAAAGATCTTTATCAATAAAACATTTCCTTCATTTGACAACCTGAAAGATAAATTTGGCCTTCCCCCTAGTCACTTCTTTAGGTACCTGCAGGTAAGGCATTTTTGCCATTAAATGTATACCAGAATATACAACAATGCCTGCTTCATCTAAATTATGAGATTTTATTAGGCCCTCCAGACTCAAAATATTCCATGTCAGAATTTGTGTCTAAATTTGTGTATAAATGCTAGGCACCAGCTCATCCAATTCAATGTTGTCCACCATCTTCACTTCTCCAAAGTAAAACTGAATAAAATTTTTCCTGGGGTATCTGTATTATGTGATAGGTGTGCTCAGGGACTGTGGACACTCACATCTTTTTTGGGACTGCCCTAAGTTGTTCTCTTATTGGTCAGATTTTTTTGTGGTACTCTATTTAAAGCTGATATTCAGTACGAAAATCGCCCTCATTGGATGCTCTGATATTTTGCGTAATAGAAATCATAGTGAACAGTTTGCTATAATGTTTAGTATGATAATAGCAAAAAAAATGCGCTTGGTAGCTGCTGTTGGGAGCGCTTTTGGCTCATGGCTGCTTTGCCTGCTGTAGGGCTGTTGGAGGGCTATGCGGTGGAGAAGGCCACCCTGGAGGAAAGCCTGCAGCAGAAGGAGAGCCGGGAGCAGAAGCTGGTGGAGGAGCTTGAAGCTATACGGCTTCAGCTGCAGGAGCTCAGTGAAGAGAACGGCCTGCTACTGCGGCAGAGAGATGCCCTCAGTGGTGTCCTGGGGGAGCCAGAGAGAGGTGAGGGGCCAGGAAACTGTATG
>JAODKC010000001.1:39617058-39632580 GCA_026777985.1 Mormyrops attenuatus
GGGGGCCGTTCCTCCCAATCACGCCCCTCCAGGTCTCACTGTCATTGCCCACGTGAGCATTGAAGTCCCCCAGCAGAGCCTTTTCCATTAGGCAGAGTGTGGAGTTCAAATCACTCAATGGTGAAAATTACGTCGAGTCTTTCTAAAAATAGTTTAATTCTAAATGCCAGGTCCCATCTGTATACGTATGAATACAATGGGCAAAAGCAACTTTTTTTTTGTTTGGTCCTGTGGGGAAATTTCTTTTATTATTATTGGGTACCTCTGGGTACAGTATGATGTTATAAGTATGGCACAGTGATATCAGACAGGTGATATCATGATGTCATTGTGAGATCATTATGACATTAAGTCATCGTGGCGATATCTAATATATATCATGACCTGACTGGGCACTGGCAGCCCACTGCTTAAATGTTATGGATTCAGGCATACCAGTGCACTGTAGCTCTTTTTGTCTTTACTAAAACGAAAGCTAGCTCATTGAATTTAAAATGCTCCTAGAAATCACATCTTTTAACTCATTTACCGAGCTACTTCAGCTTGCTTTTGGCTAACATTACAGTAACAGACTCTAATTGTTGAATTACCATTAGCATGCAAGCCATACACTGCTAATTTAACATATATTACATTAATTTCTAATTTAACTTCGGTTATCGGGATGAAATCCTTGGACCCATTCTCAGACCCTATGCTGGTGCAGTGGGTCCTGGGTTCCTCGTGGGGCACAAGAATGCCCGGTATCATGTGGGGAGAGTATGCAGGCAGTTCCTGGAGGATGAAGGAATTGATACCATTGACTGGTCCCCATGCTCATATGACCTAAATCCAATAGAACACCTCTGGGACATTATGTTTTGAATCATTCAACGAATCCAGATTGTACCACAGACTTTCCAGGAGCTCAGTGATGCCCTGGTCCAGATCTGGGAGGAGATCCCCCAGGACACCATCTGTCATCTCATTAGGAGCATGTCATGACATTGTCAGGCATGCATACAAGCACATGGGGGCCATACAAACTACTGAGTACAATTTTGAGTTGCTGCAATGAAATTTCAGCAAAATGGACTAGCCTGTCGCATCATTTTTTCACTTTGATTTTCGGGGTGTCTTTGAACTGCCCCTCTGTAGGTTGATAATTTTCATTTCCATTAAACGATGTGGCATCCATTAGTTCCTAACACATTACCCAGTCCATATCAGTATAGATATCCAGCATGATTTTTTCCCCATTGAGATCTGATGTGTTTTCAAAGTGTTCCTTTAATTTTTGTGAGCAGTGTATACTGTATATGTTATAGCTTGCTAGGTAAATCATAATGGTGTGTATTGCTGAATTTGTTTACAGGTGGCTATTACTAATCAAGGGCAATGGGATGAGTTGCTGGCAACAAAGGGATTAATAGGTAAGATGCCATTGCATACATTTATTTGCAAGTAACACTGTGTTGCATTAGGATATACAAGTATGTTTATTTATTCTTTGGTGCATTATATGGTGTATTATGAATTTCCCTCTGGGACTGCAGTGAGACTTTGAAAAGCAGCTGGTAGCAGAGAAGTTAAATTAATCTATTATGTGGGTTGGGGGGCGGGGGAAGGTTACAGTCCAGCCCAGGTTTCTGGGAGACCTTGTCGATGTGTTTTTCTGTCGCCCCCTGCAGTGGTGGATGTGTATCAACGGTGGTGTGGACCTTGCCGTGCTGTCCTCAGTCTGTTCCGTAAAATTAAGAATGAACTGGGGGACAACTTGCTGCATTTCGCCACGGTGAGGTCTGAGTGGTGCCCACTCAGATGAGAGTGCTATGGGCCCTGGGCAATCAGTAGCCTATACAGTCTAAAGTATTAGCATCTCAGTACAGACAACAGGACTGAGTCTGTTAGCAAAGATCCTGCACCCTGTGCTTCATATGTACTGATGTTTCATCATTTTTATGAAATACGTAAGGAGATACCAGATTGTAGCATCCCTCAGCACTGTTTATGTCATGAGGTGCTTGTGCACAGTGTATTTTCACCCTTGCCCTTTGACCTGTTGCTTGTATCAATCATGTATTTAATCGTGTAATACTACAAATCTGACTTCAGTTACTTGACTGATTAATTTTGAGAACCTCTTTGTGAAATAGCAGCCAGTATGTGGTTTCTCTAGGCAGAGGCAGACAGCGTGGACTCCCTGCAGAGATACAGGGGGAAATGTGAGCCCACCTTCTTGTTTTATGGAGTGAGTGTCACCTGATCGGATATCTGTGTTCTCTTCATATTGTTTTCTGTTTGGTATGTTTAGCGAGTAAACAGACAGTAAATGAATGTGTGATTCGGCTGGTCATAGATGTATGACAGAGCTCTGGTGTTCGATACTCTTGAGAAATGGTGGCCGGCAGCATTTTGGGATCTGTTTGCTGTGAGATCGGGACTCATTGCTGCTGTGGGGGTGCCATCAGGGGGGGAGTCTGGTGGCTGTGCTGCATGGGGCTAACGCCCCCCTCCTGCAGAAGATGGTGCTGGAGCAGCTGGAGCAGGAGAAGAGAGTGATGGAGCAGGGTGCAGAAAGAAGGGTGGTGAGACACAGACACTTACAAGATAGATTCAAACACACATTCATGAATCATGACAAAATCAGCTTGCTGGAACCCAGTGTTGGGCAGTAACGCGTTACTCAGTAATGCGTTACTGTAATATTACTACTTGCCCCAGTAGCGAGTAGTGTACTCAACTAATACTGCAAAACCAGAATGTATGTAGGCTTTTTTTGTTATGACGAGCACCCATGAGAGAACAGGACAGGCAGCAAAATGATTTAAACGGCAAAAAATAGAACGACAGCATAGCAGGAATATGACACTTGACGCTGGCTGGGGATCATGATTAATGTCAGACTGGCCAGCAGTCTGGACATGATATCTTTAATTTGAAGCAACGAGTAATGTTTTGTAAATGTTTGGTAAAACCGTTAATTTGAGAATTCTCCAGTTAAAAGTCGGGAGATACTAGTACTTCATATATTTATAATTTTCCATACAGGCTCCAGTGTTTCTGGTTATGCTGTTTGATCTGTGACTCCTTCTGTACAGCGTTAATTGTTTCAATGAAGTGGATTCATTTTTAAAAGAAGCTAGTTTTATGACCCCGTTATGGGGGGTTGGGGATCGAAAGTAATATAGTAATACAACGAGTAATGTAACTAAGTACTTTTGATACTAAGTAATAAGTAAAGTAATATTATTACTCATAAAACGAGTAATAAGTAAAAAGTAATTTATTACTCTTCCTGAGTAACTTGCCCAACAGTGCTGGAACCACATGGTTTATGATTGTCTATCACAGTCCATTATATTTTATCACGGTGCATTACAGTGGATCTCTGATTTACCAGGTGCAAGAGGAGCTGATGGAGAAAGACCTGGGCATCACACACAATGAGCAAAGTAATGGATGTTAACCTGGGACACTTCCTTGGACTTGATTACTTCATGCATTTCTGTTTGTAAATTATATGTGATTTATTACAATACTGAAGTAACAACTCTTTTGTGTCAAGTTCCTGTCCATAAATCTTATACAATAGCAGTGATAAAACCAGATGTCGTCACGCATGGCAAAGCCAACGAAATTATCATGAAGGTAATAATTACAGTGATGCCATGAACAGCATGTGTTTCACCGAGCACACAGAACAAGGTTACTAATGGCATGTTGGTGATCAGGTTCAGGAGGCTGGCTTTGAGATCGCAGGCCAGGAGGTGCGAATGCTCACCAGGGCTGAGGCAGAAGATTTTTACCAGCATATGGCTGCAGAGGTAAAGAAATAGAGTTGGGGGAGGGAGAGGAAGAAAGAGAAAGTGAGAGATAACGAGGAGTACGGAGACAGAAAGAGGGAGAACCTGATGCTGTTGTGTGTTGATTGACAGCCTTACTTCAGAGAGCTGGTGCAGATCATGTGTAATGGCCCCTCCCATATCCTGCTGATATCCCATCTGGAACAGTCGGGTGATGTCATCCAGGCTTGGAGGAAGTTCATTGACACAGCAACCATGGAGGGGGCCAAAGGGGAGGTGACAGACAGGTACATGGAGCAAACACACCTTGGAGCAAATGGGCAGTGTAGTCTGAGGCAACCTTTATTCAAGGTGGAATGTGAAGACAATAGAGTTTTGGCATTCCAGTGGGACATCAGGAACAGCAGGAAACACAGCAGTTAAGGTACTGTTTATTGCTTTCTCTCCCCCCAGCTTGAAGGGGCAGTGTGGTGCCGGCATGTTGTCCAATGCATTGCATGGCTGCATTGACAGATCGCAGGCCAACAGGGCGCTGGCCTTGTTCTTCCCCGGCTTGAGACATGCATCTGCACACTCGCAGGATGGAGCAGAGGAAAGCACTGTGGAGAGGACCCTGGCGCTGATTCCTCCAGCAATAAGCAGAGGTCCTGAAATAGTGCTGTGTGTGAAACTGTATCAGCCACATACAACTTGCAGTATTAAACTTTTGGATCAGTGATAATTCAAATTTACAGGAATCTTCCATTGGTCTCTGTATATTTTATGCAACTTGCTGAACCTGTGATGCCACAGAGGACATCATCCTTCGTATCCAGGCTACCGGACTTAGCATAGCCATGAAAAGGGAGCTACTGTTAACAGAGGAGCAAATCAGGCAGTTTTACTGGCAGCATCTGCAAGAAGATCACTTCCCAACTCTTCTGAAGAGCATGAGCAGGTGAGTCTGAATCATAGTGCAGGTCCTTCAGCCCCACCATCATTTTGAATACATAAATATGAGCTGTGGAGCAGAAACATGTAGAAGTGTGTATTTGCATGTTTCAGTGGGCCCATCCTTGCCCTTGTCCTCTCTGGGCTTGGCGCTGTGAAGAAGTGGAGGAGTATGCTGGAACTGCAGGATGTTGATTGGGCCCAACAAGAATCTTCAGACAGGTGTGTGCTTTCAGAGAGGCCTGCTGCAGTCTCAAGGGGCCCCGACTGACAGATGCCTTCACTGTGTGGTTCTGTTGCAGTCTGGCACATGGGGAGCCAATCAAACTTCTGTATGGCAGTCACACTGCCGACCAGGCTGAGCAGGAGATTCAGGTTGTCTTCCCACCAGAGCAGACACTGGCACTCATAAAACCAGATACCGTTGAGGAACATAAAGGTATCAACCTGTGGACTCACACCTTGGAAAATGTCAATTTGAACTAGCAGCGACAGCCAGGATGATTTTGCAGTGTGAGGCTGTGTGGTTAGGTGCAGCTGACAGGGCTCTCTATCGCTATGATGCTTGATGAGTGTATTCCCCCCTCTGCTTAGATGAGATTCTCAAGGCAATCCAGGATGCTGGATTCTCCATCCATCATATGATGGAGGTCTGCCTGTCTCAGGCTGACATTGAGAAGCTGTACTGGAAGCTACAGGACAAACCCTTTTTCAACCAGCTGGTGGATTTCATGTGTAGGTAAGACAGTTTTAACAGACCGTGCCTACTGACACCAGTTCAAACACAGCCAGACTCATATTTTCAGAGAAGCAAAGCTGTCTGTGACTTGCCAGTTCCTTGAGAAATAAGGGATGCTGCTCCTTTAATCAGCATCAGTTCTTCTCTAGGGAGACCTGTAGTTTGCAACATGACAAATAATCACTAGGAATCCAAAGTGAATCAGAGAAAATATGGCACAGAGGAGCCATATTGATTGCAGTCCATGCATATGCAGCACGATAACTCCTGGCTTTCATTTCTTTTCTGCATGCCTGCCTCCCAGTGGGCCCTGTATGGCACTTATCCTTAGCAAATACAGAGCTGTACAAGAGTGGAAAGCAATGATGGGCCCAACTGACCCATGCCAGGCCTGTGAGACTTCCGCAGAATCCCTGCGGGTCCATTTTGGCAAGGACATTCTACATAATGCTGTGCACGGCTCCTCCAGCCCAGAGCGCGCCAAAGAGGAGATCCATCTTGTGTTTGGAGATGTCAGCAGGGAAGAGAATCAAGCGTCCCTGCTGCATGGTAATATGGGCTCATAACAAGCATTTCACATGACGACCATCTAATACCAGTGCTGTCCTTACCCATTTGGATGTGTTTTAGGCAAAGAAACAGCACTGGACAGTCAACTACCTTTGGAGGGGACCGAGGCAAATGGTAAGAACCAGCAGTTTCATGCTGAAAAATATAGAAGGATCAGTGTTGAAAGATACTGGGATATTCTCTCAATGGAGATGTAGAGCCCACAGATCTGCCTGTGCTTCCAGTGAAGGATGAGATGCAGCACCCAGCCATGCCTACTGTGATGCTGGAGGGAGAGGCTGGGGAAGGGGTCCCGTAGTTCAGCACAGCCACCACCTCAGCACCAGAGGATATACATCCTGAGCAGGAGGAAACACCTACATGGTGATGAATGTACTGCACCATCAAATACAGAGGAAAAAACACCTTGTACAAAGGAAATTTAGATTATATCCTTATATATTCTGGAGTTAATCCTGGAAGAGATTCCAGCTCATCACCAGACACACTCACATGTTGACACCAGTTCACCTAACTACAAGGATTTGGATTTTGGGGGAAGCAAGTATCTCGAGAAAAAAATTACAACGGAACGGGAATGTGGGAATGTCCAAAGAGATCTAAACACTGAAGACTATGCAACTGATATTATTCAGAATTCTTGAAAACCTGCATGCTAATTCAAATCAGTTTTTTGCTGGTTGGAAAATATGAAATTATTTTACTGTATTATACATACAAGCTAAATACAAACTAAATCAGCAAAGGTGCGGCCTTATTTCTTGACCAATATCTGTTTCTGTGATTAAATATAGTCCCCTTTAATCCTTTCAGTTATTATTTTCATTTCCTGATGTTTAGTCTTCTTTAGCTCTGGTTTTTGGTCCACTTGATCCAAAATCTGCATTTATGCTTTTGGATTGTCTCAGAGCTGTGACATATTACTGCATTACTTGTTTGGACTGGCTGCTCAAAACACTAACATAGCACCAAATAAACTTCACACCCAATGTCATGGTGATTATAACAGTACAGATAAGACAAACAAAAATGCTGCAATGTTCCAAGTCATGGAAGCCCTCATTCCACAAGTTACAGATGATCCTCTGACAAATGTTGGATGTTAGAGCACAGGTGTCAGACTCCAGTCCTGGGGGGCCAAAGCCCTGCACATTTTTGGGTTTCCCCTCGTTTAACGCACCTGATTCAACTTCTTCTGCTAATTACCACATAGCTGTTAAGCTGAATCATTTGTGGTGGAACAGGGAAAGAACTAAGCTACACAGGGTTCCGGCCCCCCAGGACTGCAGTTTGACACCCCTGTGTTAGAAGATACAGCATATGTCCTTGTTAGTTTTGAGAATTCAGGCTTAAAGTACCAAACAAGCTAGATGTTGCAGCTTTTAGTGCTAATTCCCCATTTCATGTTGCAAGTCAGCAAATCAGCTTCCATTTAATATTTATTGCCAATGATAAAACTAAACTAACATTTAACATGTACAGTTATTAAACCAGATTTTTTTCAGTTTAGAAACTAATGATCAACAGTAATAAATAAATTAGTAATTTGGTTTGGACAAATTTGACTGTAGCCTTATATTCCATCGATTTAACAAACCTTTAGTGTTAAGCTGCACTTGGCATGCTCGGTTCACCATGGTAACACGGAATTCACATCTAGGGGCTCACAAACTTGAAGCGCTTCAGATACGCTGTGAAATCTAAAGAGTAAAGCTGAAACGCATCAATACAGAGATATTTTGCCTGAATACCGAAATTAGTTTTAGAGTCACACATCCCAGTCATCATATGACACGTGTTAGCCCGACTGATTACTGGCCCATATTATATTCACCAGTTGCATGATTCACCGATATGCAACATATAAAGCCTTTACAATGAATGTAATGTCAGGTTCATTCACTATTAAAATGAGTCAAATTAGTCTTACTGTTTTCTGAATAAAAATCCAGAATCCAATTACACTACTATTATTGGGTGAAGAAAACACATATTCCAGTAAATAAAATAGCTTTATTACATATTTCAAAATGTTTTAAAAAAGTACATTTCAACCAATATTTTGATATAAAACCCATTTTCAGAAGAAATGTTCAATGCACATTTTTTGCATTAGCTTTCTGCCATATTTCCTGACTTATCAGAAATTCTTTCTGGGTCACAGTCTTCCCATGCACTGGCTGCTGCCAGAAGAGCAGCTTCATCTGGATCTGGATCTTCACTGAAGGACCTTTGAAACATCTCAGCAATTGTCCTCTTCTGTGGGTCCTGTTATAGTAGAAGCACCACATAAAATTAACAAAGGCATCAAGAGCCAGGTTTGTATGAGGAGAATCTCCCTTGAAGGCCCACCTTGGACTGGAAGCTGGTTAATTCGGCACTCTCAGAGAGGCTGGATTCTGAAAGCCCTGCCTCTTTCAACACATTCATCTTCTCCTGGATCATTGGCCTGGAGTGTGTGCAGGGCAGTGAGTTGAACCACACAGACCCATCTCATCTGCTGAACACAGTGTAGAGGGTTAATCTTTACCAGAGATAGTCATCAGCTGTGCCTTTGGCCACCAGATAGTGTACATCCACGCTGCTGGTCTGTCCAATGCGATGGACTCTGTCCTCTGCCTGAATCAGTACCTGGGGAATAGCCAAGCAGGTTGGTGATGGTACAGAAAGGCAACACACTGGCATGTGACACCACGTGGAATAGGACTCACCCCCGGGTTCCAGAAGAGCTCCGCAAACAGCACCAGGCTAGCTGAGTGAAGCGTGATGCCCATGTTGGCTGCCGTGATGGATAGCACTGCCACACACTTTTTTTCAGAGAACTGGAACCTATGGCACAGCGCTTGGCGCTCAGCTGATGGTGTGGCTCCATCAATACGTATATAGCTGATATTCTGAAGGGGGTGACATGGTCAGCTGGGAAGATGGCTGAAAGTAGAGCTCTTTTCCTGAACAGATACGTATCCAGGAGATAATGAAGTGAACCTTAACAGCCACATTTAGGTCATTTTTCTTGGGGAAAAACTAAATCTCTGCATCCCTCACCTTCTCTCCTAGTTGTTTGGTGATGCTGTCTAGCATCAGCTTGTGGTGGGCAAAGACCAGGAACTTCTCCCGGCCACATTCCATCAGGTCCATCATGTACTCTCTGATAGAAAAGAGAAGAGAACCCACTGACAGATTATATTTAATGGCCACCAAAGCAAAGGTGAAAAGCAGACTGATAATTAATTCATCTGTCTTCTAACCACTTATACTGAGCAGGGTCACAGGGAACCTTGAGCCAATTACAGACAGCCCAACATAGGGCACTGAGTGCACCCTGTAAGGCAGGGTTATTTTCGTTTTTTTTAAACGAAAATAACTACAGAGTCGTAACAGTATATTTTGCTAATCAGGGAGTCCTATGGTAGATTTTGCTAATGCACAGGGGGCTCTTGAGGGTGTTGCAATGGAGTACAAATGTCTTGAAGATAGACCTGTTGATCGTGATCGACCAGTTGGCCAACACTGCTGTAACGGATGACAGTCCCTCCATGGGTTCACCCTGGAAGGGATGCCAGTCCGTCACACACAACCACACATTATGAGAAACTTAGAAAGATAGATTGCAGGAGGATACTGGATTATCTGAAGGAAACACAAAAGAAATTCACACATACAACAAAGGAATTTGAACCCCCAACCCTGGAGTTCACTACCCACTGAGCCGCCATGTAACTGCTACTAAATCAATCATTCCTAAATCCACAGCTACAAGTACTACTCCAATCCATCAGGTAATCTGGAAGAGAACTCACATGACAGCTTGAGTCTTAGCCTCCGCAGTGTGGCTGTAGTAAACGAGAAGAGCTTCTTTTTCCTGAAGTTTCTGCAGACAAGAGAATACCATGTACACAGGGACCCTGATGCAACCTACAAACATACACACCTTGTGAACCGGTCATAGGTCCGGTCCGGTCAGACCCACCACACACGTCTCATAATACACGATCCGCAACAGCAACAGCTACTCCCTGAGTAGAGAAGAAGAGTATCGTGCTTGTTTGAATCGAGCAGTTTAAAGTCATTTTACGGTGGAGGACCACTTGCAGGGCTGGATGCAGTCATAGCCACAGTTTAAATAACTGAATGGATGGTTTCAGAAAACACATGCTTACTAGGAATGAGTACAGAACCGATACGTCACTACAGCATAAACACAACTTATAATAATCCAAATGAGGTAATTAAACCCACCTCATTTTGTGAAGACGTTCAGGGAAATGTGTCACATTTTATGAAGAGATACACATTTCAGGAACTCTAAACCTCTGTGCCCATCTACTGGTGACTTTTTGTCCCAAACCCGGGCTAATTTTCAGTGTTACTGCCCTCAAGAGATCATGTTCATAACACTAATTTACTAAGAGGCTATACCACTTTAACTGGGCTACTTGCATCAATCCAAGCAACTTACTTGCATTTTCGGTTTCACTGCTTCACATGTAGTCTGAAGTAGTCACCACTAGCAATCACACTCCCCCAGTTTCCCTTAAGAGCAGCTGTTTTTCTTCCCTGTCCTCCCCAAACAAAGCACTCTTCAATACCCATAATTCTCAACACTAGTACATACACTACGGTGGCTCTTGGAGAGCTCCTTTGCCGCAGCGCTGAGTACAGCCTTGATATGGGCATTGATGCTGTCAGTTGTCACGGTGACCACTTTGCGCTGCTTGGCTGGAAGCTGGGAGAGAACTTCAGACTTGAGACGCCGGATCATGACTGATTCCTCAAGCAACAGCTTCAGCTCCCCCAGATTGGAGGAGCCAGAGTAATCCCACCCCCAGGGCATCTGGGGACAAGAATTAAAGTACAGGTGGAATGTAGGAGCAGAGACATCAGAAACAAATTAAAGAGTATAGTAGAGAATGGTCTTCTGTAGGGAAGGGTACCGAAACCTGGTATTAAACAAGCCCCGGGGCTAAACTATTAAAGACCATAGTACCAATAAGCTCTGACATTATCAGGTTTTCAGTACTGGAGAAATGAAGAAAAATAATTTCTTATTTATGATTGGTACACGATACTCTTGCGCGTTTCATCTCACCAGCTCCGTTTCATTGCATTTTCGCTATTCTTAATCCAGAAGAGAGAGATCTCTCTTGGAGCCTGTGTATGAGGGGCATGGGGCAGTTCACTCGTTCATTTCTCGCTCTCTCTCACATGCAGTAACGTGCAGCGCACACAGAGAGATTCTGCTTTGAGTGATGATGGTGGAGAGAAATAAACGTTCAAGTGTAATTACATTTCACTAGAGCCAATGCTGACAATGCTTGTTGCCAAAAGTGAAACGAGTCTTTTGCATGTAAGAGCGGAAACATAAGCAGTCTGTTGAAACATCTAGCAAAAGTCCATCACATGCATATGGAAAAATGCAGTTTTTGACTGCCTAGCTCATACTTTATCTGTTGTTGCCCCAGGTATGTTATGTGTGCTAGTGGCCTGGAGCTCACACACAAAGTAAATTATATAAATATGGATTAATGATTAAAATAACCATTAGCCAGCTGATCGTTATAGGTGCGTTCAAAAATTCAATCTGAAATGGTCCGAGCATCATCCGTAGTTTAGAAATTTCAGTTTACTGATTCGGACAAGCTAAGGTTACCACACAGTAAGGTTTCTATCAAAGAAAAAGGCCCTGCATTCAGTTCTTCCACTTAAAGTAAACATTGTTTATTACTAGAGATATACCGATAGGTCGGCCAAGGACTGGAATTGGGCGCTTTTCAGCGTGCTTGGCCTGGAGCAGAGACCGGCCGATCAGTCTCATGTATTTCCAATACCAAACTGGTCTATTTTACGCAGTCACCACACATCATATGCACAGCTGCGCAGGTAATAGCCTCACAGCCACATGCTAACATGTCATTAGCGTGGCAGTTCTTCACTGTAAGTGAAGACGACACAAAGCTTGCAATTTGTAATGTATGTAAAGCCAAAGTAAACCATTGGGGGAAGCACCACGAAAATGTGGTGACACATCAGAGGCAAACTTTAAACTAATTATTAAACATATACTATACTAATCTTGCTAAAGCTAGGTTTTTTCTTACCAGAGTGTAAAAATGTTTTAGCGAAACTGTAACCCCCTGCGCTATGATGACAGTACAGTATGAAGGTATGAAAAAGCCTGATCTTAATCTATCTTTCTAGCAATGTAACAATTGTATGCGCATAACATGAGATGTTGGTATTAATAATGTTACCCTGCCCCTATTATTATTTGGAAGAGTATACACTTCAGTTTTATTTGGGGGTTTGACGAGTAAAATAAGACAAAAAGGTCAACGTCATGTTATCTGGTGAATTTAAACATACTGGAAAATGATAAAAAATAATTGACATTTGTTTTGTTATTTAAATATGTTGCACCTGCTCTTGTTTGGTAAAGGAAAATATGTCAGATAAAGTTGGGTGTAGAGCAACTCATTTTTCAGTTAACTGTTATTTGTACCTCTTTCCAGTCACAAAGCACTTTATTTTGAGACTTGTTTAAGTAATAGAAGATCCTGTAACTTAGTGCAGTTTGGACAAAATTGTAAAGTTTAACAATTTCTTTTATTAGGAAAATAATATTCTGCATCGAAGAAACGATGATTGTTTTTTGCATATGCTGTCAATTATAGCGCTTAGAAAGAAAATTGGAATCAACAGGTCACACTCGCAAAAAAAAATTGGAAATCGGAATAGGCCATCTCTACTGCATCTCTATTATATTTGTTTTACATTTCCATCATCGAAAAAATCAGTCAAATGGTGAATTGTTCAAAACTGCATTTTTTTGCTGTAAAAATTTATTTTGCATTTCAGTAATCACATTATAATCAATAATAGTAAGTTGTTCGTACGTACGAGAAAATAAAGCAATGTTAATCCTGTTCTTTACTTGTTTATTTTTCTCTCTTAAAGGTACTGATAAAAGTACCGTTAAAGTACCAGATCGAAAGCAGTATTTGTAAGAATAGTAGTACCGTTAAAATCTTAATGACACCTATCCCAGCCCTCTGTTACCTGTTTGGCATCACAGTAGCGAAGCCCAAAGTCATGGAAGCGGGGAAAAAAGCTGGGTCTTACTGCCAGGATCTGGGTATACAATTCAGCCGGTCGGGACAAAGCTGGTGTCCCTGACAGCAAGATGACTCTGCGCGCAGCCTGCAAGTCACAGAAGCCCAGAGAGCCCTTGGTGAACGAATGTGAGGATGTGTGCCAGACAGATATATATTCAGAGCTGCTTGAGTACCTTGAGCAATGGCAGGGCAGCCTTGCAACGCGCAGTCTTCATGTTCTTCAGATAGTGTGATTCATCCTAGAAAGCAAAAAACAGGCAAGTGAAGTAGCTTCCACGTTCCTTGTCTGACCCGGTTTCAGATGGATGAAGCAAAACGCCACGCTGTAACCCCGCCCCCATCACAGTGAGTTTGACCCCTGGGGCTGATTACTCCACCCCCACCATGATGATTGCTACCACAGTACCAATAACCCAGCCCCAACCACGACGAGTGTGACCTCTCCCGGCGACAGTAACCCTGCTCTCACCATGATGAGCACATTGAATGTTGTGACTCCTGGCTTTTCCACTTTGCTAAGAAGGTCGTAGCTGATGATGTTGACCAGGCCGGACTGCAGTCTGTCCTTGCCTGTCAACACTACATTGATTCTGTCCGACTGCAGAGAAGGTAGCCATCTCTTAAATGCCTGAGTTGGGGGGTTAAAACACAGTCACTGACCTAATGCAGACAGTGACATCATCATTCCTCCATAGTCAGAGATCTGTGTTCTCCAACTACAAAGCTGTCTTCAAAACTTGTGAAAGGCTTCACTGAAAGAATAAGAAAACCAGAGCATACATCTGCACTTAATTCCTCAGCAGCGCTGCCCCCCCTCACTGAGACACAGAACAACCTTCTGGATGTGTCAACTGCAGTTCCCCAACATCTCTATCGCATTCACAAGCAAGTTGGCTGTTTTCCCCAAAGCACAAAATGTGACTGACTGCCCCTACCTCCGCCCAGGTGAAGCGTACAGAGGAGGGGCTCACAACCATCAGGGGCCACTCATCCCTGTATAGTGCTGCGATGCAGATCGCCTGCACCGTTTTCCCCAAGCCCATGTCATCTGCCAGGAGCAGCCGGCCCTGTCTGGACACTGCAAAGCTAAGCACACGGAAATATCACAGAGATGACACACTGAGGACAAACACAGCATATTCTGAGATCATATTTGATAATCATCCATACTGCACACATGGATACTCATGGATAATGGATACCGGAGGCCAGGAAAACCACAATGAGAAGGAGTGTGAGCAGGGATAAGCTCATGGCAGCTGTGCAATGTGGGGCTACCTAACTCCATCGCTCTGGAAGGGCATTAAGCTGCATCTCAAGGTGGAGTCCACACCAGATAGATCCACTTCTGGTAGGGCCATGGGTTCAATGCGGGTCCCGTCAAACTGGGAGCTGAAGGCTTGGATAACTGCTTGGGGAAGGGGCTCTACTTGCACTCTGGGGATCCTTACCATCATTTCCACTGCCCAAAAAATTTATGTTAGTGCGCATATGCAAAGTACATCCTTACATAAATATACGATGCACCATATTCCAGTATCATACATGGCCTTTCAGTCACAAAGGAGCTCAGACTCACTTAGCACTTTATAGTCCTCCAAAAGGAAATTCCACTTTCTAGTCTTCATGTCTGAAACAATTAAAAACAGAACAAGAAGGAAAAGGTATTCAGTGACATGTAGGTACACTAAGGAGGTACCCACATACTCCATAATGCAATAAAGCAATGGCGTGGTAATGTAGTATTGTAGTTTTTGCTGGGAAAACCAAGAAATATGGAATTGCGACAGTAAATCAGTATCTTTTATTTGCTAATACTGGAATACACCTGTGAACATCTGGAGCCTGCTCAACAAAGACCCAAGTGCAACACTTAGCACTTAGGACAGTATACTGAGGCTAACAGAGTCATGAAACAGAGCACTGTTTTCTTGGTACACAGACATACATATACTCTTGGACAAAAAAAGGCTAAACCCAGAAATGCAATGCATTAATGGTCGGTCCTTTTAACAGTCTCAACAGCAATAGTCAGAAGGTATTTAGGAAAATTTTTGAGCAACCAGATATGCAATAGTTTGAATTTTATATCAGACATTTAAATCTTTTCATGATTGTATCTTATGCTATTGAATTCCCTTGTTTTCCCCCCAACAGTTCACTGCAGCAACAAGCAGAGACAAGTAAATGGTGACAAGTCTCGGGAGTGCATTTTTTTAAAGTCTTGCTAATTATCTGACCAATGATTTCTTGTTAAGATCAAATGCTTAATATTTTACAATTTAGGGTTTTGCCCATTTTTTGCCCAGGTGTGTACAGTATAATATTTTGGCAGGAAGCCACTTTTCCATGCATTCCTTTTTCATCAGCTGCCGTGGGGGGTGGA
>JAODKC010000001.1:39632680-39645860 GCA_026777985.1 Mormyrops attenuatus
GTGTGTACAGTATAATATTTTGGCAGGAAGCCACTTTTCCATGCATTCCTTTTTCATCAGCTGCCGTGGGGGGTGGAACCCACCCCAGGCAGCAGAGGGCATAGGACAGGTTTACTAATTAAACATATATGAATAAACAGATGAGCTCTGCAGTGGAACTGGAGATGCGGCACTACAGTCATCAGCTTTTCATCTATAAACCATCACTATGTTGGTGTGAAAGAAATGTCCCTTCTTACTCACCGTATTTCTTGGATGGCACCTGCTTGAACACAGCAATGGCATCAGCATGATACGCCAGCTCTACCTCGAAGCGTGAGCATGTCAGCAGACAGCAGTGACCCTGCACTACAGAGTCTGGCTTCTGCCAGCCCTGGCACACCTTCAGCAAAGCACTGTGAGCTGTGAACTGGTGCACTGGCTGCTCTGACTTCTGCAGAGCCTGAAGTGAGACTGAGGCCATGTCTCTCACATCTTCCACTGAGAAATGGGAGCACACAATCAACTCTAACCACCCCTCCACACTGAAGAACCACAATACCATAAATGTATTAATAATCTTAACATTTTACCATATAACGAATCCCACAAACTTACTTAGCTGATGATAGTCTTCCAGACCAAAGTTCCATATTTTTGTTTCGGGGTCTGTTATAGTTACAGAAAACAGGACTGAAAAATACATTTCCACATAGGCCCCAATAACCTAATAACTATACAAACACTGTGGGCAAGAAATTTTTTCAAATAAAAAGGTTTAACAACTGCAGACACACCCACCGTAATTTCTAGATGGGATGCTTTTAAACATTTCGATGAGCTTGGGGCTGTAGCCGATCTCCACCCTGAAGCGACGGACACCGTGTGGCACGCATTTCCCCCTAACCAGGGACCCGGTGTTACGACCCGGACTTCTGACCGGTCCAGCTTCCGCGGCCCCGTGGTCACAGCCTGGTTCGGCTCTGGTGTGTGTCGCCTGGGAATTGGCGTCCCTGCTTAAAAACCCCTCTCCGTGCAGCGATGGACGGTCAGTCACGGTCACCTACGTTGAAGCAGGGCAGGATATGCATTATTATATAAAATAAATACATAAACAGGACACTGCACCATGCATAACTAACAATAAAGCTCGTTTACAGCCGTACGTGTTCACACGTGGACCCAGAGCGTGTGCTTTTCCCCGGACTTCGTAGGGACCCTTTCTGTATCCGCATCACATCTCGACTTGGGGGGTAAAGATTCCGGGCTTGGGCAGTTGTAGGGATCAATGGTTGATTATAGTGCTGAACTTTTTTAAGTAAATGATTAACCCCCGAGGATGTTAAAGTGGACCCCCTGCCCCGAGTAGGGGCCAACGAGCTATCATGGCCAAGCCGCTGGGCTCCTTGTCTCTCAGCCCGCCTAGCCAGAGCTCGCTGCCGGTTTTCCTCGATTCGCCTCTTCTGTTCTGCAGTTAGAGATGCTGACATTTCCGAGGTAAAACGTACAAGTACGCGCACACACTGTACGTAAGAGACAACAAAACTGAACTTCAGTTTTTACTGTTAATACACGATATAGACCGCAAACCTGATTATGCATGCGCAGAAAACGTCATTTCCGCCCATTACTGCTTTACGGCAGCTGCTTTCGTTTTACGTCGGCGACCCGTGCGTTCGGATTTCCAAAACGCAACGAAGGCACTTTATAGAATGAAACTCAGAATATATGGAATGAAAGCTAATGGAGTCGCCGTTGGTGAACAGATCGAGTGAACGCTGAAAACTGCCTAAAAAGTTTTTTGTTTTTTTTATTAATTATCCTTGGCGTTTATATGATGAACAATTTCTATCTTTACGCAGACTGCCTGTATAATTTATATTTTGAAGAACTGCTGTTCGTACGCTAAAAGCTAAGATGATATTGAATGAAAAGTATGATATATATATACAATGAACGTGAAATTTCAGATAGGCACTGCTTTGATCAATGCCATTATTGATTCTGCTTATTGATCCGGTTCTTTATCGGTTACCTTAGTGATTTTTGACCCAATTTTCTATGAGGAAACAAGTACACCTACACAGCTTTTCAGCATCAACTGCTTTATTATCTGACATCCCAAACAGAATACTACGTACAGGTTAGTGACTTTAGTGCCTTAAGACTACCAACTAGACAACTGACTACCATGTCTAAGTCTGTCTGTTACATGTTAAATTACAATGCGCCTTTTCTTAAACAGTCATATAAGAACTTGGAAAAAATACTGACAAATAACTCAGCTGTCTGCCATGATAACTCTTATTTATGGCAGTACTAGATGCATGTGCATGACGTGATTAATATGCAATCAGTGCAAACCCTGTTAATGTGCACAAAGGAGCTTTATCACAAAAGCCATGAAAGGCTCCTGGTGGTCAGAAGCCATCAGTGCACCAGTATAAGTAAAATGTATTTATGAAAATAAAAGACTTTTAACAGTTACTGCTTTATTGTGAGTATTAAGGCTTTACAGGTGTAGAAATGTATGATTTATTCAGGGGCTGCGCGGGTTTATCTAGGGCTCATAGGCGGCTGGACCCCTTCTCAATGTGCCCCCTCCACTTGTGGATTGGGGGACTCCCCTTGGCCACCAGCTGTCTCAGCAAGGCACTGGGCCTCAGGTGTGGGATGTCTGGATGTACCTGCTGGTAGTATTCCAACCTCCCTAGGACCCTGGGTAGCCCTACTTCACCAGCATAGTACATGGGTCCCCCTGTGTGGGCTGGCCAACCATAACCCAAGACATAGATGACATCCAGTGCCACAGGGTCCATGACAATGCCGTCCTCCAGCACGCGAAAACCCTCGTTGATGAGCGCAAACAGGCAGCGTTCCAGCACCTCCTGCTGGCTGATGCTACGTGGCTGCAGCCCATGCATTCGGCGGTATTCTTCCAGGAAGACGTGTACCCAGGGATCCGGCCGTGCCACGCGTCCCCCTGGACCTTCATACAGGTACCAGCCGCGGCCCGTCTTCTGGCCCAGACGACCTTTCTCACAGATGAGGTCAGCCAAGGGGCTATACCTGTACCCCTGCCGTGTCTGTAACAGCTGCCCTTGGGGCACTCCAGGACCTGTAAGTCCCGATGCTTTGCGCACCCTCCAGCCCACGTCCAGCCCTGAGAGGTCAGACATACGGAAGACACCCATAGCAAGCCCAAAATGCTCCAGGGCGCTATCTACCTGCTCAGGGGTGGCACCCTCCTCTAGCAGGAAGCCGGCCTGTTCTACATAAGGCCTGAGCATGCGGTTCCCGACAAAGCCAGGGCAGTTGGCAACAGCAACGCTCACCTTCCCCAGCGATTTCCCCAGCTGCATGGCTGTAGCCACAGCCTCAGGGGACGAGCGGCTTGTGAATACCACCTCCAGCAACTTCATCTTGTTTGCCGGGGCAAAGAAATGCATTCCTACCACTAGATCTGGTCTGCTGGTGGCAGTAGCAAGCTGATCCACATCTAGCTGCGAGGTATTGGTGCACAGAAGGGTATCTGGATGGCACACAGACGACAGCTCGGCAAACAGCTGTTTCTTTAGAGCCAGGTCTTCAAATACAGCCTCAATGACCAAGTCCACTTCACGCAGGTATCGGTGCTCTAACGTGAAGTGGATCAGCTCCAGGTGCGATCCCACAGCCAACTTCTGTACCTCCTTCTCCAGCAGTGCCATCACCACCCGCCTTGCAGCCTCCAGCTGCTTCTCATCTCTCTCGATGGCAATGACAGGGATACCTGCCAGAACCAGGCAGACGGCAATGCCCCTCCCCATGGTTCCCAAACCTGTGGGATATGGGGGATATATTGGTGTTGATCACATACGACGACTTGTCCAGTCATAAAGATACAAGGAGGTCCTACCGATGACGGCGGCCTTGCGAATGGGTCTAGCGGTGCTGTTATCCCAGCAGGCCCCATTAGGCATGCTCCACTTGCCCACGGCCCTTTGGGAAAAAAAACAGTACTGCAGGGCACGAGCCTGAGGAGAAGCAAACAGCATGGACATCAGCTCCTGTTCTTGCTGCATGCCCTGGCTGTACGGCAGCCTAGCTCCCCGTACTGCTAGCACACAGGCCACGGGTGCCAGGGCGCCTCGCCCACGCTGCCATGCTCTCGCCAGCGCCATCTGTAATATGTTGTCCAGGTCTGCAGGACACAAAGGTGGCCATGTGCTGAGGCGGCGTGAAACCAGTGGACGGTCTGAAACAAGAGTTAGAATAAACTCCGTTAATATAATGAAAGCGAGCACAAAGAGAATGCATAGAACAAGAGCAGTGAAGTGAAATGTAGTGCAATACTAGCACACACAGCATACTCCAACCAGTTCAGTGCAGGGCAAATGCACAGTGCATGGTCAGTCCAGTACAATGCAATGCTAGCACACAGCATATTCAACCCAGTACAGTGCAGGGCAAGGTAGAGCAGGGCAAACACACAGAGCAGGCTCAGTCCAGTCTAGTGCGGTGCAAGTGCATAGAGCACGCACAGTCCAGTGCAGAGCAGAGCAAGTAGACAGAACACACACAGTTCAATGCAGTGCAAGCTCACAGCGCATGCGCAGTCCAGTACAATGCAATGCAAATAGCATACCCAGTCCAGTGCAGTACCATGCAAGCACCCATACCATGCTCAGTCCACTCCAGTGCAGTATAAGTGTCCAGTGTATGCTAGGTCCAGCGCAGTGCAATGCAAGTACACAGAGAATGCTCAGTCCAGTACAATGCAATGCAAGTATACAGAGTATATTTAGTCCTGTGCAGTGCAGGGCAAGTGCACAGAGCATGCTCAGTCCAGTCCAGTGCTCAGTCCAGTGCAAGCACAGAGAGTATGCTCAGTTCAGTGCAGGGCAGTGTAAAAGCACATTGCATGCTCAGTCCAGTGCAGCACCATGCAAGCACCCATAGCATGCTCTGTCCAATCCAGTACAATACAAGTGGACAAAACATGCTCAGTTCATTGCAGGGCAAGCACACAGTGAAATCAGGCCCAAAAAGTCTAGTCAACATGCTTATCATTTATTCAAAGAAAACTCCCAAGAAAAGTGCAGTACCCTGATGTACTTGACTTGTACCCGGTGTGAAAATGTGAACTGTGAAAAAAGTTGTGACGTTGTTTTACTGCGCTCACCTACCAGATATACTCTGAGCGAAGGCCACTGCCACCTCACCAGCATTTCTTTCTGTCACCTGGTCTACGATGCCCAGTTTCAGGGCGTCCCCAGCTGACACATGGCGCCCTGTCCCAGGCAAAACCGGATATGATCTGTACAGTTCCTAATTTTGGAAATATTTCCTATTTCCCCAATATACATCATGGTATGAAATTTTTCCATAAAGGGCAAATATTCCACATGTTAATTGTTATAACATATGTTTACTTCTAAAATAGTCAGCTAAAGTCTTCTGACTACCAAGACATTTTAATATTAAATAAAAAGTATTATATGTAAACTTCATATACTGTCTCATCCAGTGTAAGGCAGCCAGCTTCATTTGTTTCATTTTCTACTATTAGTACTGTTAAGGCGCTCTTTTACTGCACTAAGTACTGTACTTTTGGTACTTCAAAAAAAAGTAACAACAGTAAGGTACCTCAAGGTGAGGCTTTTAAGACATCCTGATTTTGCTATGTGTCCTTGGGTCAACAAAGGAGGGGCTTGCGGTTCACTTCTTTAACCAGTCACAGTCTTCATCATATGAAATCACCACATTGTTCAATTTTTTTTTCTCATTTTCAAACTCAAGGCTTCAAGGCCTCAGGCCAGGGACAGTGTGTGCCAAGTGTATTTGACAGGGACAAACTAAGCCTCTCTGCTAGTGCATACAAGGTTGCTGGTTCAAGCCTTGTTATTAACATCATTCAATTGAATTTTATTTGTACAGCACATTTCCACAACATTGCATTGTCTCAAACCGCTTTACATTATCCCTGCACAAAGCCCCAATGAGCAAGCCAAAGGTGACAGTGGCAAGGAATAAGGGAACTTTGGGAGGAACCAGGCTCAAAAAGGGAGCCCATCCTTCAGGGTCCAGGAGAGGAAAGTGAACAAAAGGGCAAAATCCTAATTTACACAGACCAAATTTTAAGATTTGAACCTCAGTGCAGAGGGCAGGCAGGTGATGGCACGCAGGTGCTGTTTCTGATAGCAGGATAAACAGTGGTACAGCAGAGCAGGGCAGGCAGGAGAGATGTCACAGGCAGAAGGGCGGGCAGGCTGGATGGATGGATGTCACAGGTAGTACAGGTGTCGGAGGAGTGCAAACAGTTAGGTAAGTGCAATATGTACGCTCTGGCAAATACAGCTATGGCAGCATTAGTAGGAGGGAGAGTGAGCTTGACAGTAAGCCTGAATCTAACATCTGCTAGGAGACTTTTCCACAGCTGTGGAGCTCTGCAAAAGAATGCTCTGTAGCCTGCCATAGCTATTTCTACTCTAGGTACTAATAGATATCCTGCTCCTTGAGATCGAAGCAGGTGAGGAGGGTTGTAAGAGACCAGTAGGTCTCTAAGGTATTCTGGTGCAAGGTCATTCGGTGCTTTATAAGTTAACAGCAGTATTATGTAGTCAATCTGAGACTTAAGGCTAATATGATCGAATTTTTTAGTTTTTGTAAGAACTCTGTCTGCTGTATTTAGTACCAGCTGAAATTTAAAGATCCAGAGTGGATAACCAAAAAGGAGGGCATTACAGTAGTCCAGTCTGGAAGTTAAAAAGACATATTAGTTTTTCTGCATTATGGATGAGAGCATCTTCCGAAGTTTGGCTATGTTCTGTAGAATGCAATTCTAATAATACTTCTTAAGTAAGCATCAAAACATAGATCTGAATCATTCGGGACCACTGCATTAAGCCAAGTAGGAAGACCACCAGGATTACCGTTGTCAAACAAATTTCGAAAAACAAAAGACATGTGCCAGAACTATTGGAACCCCTGGAAATTATAGTGAAAAACAATGTAACTTAAGTATGTTTCCCATGTAAATCGTACATATTTGACTTGATTGGAGTGTGTAGGAACGTTCAAGCTGTAATCCATGACTTCTTGCCAGGATAACAGCACTTAGTATTTTTTGTTCAGTTTTTGTGTTATTTACCTTTTGTTCAGCACTTTTTGTTTAAAAAGTGCTTTATAAATAAATTTGATTTGATTCGATTTAGTATTATCCTATAATCATAATTTTTCTGTAGGAAGGAATACAGCTGATGAACAATTTTTTCCAGGAACCTTTAAATGAAAGATTTGAAGATTGGATCTATGATTTCCTAAATCACTAGATTCAAGATCTTGTTGCTTTAGAACAAGTCTAATAACCGCTATTTTAAAAGGTTTTGGAACATATCCAAGCCGAGACAAGTTTAACAAGTTTAACAGGGTTGTGCTAATCAGTGGTGAAATCTTTTTAAGAAATTTAGTATGAATTGAGTCGACAAGGCTACTAGAAGATTTGCGGGAGGATTTTAGGTTAAAAAGAAAGATTCAAAGGTACTAATAGGACTAACAGAACTGGCTCTCTGGCTGGTCTGTCTAAGCTTAGTTATTTTAAGTCATCACTCCAACTTAAAAAAAAAACAAACACAATAAAACAGGTACGTTAGAAATCTGTGCACCTTGCTGCTTAACAAAAACTCTGGTTTTACTTAATGCAGTGATGTCATACGATGAAGACCGTTACTGATTAAAGAAGTGAAATGCAAGCCCTTATATTGTTGACCAAAAGACATATCGAACATGACAAAATCAGGATGTGCATTGGTGTTCCTCTGGCATGAAAACTGGTACCGCTGCTGAATGACATCACAACGTGAGGCGGGATATTTTGTACTGCATTCAAGAAATGGCTATAGTATATTATAGAGCTGGGCGATGTGCGATGTTAATACCAACATTGCATGTTCTGCACATGCGGTTCTCACATCGGAAGGACCGTGATAGTCAACTGGGTTGAGATCAGGCTTTTTCATACCTTCATACTGTCCAGATATTATAGCGTGGGGGGGGTTTAAGTTTCAGTGAAATATTTTTACTTTGTCAAAGGAAACAAAACTTAGCAAGCATTGTAATTTTAATGACTCATAGGTGTGCATAACACCCATATAAAATTTCTCACCTACCCAGCGCTGGGTTCGTATCCAAACAATGATGCATTTTTTCAAAAAATTTTTGATATGGCAATGAAAGCTGTCAGTGATTAAGAATTTATTCGTTTTCAGCCATTAATTGGTCCTTGTTTTATTTGCTTTCCCCATGTTTTCTCCATTTAATACTGTGTGTATATAAGTGCTGAATGAAAAATAACGTCAGCATTGTCATTATGATGCGCATGTGCGTAATAATCACATCACATGTGTCAGCACCTCCTCTGCTGCTTTTGTTGTTCTGTACCACCAACTTAATTGGCACACTCTACTGTTAAACAAGCTCTGTTTGGTAGTACTTTCGGGTAATTTCTTCCCCTTTTTGGTTTTATAAATATTGTGATATAACTCGATGCAATATTGCAATGTGATAACCGTGCAGCCCTAAATATATTTGTAATTAATTCTACCATGTTGCACAAACCAAGTGGGTAAACAATATCCTCTCCAATCATACCATACCATACTACTACATTTTCAAAGCACTTGATATTATTTATGTTATTTAATATTTTCATGTTGATGCACTACCTTCCTTCAGCTGCATTTTCTGCCATCTTAATGACAGTCTTTAGGAACGTTCATTTGAACTATGGTTTTGGGAAACACCTATGTGATTTTATCAGTGATTCGTATGATGTAAGTTGCCAGCGTAGTTACCACTATAGTTCCGATTTTGGTTTCGGGAAACACTTGAATCACAACTGCCTAGCTCCAATTATGTAAGTTGCTAACGTAATTAGCAATTATGCTTTTGGAAAATGCATCCCGGAAATCAGTGTTAAAGGGAAAGTACGAAAAGTACTGTACCAAAAGTATGGTACCTAGTGGAGTGGAAAAGCGCCCTTAAATGCTACCCATTTAACCGTGAGCATGTTGATTGCATTAAACTACACTGATAGCTACTCCAGAAAGACACAACTCAGAGTGGAATGAAGAATGAATTGGCTCGTGTTGCTGCCGTGTCACCTGTGATAATCAGGTCAAGAGCAGCAGGAAAGCCAATGAGCCTGGGAAGGCGCTGTGTTCCTCCTGCAGCGGGAATGAGGCCCAGGGTCACCTCTGGGAGTCCAAGCTGCGTCTGCAGTTTCCCAAAGAGAAAGTGTCAGCTTCCCAAAACAGAAATGCAGTAACCCCCGCCACCCCAAGAAATCCAGGTCAGTGATCCAGAACACACACACTGGCTGCTGATGCGAAACCCAGCTGTAACCTTCAGAAGGCAGTGACCTGACTGACCTTCGAGTGGGCAATACGGTAGTGACATCCCAGAGCGAGCTCTAAGCCGCCGCCAAATGCCATTCCCTCAATGGCAGCCACCACAGGCTTGTCTCCAGCTTCAATGGCATCAATCAGGGGGACGAGGGCTGGCCCAATCAGAGGCCTAGAAAACTCACGGATATCTGCCCCTGGCACCAAAAGCCAGAAACAACGTCAGCCATGCCTTCCACAAGGTGGTGATGTTAATCACGATAAGAAAATATTCTAAATCAGTGAAGTTTGCTTTCTACAATCAGGATACTTTCTATGTGCATATTTATAAGAGGCTGATAAGGGTGACATACACGCGCTCACGCCACTTGAAGAGTCACATGAAACGTTTACTCACACACAAACTGCTTGCTAACATCCAAATACTACTTGCTTAAACACACATTAGGGTGGTCCTTAGCTATGACTCAGATTTCTAAAATGGCAGTTTTTCATGCACTCACCCTTCTATCTTGGGATACACTGCACTTTTTTGTAGTTTTATTCTAGTTTAGAGGTCACTCAACAAGATTAAAGTCAGTAACTGTAAATGATCAAAATATACTAAATATCAAACTTTGCTGAAAACAAAATGGCTATAGTAATAAAGAATATTTATTTGTTTACCTGCAAAAAAAAATCACAAATAAGTAACAATAAAACAAAATGTCTGTAACCAACAATCAATAAATTGACACTATGGTTGAATATTCACGCTGGCTAAAGCCTAGGTTAGTCATCGACTGTCGGTAATACTTGTTAATCTTTTGGGTCATTCATTTGATTGTTAGCAAACATCACATTTATTTATTTTTTGCACTTTAGCACCAAGGGTACTCTCTACATTATTTCTTAACATTTGGTCAATTTAAATACAAGAACGAAGAATAATATAATTTGACTAAATGAAACAAATAAATGTGTTCTGCATATGACGTTAACTGCATCCGGCCCTGCAAGTGGTCCTCCAACTTGCAGGGAAACAATTTTTGGGGGGTGGTGGCAGGAAAGGCAACACTTCACAGCAGCTCAGTCTAACCAGGCATGACGCCCTTCTGCTCAGCGGGAGTAGCTCGGCTGCAGTCGCCAACAGGAAGGCTGCACACATTTTGAAGGGGATGGGGGAAAGCCTTCAGGAGCTTCATTCCTGGAGGAGTCGAAACCGTCGGTGAGCCAATAGGGTCAGGCCTGTTGGGGATCAGGGCTGGTGTGGTGCTGAGGCGTCGCCTGCTGCATGGCGGCACTTGGGTCCCAGTTCGAGGTGACCCATCCGGGTAGGCGCGTGGAACGCCTTGTTTCTCCGGCAAGATGACCATCTTCCTCTGCTGTCGGGGGAGCTTCGTAAACTCCGCGTTTCAGTGGCGGCACTCTCTGAGGTACGCAGACCAGGGAGTGGCCAGATCTCTGTAGGTGGATACACCTACTTTTGGTCTGGTCACTCTGATGGCTGCCATACTCAGGGACTAGCTGATGCTGTAGCGGATCGGCTCCACCAGATGGTGTCTGATGTCACTACTTTTAACAAGCATCAGACTCATGCTAAGGCACCCTAAGGATGTTTTGTCTGTTGTCTCAGTGTATGCGCCGATAGTTCCTTTCCTTACCTCAGACCAAATATGCAGTCATCGGTTATACTTCAGGTGATTCAGCTATACTTTAAATCTAAAATGAAAAGCTTCATTGACAACAGTTCCTCTATTGAAATTATATGAATGATCTAACGTTAGTTAATGTCCATGGACTGAACCATCCTATTAAAAGGAAGAAAATATACAGCCAGCTAAAGAAACTGATGTTCTTCTTTCCACGGTTAACCATCCGAAATTCAGAAGAACAGTTTTACATCCCAAAGAAATAGCGGATGCTTTCGCAACATCCATCCATCCATCCATTTTCCAAACCGCTTATCCCACTGGGTCGCAGGGTGCTTTCGCAACATTTTATAAAAACTTAGTGTGTTCCACAGGTGCTGTCTAATCTTTCACAGTCTGTTCATTTGATTCCTCATTTATCTAACTGCAAGAATCATATATGGTTGTAGGTCACATACAAGTGGTGTTCTGTAAAGCAAATGGGTGTGAAAATTTCTTGAAGAGTAATATAACAGTAATTGCATGGTTTGTGCTAGTAGGTTAAAATCTGAAGATTCTGTTAAACAACCATTTTTAATGACCACAAATGCCTTCCCTTCATTTTTTTTTAGGAAAAAGGGGTGTGAAAATTTCACAGGATGCGGGAAACATCCTGAATTTAGTTTGATGTTGATTGGTTTAAAAATTAAGGAGTTATTACGATTTATCCTACTGCAATACTGATACTCGGTTATACAGTAGGTCCCATGCAGGTGGTCTACACATACATCGAACTTTCAACACGGTCCCTAAGTTTTCCGGCAGTTTTGCGCGAGCAGGATATTACGTCTTGCTTTGTATTTTTTATTCATACTACTGGAAAATGTAAAACTAATTGAAAGTGTAAAATATTCCCCTCGTTCTACGTTACAATCCGAGCCCAATCTGAAAGGAATCACCGCCATATTCAGTAAGATATTGCCGTTTAAATGGCAAAAACCTAGCGATCGTTCTTGAAACGTTTTTACCGAAACCTTATGACGTTACCTGCATAAAAGTAACACCCAGAAAGAAGCTGCATTCTACCCGGAGACTTACCTCCGCAAAACTTCCCATTTTCGCCACATATCACCACAGCTTTCACCATGGGATCTCGCAGGGCTCGGGCCACGGCGTCTGAGAGCGCCTGCCGGACCGCGGAGCTGGCGGAATAGGAGCGCACGCTTTATTTTTATATATAATTTAATATTTAATCTATTTACATGGTCGGGCCTCTTTAACGGTTAGTTCTGCATTTCCGTGAACATTTCCATCAAGCCTCGGCTGCAGAGAGGCAGACGTGCCGCCTTCAAGTACGGCGGTGGCTTCGATTTCAGGCCGGCGGATCTTGCTCTTGCAGCAGCGGGACTCACCCGAGCGCATTGACGGGCGGATTAACCAGGGTGATCACGGCCACCGAGTGCGAAGCGACCGTGTAGTGAGCCATGCTGCCGGAGATCCGCACTCCACCGACGGCACTGGACTTTAACCGCGTTTAACTGTTATGCACACGGCATGTAGATACAGCTAATCAAGTGATAAAGTTTAACAGCTATCCTTGGACAGCGATCGTGTGGATAAACATGACCTGAAACTTCCATTTTAATGTCAGATAACCGCACTTTCCAGCCCCAAACCCGGGCCGTGTGCACATCTGCTCCAGTTTTGTAAATTCAAGTTTAATTTCTTATTATTTTATTTAATATTTCTTATATTCGGAGACGTGGTATTTATTAGGAGTCACGTGGGTTATGAGATATGAAATGAGTGGGTGTGTTTGCGTGGGTATTCCAAATAAAGTCGAAGTTTATTTATCGAGCACTTTTAAACAACCAGGGTTGACCAAAGTGCTGTACAGATTTACATCAATAAAAGAAAAACAATGAAAGACATGACATACGAAACATAAAACAAATAACAACAGACACAGAGAAGTCTGCCAGCTCATCCTAAGTTAAAAGCCATCGAGAATAGATATGTCTTCAGGAACGACTTAAAAATTTCCATATTCGGGCCAGACATGCCAGGGTAGGCTATTCCAAAGTCTAGGGCAGGAGTCGGCAACCTGCGGCTCTGGCGCATTCACATTTTCATGTCTTAACATATTATGATATTGCTTTCGTAAATATAAATGATTATTTATGGGTTAATATTATTATTTTTCATTTA
>JAODKC010000001.1:39675876-39693382 GCA_026777985.1 Mormyrops attenuatus
TGGTTAAATAAATGGAGGACAAGGAGGAGTTAAAACCCTGGGGTAGATTTTTCAGCACCCAATAGACAGCACAAAGCTTGTGCCTTTTTCTCGAAGTGCCCAGAGGATTGCAGAGCTAGGTTTTATGAGATCACAAACATCAACCTGCTAATGCCACCTGGTGGAATAGTCAAAGATGTTAAAGTCAGTACTTTACATTCCTACTGATGTCCTTGCTCAGCTCCAGTGCCTTGTCTAGCTCTCATCCACTAAATACAAAATTATACAAAAATTATGTGTAGTTCTGGAGCCCTTTGAGGAGGTAACAAATTGTGTTAGCCAGAAAAAGTGGTAACCTCCGGCTTGGTAATTCCATGTGTTCAAGGCTTAAGATATGCAGTAAAAAACATGAAGATGGCTTGCAACAACAAGGCAATATCCATTCTCCACAGTTCCCCTGAGAAGGATCCAACAAAATTTGATAACATGCAATGCTACCACATGGCTTTGGCTCTTTGCCCAAGATTCAAACTGGACTGGTGTATTGGTGAAGAGGTTAACACCATAGAGTATCTTCTTTGGAAAAGTTGGGGGACTCCCCCCAAAACTGACTGGCTGTAATGACTGCAGTACCCAACCAAGGAAACGTCCCAAACTACTTCTCTACATGGAATGTCAAATTAGTCCCTCAGCTGTCGGCAAAGATTCACATCATATTACCATATAGCTCAGTGTTAGCACAACTTGCCTGCAAGTATCTTGCTATACCAGCTTCCTCTGCACCTGTTGAGAGAATCTTCAGTGTAGCAGGAAAATCTTTAAGGCCAGACCATTGTAATCTAAATGACAAAACCTCTGAAGATCTTTTGCTGATCAAATGTAACAATTTCGAACATTCAACAATACATGTATTGGAATAAAGCATAATTGGATTTACCATTAAGTTTTGTTTTTTGTTGTAGTGTTATGGTTGAAATGAAAATAAATAGAAGAGACTGCATAAAATGCAATTCTTTTTCCCAAGTACACATTCATACTTAGTTCAAATGCTACAAGTAATTTCAATTATATAATTAACCCTATCAGTACCCTATCCATCTGACAGCCCACAGACACTCATAAAAACAGTCTCAAGAGATTCCTCAGAACCAATAATTCACATAAACAGCTAAATATGCAAGCACTAAATATGTGTCCATGGTAAAGGGCCAATATAAATGAAATGTATGTATTGATAGAGTAGACTAAAAGTTTTTATTGCCATCATCAGAGGCGGTCCTAGCCTGTTTGGTGCCCTGGGCAAACACCCCCTCCGGCACCCTCTGGCACCCCCCGGCACCCGGCACCCATATATGTATGTTTATCTTTTTAATAATTGTTATATATTTCAGAAGTGCCCCTGAATAGAAACCCAATATAAAACTGTGATACGTGCATGCATCATTTTCATAATTAAAACAAACATATAATTTTGCCCAATTTATCAAATGTTCAGAATTATATGTAGAAAAAGCATTTTATCGAATAGGCTATCACAACATCAATGTTTGGAAGTAATGCATTACTCTGTAGTTACAGTAAGATAACTTTCCTAAACAATGTAGCCTAATACTGAAAGGGATTTCTTTTTGCTAAGTCAGCTAGACTACAACAGAATACTATTGTCCGGTTTTAGCGTAGCATTATATGCAAACGGCTCACAAACAGCCATTATAATTCGTCATACATTCAGAATAGGAGACAAATCGAGAAGGGTCTGGCTGCAGACATCCACTGAGGCGCATGTCCACTGACACGCAGAAGTCCACTGAGGGCCCGGAAATGATGTCACTGTAGTTCCACCGAAGCGCGCAAAATGTTTGGTGGACTCTAAAACAATACTTTGCTCACGGGCGGTAGCAGCGCATCCATTGTTTAATCGCTGTTTCTGTGGTGTTGACCAAGACATTGGCGAAGGAAAGTAGAATGGTAAGTACAGTTTTAACTGTTTAATACTTTGTAGTTTAATATTAAACTATTAAGTTTAATAACTTAAATGTTCAGTTATTAGTTCTTCAGGAAGGATGGGAACTTCTTTGTTTGCTGTGTTTAGAAGTGGAATGGTTTTTTGTTCTCTATTGTTTGGCTACTATAAAACACAGTTCGTGCTTAGGTTGTTGCTACTTTCAGTTAATAGTTTAACTCACTTTTCATGTGTGGATTACTCTGATCAGTTGAATGGTGTTTTCATGCCACTCAAATGTATATATACAGTAAGTGTAAGTTAGCCTGACTCAAATCGCTGTGTTGCTGAATTGTATTCAAATAATCTCACTCCTTCAAAAGCCCATAAATGCATACACAATCGTTCTCACTGTGTTTTGTTTTTCATTTTGACCAACAGATGCACAGGTCAATTTGGCGAAGAAATACCGTGCCTCAGTTAGCAAGATGTGCCTCAGTTAGCAATCGTTTCCATTGCCCTTTGTGCCCAGTAACAATGTTTGAACCGACAACGTTACTACCAGCCCAGATGCATGTAGGTTCACATGCAAATGTATGTATGTAAAGCATTGTGTTTTACACTGAGATGCATTCAGATGCAGAATCAAGTGCACTTTCTTTGCGTACAATCTAGTACGAATCCGCCAGGGGGACGAATGGAAGACATCCTTCATTACCAATACGGGTCAGTATGAGTACCAGGTCATGCCGTATGGGCTAGCTAATAGTCCTTCCATTTTCCAGTCCTTCATTAACACCGTTTTTCAAGATATGATGAATCGTTTCGTGGTAGTATATATAGATGACATACTGATTTACTCACCGTCTGTCTCTCAACATATCCTCCATGTACGTCAGGTACTCCAGAGGTTACATGAGTACAACCTCTATGCTAAAGGAGAGAAGTGTGAATTTCATCAGACCCAGGTGCAGTTTCTTGGGTACGTCATTAGACCAGGAAAGGTGGCCATGGACGAGAAGAAAGTGATCGCTATCCAGCAATGGCCGCTTCCTCGCACCATCAAGGAACTGCAAAGATTTCTGGGGTTTGCCAACTTCTACCATCGCTTTATTCGCAATTTCAGCCATGTCGCTGCTCCCCTCACCTTGCTCACTCAAGGTTCAGGCTCCCGGCTGGTGTGGACGGCAGAAGCAGATCACGCCTTCCAACACCTGAAACAAGCTTTCTGCTCGGCACCTGTCCTCCAGCAACCCTGCCCAGAGACTCCCTTCGAGGTAGAGGTGGATGCCTCGGAAGCTGGGGTAGGTGCTGTTTTAATCCAATCCTTTGCAGAGACAAACCTGCCGAATGGGCAACGCACCTCATCTGGGCCGAGTATGCATTGAACTCTTGTCTGAACCCTGTCACTAGCATGTCACACTTTCAGTGCGTTTTAGGGTATACACCTCCTCTCTTCCCATGGGAGGCGGTGCCTGGAGGTGTGCCCCAGGTGGAGGAGTGGTATCGTGGGGCTAAGACAGTTTGGCAACACACCCAACGAGCCCTCTCCAACCAAGCCGCCAGGCAGAAGACCAAAGCAGATAAACGAAGACGACCAGCCCCGCCTTACCGTGTTGGACAGCGTGTCTAATATGGAGTTGGCCCACCTTTTGCAGCTATAACAGCTTCAACTCTTCTGGAAAGGCTGTCCATAAGGTTTAGGAGTCTGTTTATGGGAATTTTTGACCATAGTCAACCGTAGTTCTCTACGCACTATTCTTGAGCTAATCTGAAGGCCACACAAAGTTTGGAAGTCTATAGCTATTGACTCTGCACACAGTTGGGGACTTCTGTACACTGAACGTCTCAGCATGCGTTGTCCACGCTCTGTGATTTTACGTGGCCTACCACTTCATGGCTGAGTTGCTGCTGTTCCCAGTTCTTCCACTCTGTTATAATACCACTAACAGTTGACCGTGGAATATTTAATAGCGAGGAAATTTCACGTATGGACTAATTGCACAGGTGGCATCCTATCACAGTACCACGCTTGAATTCACTGAGCTCCTGAGAGTGACCCATTCTTTCACAAGTGTTTGTAGAAGCATTCTGCATGCCTAGGTGCTTGATTTTATACACCTGTGGCTATGGAAGTAATTGGAACACCTGAATTCAATGATTTGGAGGGGTGTCCCAATACTTTTGGCATGATTAGGAGAAGATGATAAGGAGACCAGATTTGAAAGGGCCATAGTGGGCAATAGTGAGTAATTTTAGCCAGGGCATCAGGGTACTACCCTTACTCTTTCAAAAGATGCCCACGGATCCATTATAAACTCAAAGGGTCAATACCTTGGTTTTATGTCTCAGCCAAAAGATGGCACTACAGCACAGTGTCCCCATCAATGCATTGGGGCATTGGGATCCACATAGACCACAAGATGGGCTCTCCTGTTGGTCACACCAACACCTCTTCCAGCAGCAACCCAGCTTTCTTAGTTGATCTCCCATCAGAGTTGTGTCCACGTCCAAACCTGCTTAATTTCACATGAACTACCTACAGTAGGCTGAACTGTAGATAGTATGGTTGCTGATGTAGCGTTGAATTTCTTTGAACTGAAATAAATTAAATTCTTCTTCCTGTCATTCCAATTCAACATCCTGTGAGGTGTGGCCTATTCAATTCAAACTCCAGTTCATGAGTAGAATGGGACATTAATTCTCAAATTCTCAGTTTTGCACGATGCTGGGTGTAATCGGAGGGGCAGGGAATAGGAGATAAATGAGCAGTAGAGCATCTAGTTCTTTCTTTTTTCAGAGCTGCTAAACAGGAACATGTTTGGGTTCTGCCTGTGAAATACTAGGCTCCAGCTGCTTCAGTCCTGCAGTGTTTTGTCAGTTTGAGAGAAAGTGCCTTCATGATGATATTTCATGATGGGAATACACAGGGAGTAGGGAGACAGTTTCTGCTCCTCAATTTATCCCATACTACCCAAAAACTGGCCAGCAGAAGCAGCATATATGGGTAGGTGTGCTTGGGGGCACACCACTGCCTGGCCGGCTGGCTGCACAGGACATCAGGATGCTACCACAGGGATTTAAATGATATATGATTCCTGGTCATATTAAAAAACACTAGGCGCTGACATAGCTGGAATGGGCTTCTAGTCCAGCAGCTGCTCCCACCCTGGAATGCTGCTTTGACTGGCCGGGAATCCAGGACCTGATATTAAACATTTATTGTGGTTCCATGGGCTGCATGCATCCTTAAACACATGCATCCTTTGGTCACATGGTGTGCCCCCCATCGCACCCCCCAACAGACTGTCAGCTGCCACAAAGGAACAGTTGTGCCTCTGAAAGAAAACAAATGAGGCCCTTTTTGTTCGAAGGGACAGAGCCTTCTGATAAGCCTGCCAGGCAGAGCAGCATTACATCGCAGAGCTTCATTGGTGCAGGTGGAGGTGCCGTCCCCTCCTGTAGAGCTGTGTCATTCTGACAGCAACCAGCTCTAATAGTTTCTCTTATACCCCAAATAGACTACAGGGTTACAGCTTGGAGCTGCTGGCTATTTCATGATAGGTGCCTAAGTCCTCCACCCTGCTGTCCCTACTGGAGTGGATCTCTACCAGTGTAATGTCTCCACCCAAAGCTGACATATAAACATAAAGCTCACGTCTTTTTGATTTGTCCTCAGACATAAGAACATAAGAAATTTACAAACGAGAGGAGGCCATTCGGCCCATCAAGCCCGTTTGGGGAGAACTTAACTAATAGCTCAGAGTTGTTAATATTAGAGCTAACCTCTCCTAGGACATTCCTCTAAGACCAGGAATCATTCTTGTAGCCCTAAGTTGAACCTTTACCAAGGCAGCACTGTCCCTTTTAAGGTATGGTGACCAAACCTCCAGATAATATTCTAGGTGGGGTCTTACCAAGGAATTGTATAATCATAGCATGACCTCCCTTGACTTAAACTCCACACACCTAGACCCGTGAGTCTGATGGTTCTTGACATAAGACTAAAACATATTACCTTGTGTGAAGCTAAAAGGTGCATTTTCTTTATGGTCCAGAAAGACAGGAAGACAATTAGTTTAAGTTGCATGTAAACAGAGATAGATCCAGACCTGCATTACTCAACAGTATAACTTTCAGTCTGAGAACAAACAAGTAACATTTAGTAACAGTGTGACTTAACCGAGTATTTTCCAGGTGCTTCCTTGATCTCCCCTGAATGACTCACTCCTGGATGGTCTGCTCGGGCCTCGAAGCACAGCCCGTATGGTACATGTACTGCGTACTAAAGATACCATGCAGTCCGGTCAGCTTGTCATTATATTTATTATTCGGATGTGTTAATTAAACGGAACTTTATCTTTGTCTGTGACTTGTTTATTCTGGAGATATTGCACAGTTTTAGTCACTTTAACATGTACAGTAAACCTGGTTTCATTTCGTTAAATGTCATATGTAGTTTCCGCAATTTGTCGATTTTACCTAGCGAGCAAGCCAAACGCATCTCATGCCGGATCTCGTATAATCGCTGCACCAGATACAGCCCGACCACCCCGTCCATTGATAAAATCACGGAAATATATGCTGCCTTTCGGGTGCTGGGGGCGTCCCCGGCACTTCCTGTACTAGGTATGGCTGACTGGCAAGCAGACACTGTCCCACCCACCGCCCCGCTGTTGGGACAGACTCGTGACCAAATGAGGGCAGAGCGATCGCGAAGCCGGCGGCGGACGGGTGGGCGCTGCGCTCCGACACGGCTGCTGTCTGCGGCTTAACTCATTGTCTGTCTGCCGGTATTACTCATCGTAGACGGCCTTTAAAGAGCGGGTATTGTGCATTAGCAGGACTGTCGGCCGTCGCATCTTCACTGTCCTGCTAAAGTCCCCGTGATCCATCAGCACCGCGGCATTATGGAGAGGAGCAGAGTCGCTCCGCTGGCACTGCTGCTCTGGTTGTGCTGCCTGCATCGCGCCGCCAACTTCAACCTGGATGCTGAGAGTCCTTCGGTTTATTCCGGGCCACAAGGGAGCTACTTTGGATTTGCAGTGGATTTCTTCACCCCGGAGTGAGTTGGCTGGTTTTGATCAGGGTTTCTATGCCTGTCATGCACGTTTATCTGTAGTCATGACGTTTGCTGCTAGTCATCTCATTTTCCTTCAGTCTCTCGCTCAATAAACGAGCATCTTTTGAAATGTTCACCATCCTTTTCGGGTAAAACTTTAGCGTCATTTCAGCTGTATTCGCACAGACACGGTGCAGTGCGAAAGACGCAAGAAGACGCGCTTCTAAAATGTCAGCAGAATAAAGGCTTTTAAAATGTCACCAGCTTCTGCCTGTCTGAAAGCTGTTTTTACGCAGGTTACGGGTGCTGGTCGGTGCCCCCAAAGCCAACACGTCCGGCGCCGCCGAGGTGGTGGAGAGGGGGTCTGTGTACAGTTGTCCGTGGCAGAGCGGCTCCACCTGCGCGCAGGTCCCTTTCGACACCCGCGGTGGGTCCCGCTGCCCCGCACATCACACCACTTTTAAAGAGACTTTCTGTTTCAGTATTGTGTATATCGGTAGTTTGGGTGTCAAGCAGTCCTCCCCTAAAATGAGCTGTTTTTGGTCAGATATTTGACAACTGCTTTGTAGTTTAGTATAAATGAAAAAATAAGCTTCCCATTATCTTGGTAGTTTTGTCTTTAGCTCTGGTGCTGCTTTGAATATTGATAAGGTTTAAGTATTGGCTAGCAAAATCAGCGAAGATTCACACATCGACTTTACAGATCAATGCATTGAATCTTCACCTTAATAATCAATTCATCACGATGCATTGATGCATCTTTACACCCCTAGTTCTCCAGGTCCCTTAGAAGGTGACCACATGGGCGTTATCTGTGGAGACACTTTCAGCTTGTGGTGGTGCTTCTCTAATATGCTGATTCCTGGGCCCAGCCCAGCATGACCGCTCATGCTCTGCTTTATCTCTGAGCATTGACTTGCAACCACCCCCCCCCCGTCCCACCATCACGGAATGTTCCTGGCCCTGCTCGGACATGCAGGCGCCACACAGCCAGCATGTGCACTCTGAGCAGGACCCCATGTGCATCTCTGTGCCGGCCAGCCGCTCTGCCTTCGGAGCTCCAGCTCCCCAGAGACTGACTCACTGTGGTTATTTTTCATATGACCACAGTTGTTACTGGGGGGGTTGGGGCTCTCTGTGACTGAAGTATGAGGAAGTGAGTTGTTGTATGTGAGCATGAGCTGGGGGTGCCACACTCAAGCTGAGACGTGCATCTCAGGAATCCCCCCTTCCTGCCCCCCCGAGCTGGTAGCAGGATTTGACAGGCTTGCTATTGTCTGAGCCAGTTACCACAGCTATTGAGCCGTGTGTTTCCTGGGCATGGTTAGCATGTGCCCATGACCATTTGTGGATTGTGTCACTGCAGCCTGCTTACGCTAGAGCGCCTGACCTAGAGCGTCTCGCCAGCCCTGGGTTCATCTGCTTCCAAACTGCCAACCGTCTTGCCTTGTGAGGGGTCTGGGCATGTCCCTGAACATCTGACATATGTGGATGTTGAGAGAAGCTCCAGTAATTCCATGTTTATAACAGTTCCCAGTTAGAGTACTGCCTGCGATGATATTGCTGTTATGTAGCAGCACAGGGGAAAGGGGGCATCCTATGAATAGTTTCAACTGTTGGTCTATGTCAGGGGTGTGCAATCTTATCCAGAAAGATCCATTGGGTAAAAGGGTTTTCGCTGCAACTCCCTAATTAGATGACTAAATAGAGTACTGACACCAGGGTTTGTGTAGTTGGCCTAAAGGTTATCCCAAAAATCCACATACACCCCTGGCCCTTTGTGAATAAGATTACCCATCCCTGGTCTATGGAGTCACATAATGTGAGCTGGCAGGACACCTGACCTGTGTGAGCATGTTGCTGTGTCATCATGACCTGGGACCTGTTCTGCTGATCTCGCTGCCTGTTCTGTCACCTCCCCCCCCCCCACACTGTCCTCTGCTCATACACGCTCATCGGCTTATTCGGCTGCCATATCCCTCCCTCTTAGGCAATAGGATCACGGACAGCGTGCAGATGGAGTTCAAGTCCAGCCAGTGGTTTGGAGCATCTGTGCGGGCACAGGGGGACACTATCCTGGTGAGCTGACATACCCAACATTGTGCAGCCCGTGATTCTCTCCTACCTTCCAGCTGAACTGGTCAGGCTTAGGAGTCTGCTTCCCTCCCCAGGCCTGTGCCCCCCTCTACCAATGGGGCACCTCTGGGGGTAAGGAGAGAGAGCCAGTGGGAACTTGTTTCCTGAACAAGAATGGAAAAGTGGTGGAGTACTCCCCATGCAGGACAGGTACACAATGGTGCCTTGGTGAGGTGCTGTAACTGTGTGGTGTGAGGGGTCTGTGAGGCCTCTCCATCAGTCACATTAGCCTGGATATAGGAGCACTTTTTGTTTCTGTTTCAGCCTTTGGCTCTCCAAACGGCCAGGGTTTCTGTCAAGCTGGATTTAGTGCTGATATTGTGAAGGTAAGCTACCTGATCTCCCTTACATCAATTACATGTAAAGCTTAATGTGTCTGAATGAGGTGTCTGGTGAGCACATGTGCTGAGTGACTATCTCAATGAGTACCTAGTGTTCTGGGGTGCCCATTTGCTGAGTGAGTATCTTAATGAGTACAGAGTACTCTATTCTGGCAATATGCCGAGTGAGTATTTTAATCCTCCTCTCTTTTAACAGAATAAGCGTGTTGTTGTTGGAGGACCTGGCAGCTTCTACTGGCAAGGTGACCTCCATCACATCCATGTTCGCAGCGGTTACAGGGGAGCAGGGACTTCAGTCACCACTGGAAGTAGCCTTAACTCTCAGGCAGCACTTTCCCACTGTGCTGAGCTTTAGCATCCCTCCAAGAAGTAGCAGGATATGGACAGACTGATGCCTCCCCTATCCTAGAGCATGAGAGGTGCTCCTTTGCTCTGTGCTGCATTAGATCTAAATATTATGCTGGCTGGGTAGGGCTGCCCACTATGGCTGGCTGGTCATACACTCAGCGCCTCACTTCTTTTGACTGTGGGTGTCTTCTTAATTTTCCATATGAAGAAGATGGATGTGTGTCAGAATCTGTAGCTATTTTAACGTAGTCTTCGTAAAGTCAAGAAATGAAGGATTCAATACAATCATTTTGCTCTGAACTAACTGGGTAATGTTTTGTTCACAGGACAGCTGATATCTGATGAGATTTCTGAAATTATGAGCCACGCTAGTGATGAACTGATCAGCAAGTACCTTAAGCAGATGTCCACCAGGTCCGCGATAGCTGAGTATGATGACAGCTATCTAGGTGAGGGGCTCTCCATCAGGGCCACGAGAGAAGCTGCTGTTAAGAAGCTTCAGTGTTGCCAGCTTCTGCTGCACTAACACTATGTCTCATCGCATTTCTTAGGTTACTCTCTGGCAGTTGGTGATTGCAACAATGATGGGGAAGACGGTGAGCTTTAACATGTCACAGAGTTTTCACAAAGTCGTTTGGGTCATCAGAAACCATGTGACTTTCAGGACATAAACATGGTCAGAATGAAGGAGTTTGAAACTAGTTAATTTCTTATGTCCTCTGTGTACAGACTACATCACCGGAGTTCCCCGAGGTGACAATGCCCTTGGCTATGTAAGAGCCACACTGCCCACCCACTGCAGCTCTTAGTGTGCCCCCTTCAGGAAGCTTGTGAGAATAGAAATGTGTTTGTGTTTCAATAGGTCAACATCCTCAATGGAATGAACATGGTGTCCGTGGTCAACTTCACTGGGGTGCAGGTGAGGCTCTATGGGTAATTCCCAGCTGCCTCTATTGGGCTTCCTACAAGGGACATGTGCTAAAGGTTCTCCTGCCTTACTCTGAACACTGCACATATACCAGATGTAAGAAAAATCACTAATGGATGTGAAAGGACACAAAAGAGAAGGATGTGATTGGTCGCTAGCTTGTGGGCGTGGTTTCCTTGTGGGCTGGATTTGTCCATCTGATTTAAGTTCTTGCATTCAGGTTCATATTCTTCCCAAAGTCATTAGGGATGACCTGGCTACTTCTGTTCAGCTTCGAGATGGTGCAGAGAGACATCACAGTGGAGGTACTTCTGATTGATTTCTCTCTGTGACACCCACAGATGGCAGCATACTTTGGACACTCTGTAGCAGTGACTGATGTCAATAAGGACGGGTATGTCACCCTGTGTTCTCTGCTGTTGACTTTCTTTCAACTTGCCTGATGGTAAACGGGAAGTCAGGTGATGCGCCTGTCCGCTCTGAACCCGTGCCGTTTTCTTGCGTCAGCTTCATAGACTTGCTTGTGGGTGCCCCCCTCTTCATGGACCGTGGTTCTGACGGCAAGCTGCGCGAGGTGGGCCAGGTATACATCTACCTGGGGAGGGGAAGCTTCACCTTCCAACCCTCGCAGAGGCTGATGGGCACAGAGATCTACGCTCGCTTTGGCAGTTGCATCATGCCACTGGGCGACCTGGACATGGATGGCTTCAACGGTACAGTAATTCCTGGGAAGGCTGCATATGCTAAAGCCGGCGAGCACCCCCCACTGACTGACAGTGTCACCCTGCCACCCCTCTGCAGACGTAGCCATTGCCGCCCCCTATGGCGGGCCGGAGCATCAGGGCCTGGTGTACATCCACAATGGTCGTGCTGAGGGGCTTCAATCCAGCGCCTCCCAGGTACTCGTGGGAAAGTGGGCCACCAGCAGCATGCTGCCCAGCTTTGGCTACGCCATGCACGGCGCAACCGACATCGACCAGAACGGGTACCCAGGTATGCAGAGGAGGGACCCAGATATGCATGGGAGGGGCGGGTTTCTCACAGCACTGTGACAGGAAGGCACATTCCTAGTCTGTTCAGGGCCCCTGTGGATCCATACTGTACTACTTCCTTGTATAACTGCCTTGACTTTGGTGACTGGCGGTCCTCACAGTCGGGGTCGGTGATGTGGATTTTTTGCTCTGCCTCACAGACCTGCTGGTTGGAGTGTTTGGTGCGGACACAGCGGTGCTCTACAGGTAAACATACTGGTTTTACGGCTCTGCGTTTACAGGCTGCTTTGAAGAGGAGAGTTACACCTCACTGCTATTAGTGAGCACAGATCACAGGCACTTTGAAGAGTGCAGCTGGTCCTGCTGTGCAAACAGGCTGCATTCCCAAGCCTTTAGGAGATTGGGTGGCCTGAGCATCTCCCCTTCTGATGGCAGGTCACGACCTGTCATTCGGGTGACTGCCACGCTGGACAGCGTCCCCTCCATGCTGAATCCAGAGCAGAAGAGCTGCATACTGCCTGGGAGTGGATCCAGCGTGTCATGGTGATGGTCTGTGCCCCCCCCTGCCTCCGGTCTCAGGATGGGACGTGACCAACAACCTGCTGTTTCTGCTTCCTTTTCAGCTTCCAGGTGCGCTTCTGCTTACAGGCCCAGGGCAAAGGAGCCACTTCCACACTGCGTAAGTCTCAATACGTGAGCCTGCCACTTACAGGCAGGATCACAAAGATGAAAGGATGAACATGCTACCTTTGCTCCCCAGGCTTCCAGGTGAACCTTACATTGGACCGGCTGAAGCCCAAGGGAATTATAAAGCGCGTGATGTTCCTGCAGAGCAAGATGTCTCACTACTCGAGGAACATCAGTGTCAGCAACGGCAAGGATTCCACATGCGAGGAGCTTAGCGCCTTCCTCATCGTAAGCTTCTGCATCAAAGGGGTTGGGGGGGGGTGAGGTGCCTTCTGCAGGGTTATCGGCACTCTGTGCATCTCCCACAGGACGAGTCAGAGTTCCGGGATAAGATAACACCTATTGTCATCTTCATGGAGTATAACCTGGATACACAGACAGCTGTGGACTCGGCCGGCCTCCAGCCCATCCTGAACCCCTTCATCTACCCCAACGTATCCACACAGGTGCTGAAAATGGCGTGTGGTCCTGAAATGGGCTGAATGTCCTGTATCATACACATTATTACTGATGAATCCTGACAATGTTCAGCACACGGCAGCTGTTGCTAGACCTGTGCTTAAGTGAATACCTGCTCCCTCTTGCTCTCTCTATGTCTGTCTGCCTGTCTGCTCTGTTTGTCTATTCTCCTTGTCTGTCTGGCTATGTCATACTCTCAGGTTCACATTCTGCTGGACTGCGGTGAGGACAACATCTGCAAGCCGGACCTGCGGCTGTCAGTGCTCAGGTCTGTGGTGCATGGGCAGGATCAGGGGCCAGCCTATTCCTGACCAGGTGGCCCCTAACAGATGTGGCCCTTTTCTGCCTAGCAAACAGAAGCAGATGTATATTGGCGATGATGGTCCCCTGACGCTGGAAGTGACGGCGGAGAATGTAGGGGAGGGCGCGTACGAGGCAGAACTCCATGTTTACATGCCCCCGCAAGCGGACTTCAGTGAGGTTGTACGCAACAAAGAGGTGGGAGCACTGCCTGTGCCATTCTGACTTTCCTTTAGGGGGCCCTGTACCTGTCACTCTAAGCTTCTGAGTTGAGACCCCATGGCTGGCAGTCATCATATCACTGTTGAGCCCTTTACCAAGGCCCTTAAGCCCACCTGCTGCAGGAGTCCTGCTGTCTAATGAACGTGATGGCAGCCGCCATTGTGGTTTCCTCCTCAGACGCTCTCCAGGATCTCTTGTTCCTACACGCGGGAGACCAGGCTTGTGGTGTGTGACCTTGGGAACCCCATGAAAGGAGGAACCACAGTAAGTCTAACATCCACTCAGAATGCAGAGCAGCATAGGTGCCTGACAGCCACTGACCGACCCCCCCTCTGCCACCCATTGCAGTTGACAGCAGGCCTGCGTTTCAGCCTTCACCAGGTCTCCGACCAGGACACCGCCGTCGAGTTCCGCATGGAGATCGTCAGGTAAGAGCTGGACTGGGGCTCGGCTTTCTGTGCCCTCCCCCCATCCTGCCCCTACTCCCTGCCCCCCCGCCCCCGCTTCATAGCCTCTCTTGCTGTTCACCTTGCAGCTCAAACCCATATAACAACAAAAGCAACAGTGTGTCCACGGTGGTGGAGCTTGAAGTTATGGCCAAGGTGGAAATTCGAGGGTGAGCAGATGATGCTGGCTGTTTCATGTGGACTTTGTGTCTGTTTGCTTTCAGTACATTTCACTTCCTTTTATGGCCACAGAATGACCTCACCCCCTCCCCCTCAGTCTGAGAGCTTCCTGTTCTAACTTGTATAATAAGAAGCTTTCTGAAACTCTCCGTTCTGACCTTCAGTTCATGCTCCATGCCTGGCTTTCCACAGTAACTCCGGGCCAGATCAAGTGATCCTGCCCATCCCCAACTGGGAGCCCGCCGAACCCCCCGTTTTTGAGGAGGACATAGGGCCTTTGGTTCAGCACATCTACGAGGTCACACACACCCCTGATCACTGGGTCTCCAGCTCACACAGAGCTTGGCCACCCAGCTCAAGCCTACACTGTCTCCCTGCAGCTCCGGAACAAAGGACCGAGTGACATCAGCAAGGCCATGCTGGATGTCGAGTGGCCCTACAGGTTCAACAATGGCTCGCTGCTCTACATCATGAAATATGACATAGACGGACCCATGAACTGCAGCACAGAAGTGCAGATCAACCCCTTCAATGTCACGGCAAGTGCTCATTGGCTGGGTGCCTCTGATGGGGTGGGATTGCCCCCCCCCTCCCCCTGATGGGGCCTTCCTCCCTGACTGGGTCTTCCTCTGCTCCAGAGCTCAAAAGTCAAAGAAGGCAATGCGACGGTAGCCAGTGGTGACAGGTCAGATGACGCCAAGCACAGTCGCACTCGGCGTGACTTGGAAGGAAAGGAGATGGAGAAGCAACTTGAGATCCTGGTAAGGACGGTGCCTCAGAACTCCCAGATCTCTTGACCATCACTGAGGCGGGCATTTTCTATGCCTTCTTTCCCAGGACTGTGTGAAGGCCCAATGCCTTAGAATCAGGTGTCAGGTAGGCCGTCTGGAACAGGATCGGCACGCTCTCCTGATGATCTACTCACGCCTGGCTGTCAGCACCTTCCTTACCGTGAGTGACCCCAGCCCCCTCCCCCACAGTTACAGGGCTTCATACTAAAGCCCCCTGTCCTACTATCTCCAGGATGACAGTCAGAACCACTCCTACGCAGTGAGGTCCACAGGCTCCTTCAGTGTTCTAGAGATGCCCTACAAGAAGAAGCCTTCTGAGCTGACATCCAACTCCACTATGGTGAGACTGCTGCTCTTTCCTACATCTGCATATCTGAAATGGCAAGGGTATCTTGAATCGTACCTGAGTATGTGACCTTGCTTTGGCCTGCAGGTGAACACCTTGGTGACCTGGACCGGGACTCAGTCCAAGCCGCCTGTACCTGCTTGGGTCATTGCCATGGCCATCCTGGCTGGCCTGCTGCTGTTGGCCCTCATGATTCTTATCATGTATAAGGTATGTGTGTGTGTCACCCTCTGCTGAACAAAGGTCCCAGTGCACTTCCTTGAAGTGTAGGTGTTAATGGTTCATTCCCTTTCCCCCTTCAGGTTGGGTTCTTCAAACGTGTGAGGCCCCCCAAGGATGACAACATAGAGAAAGAGCAGCAAAAGCCACTGGAAGAAAAGGAGGGCTAACCCAGACACAAGATCCCCGCCCTGCCCCCAGCAGCTATGTTGGTGAAATTAACAGGCGTTGGGTTTAGATGATTTGACCCAAAGTGAACCACAGATGGATACAAGTACAGAGGAAGCAGCTGTTCATGTGGTGCAGCCTCTGTGGGGCGCTGTCGTGTGGTTGGCTGACGCTGCTTTTTTTTTTTTTTACTTTTAAAAATGACTGCTGCTGAACAACTGCATGTGGCTCTTTCTCCAGGGGGCTGCGGTGTCAGACAGCCTCGCCATGTGTGAACATGCCCACCCTCTCCAGGGGGGTGCCAGTGGACACCAGGCAAGATTTCACTTGAGTGTACAAATTATTCATTTTAGCCAGAAACACTTGAACTTATTTTTTAAGCCAGAACTTCTTCATTTTCTGTATATAGAAGGCTATACTAGAATTATATTAATAAAATGTGCTTATTAAGAGTTTGCTAGGGACACAAGGTTAAAAGGGGAAATGGTTATCTTATTCTGTTGTATTTCAAGTAACCTTAGACATGGAACATGGAAACTGGAAACTGTGGTGGTTTGATTTTCCTGGGTGTCTTTTAGGTATGGGTGGGGAGTCTTCTTACTGTGAATAAAGGTTTAACATACTTTCTTAGATATTGCTTGTGGAGAGGAGGGGGGAGGACTGTCCTTGTCCCACGTGTAATGGTCTGTGTTTACAGGCAGACAAAGGGGAAGCTGGTAATCCCCAGCAGACAGGCACGGCTGCTTCTCTCGCTGTCAGAGACACACACACACACACACACACACACACACACACACACACACACACGGACCTGTAATCATATCTTTGTTGGACACTCAGTCATTTCTATGGGAAAAATGCTAATACTGACTATGACAACCTGACCCCCCCACCCAGCCCTGACCATAACCATAAGTAACCAAAAAAAATAGAAAAGTTTTTGCATTTTTAGTGCAGTCACGCATTTTTAGAAAATTGAGTTTTCCCTTAGGGGGACCAGCAAACTGGTCAAAAAAATGGGTATTCATCATGTTATGGGGACATTTGATCCCCACAAGGCAAGGTATATCCGGACAACACACACACAGCCAGCAAGCCACAAAAACACACACACAGATGTATTCTTCATCTTCATGTTTCATGTTTAATGTGGCATTTCCCTGGTCAGAATCTCCCTGGAAAAATAGAGCACGATTCCCAGCTTCCTGATGCTTAAACCTGCGTTTCTCAACCTGGACCCGTATTCACAAAGCATTTTATCTGACCACTAAGAGTACCCCTAAATCGCACTAAAAGTTTTTAAATAAGAGTTTTTTCCTAAAACCTGTTCGCAGAGTAGCTGAGAGCAACTTCTGGTTATGAAAAGATCTAATTCCTAAGCTAAGAGTAAGACTCCGTCATTTTGGCTAACGTCAGATCTCATGCACAAGGTTGTCTGCAATAACCACGGGGATTGGTTGATGAGAGGCCAGTATGTGCTGGTGAAAATATATGTGCAGCATCCCATAAACACAAATACAGTGGAAACCACTTATAGTGATCATGGTTATGGATGTTGGTTAAACTTTACTTTGATCGCCCGACTTTGCCTTGCGGTAATCCGTCTGCTTCTGGATAGCTACCTGAAGCTAATGCTGCATGCATAGAAAATATGACGAGAAAAAGAAAGTCAATTTCCCTCAATGAAAAATATACTCATTATATCCCATGATAAACTGCCAAAACCGAGCCAACGAAACACATTATTGCGTATTTGAATTATACACAGTTCATTTATTTGGAAAGCGTTTGAAACAGATGTGTGGTATTTTGAACAAGTCAATAAATTTCAGTACATATTGACACTGTCCGTTTTATTACCCCATAATCGTAATGTTAATGCTCATAAGAACATAAGAAATTTACAAATGAGAGGAGGCCATTCAGCCCATCAAGCTCGTTTGGGGAGAACCTAACTAAT
>JAODKC010000001.1:39708938-39721812 GCA_026777985.1 Mormyrops attenuatus
CGGTGTACCTGGTCCTTACACTTGCTGCAGATAGCGAATTTTGCGTCCGCTTGGCTCACGCTAAAGAATTTCCAAATATTGGACATTTTTGCGTGTCTGAAAGTGCACGCGACTGCACACATGATTTATTGCGCATGCGCAAGATTGGTTCGTAATCGGAAATATGTGAGATTGATCAGCCGATCACCGAACAGGCCGATCAGGCCGAAAATCGGCCCATTCCGATCGCTGACCGATCGATCGGTGCATCGGTGGTATTAATGTTTATTTTCTAATATGAAGAATGATGATAATTTATATGCTTGAGTAATATTATACATCCACTGGGTAAATGCTACCATGGTGTGGTATCCTGATTGTTCTAGCTATAAAATAATATTACCTGCAATACCACTCCACACCATTAGGACTGTTGTCGACCTTTGGGGGAAGTCAGACAAGTGTGCAAAAAGAACTTGAAAGGGGGAGTTCGGAGAGCGTGAGTGCAGGCTGTAAAAAGTAATAAGTCTGTTCCCCAATAAACGCAGTAGTGAACGGTGATTCCTGTGAGTGTTATCAATCAGCCAAACACCAAGTTATCACATATTGGCGACGAGGATCCTGGATGCATGAATTGAGTGTGCGTAAAATAGCGAAGAGGCTAATACAGGATCGGAGGATTGAACGGGCACAAGTATAACCATGAATGCGATGATAGGCGTCCTTTCAGCATTTGATGCAAAGGAGCAGTCATGGGACGAGTACTGCGAGATTTTTGTAGCAAATGATATTGATGACGGAGAGAAGCAGAGAGCTATCCTCATCAGCGTGGTGGGACCAGCTACATACAAGCTCATACGGAACCTGGTGAGTCCTGAGAAGCCCAGCTCGAAGACATACAATCAGTTAACAACTTTACTGAAAGCACTTCAATCCTAAACCGAGCAAGATTGTGCAGAGATTTAAGTTTGACTCGCGCACCTGACGGCCTAGTGAGACTGTCAGTGCATATGTAGCTGAGCTGAGACAGCTAGCTCATGATTGTAATTTTGGCGCTACCCTGGAGCAGATGTTAAGGGATCGTCTGGTGTGTGGTATCGCTGATGATAGAATTCAATGACGTTTGCTGTCCGAAACAGACCTGACATTCGAGAAAGCATTCAAGATTTCCGTAGCTGCGGAAGCCGCTAATAAAAATGCTCAGGACCTGCAGACCAAGGCACTGTTAGCGTGTAACAGCATGAGAACGGACAGAAGAGAGAGAAAGGGGGAAGAATGGAAAAAGGGAGAGTGTTACCGATGCTACGGGAAACAACACGGGGCAGCGGAATGCAAGTTTAAAGAAGCAAAATGTCACTGTTGTGGGAAAGTAGGGCACATCGCCAAGGCTTGTCGGAATAAACGTAAGGAAGGAGTGTGGCCCAACGAAAAGAAAGCACACAGAGAAGATCGTCGTGTGCGTCCACATAGATCACACAATGTAAGCGAAGGGCAGAATGATGATAGTTCTGAGCAGGAAGAAGATGCATTCACATTAGCCTGCTAATTCATGTGTCTGCTGAAGCCCGTCCTAAGTTCTACTGACCCCGCTCAGTTCCATATGCCATGAGGGTGAAGGTAGAAGAAGAGATAGAGAGGCTGCAGAAGGAGGGCATCATTGCTCCTGTTAAGTATGCTGAATGGGCAGCACCCATTGTACCTGTCCTGAAGCCGGATGGTTCTGTCAGGATATGCGGTGATTACAAACTAACAGTTAATAGCGCCTCCTCGCTAGAGCAATACCCAATTCCACACACGGAAGACCTGTTCAACACATTAACTGGAGGAAAACAGTTCTCTAAGCTAGATTTGAGCCATGCCTACCAACAGATTGTGATGGATGATGAGTCCAAGAAGTACTTAATGGTAAACACACATCGTGGCCTGTTCACATACAATAGGCTTGCTTTCGGAGTATCATCTGTTCCGGCAATTTTCCAGAGAATAATGGAAAGTTGGTTGCAAGGCCTGCCTAGAGTAGCTGTGTATTTAGACGACATCTTGCTGACCGGGAGAGACAAAACTGAGCACCTGAGCACGCTGGACGAGGTACTCAGGAGGCTAAAAGAAGCTGGCCTACGACTCAGCAGATGCAAGTGTGCATTTTTGCAAGATGAAGTTGAGTACTTAGGTCACAAGATTGATGCCGAAGGCCTGCACTCCCTGCAAGACAAGGTGAGAGCCATTGAGGAGGCCCCACCGCCAACCATAGTGACCGAGCTAAGAGCATACCTTGGTTTGCTAAATTACTACAACAAGTTTCTCCTTGGGCTAGCTACACGCTTAGCACCGTTACATCAATTGTTCAGAAAGGATGCTCAGTGGACCTGGAACAAAAAGCAGGAAGACGCATTTCAGTTGTCAAAACACCTACTCAAATCAGCTAAAGTACTGTGTCACTATACCGCGGACAAGGACTTGGTGTTGGCATGCGACGCCTCACCATACGGCGTGGGGGCCGTGTTGTCTCATGTAATGGAAGACAGAAGCGAAAAGCCATTAGGGTTTATGTTCCGCACTCTGACACCAGCTGAGAAGCGTTACTCACAGCTCGACAAGGAGGAGTTAGCCATCATGTTTGGGATCAAGCGGTTCCATAAATACATCTATGGACGGAGATTTACAATCAGCACAGATCACAAGCCGCTGATCTCGCTTTTCCATGAGAAGAAGCCAGTTCCACAAATGGGGTCACTAAGAGCGCAAAGGTGGGCGACATTCCTGAGAGCTTATGAGTACAAAATCATTTACAAACGAGGCAAAGAACATGTAAATGCAGACGTGCTGAGCAGATTGCCACTGCTACAAACAGAGGAGGAGGATGATATAGAGCAGGTCCTCATGCTGGAGGTGATGGAAGATCCACCAGTCACAACTGCTCAAGTCAAGCAGTGGACACTTAAAGATGGGACCTCTCTCTCAAGTGTTACTCTGGTGTCTGAAAGGATGGCCTAAAGAGGTGGCAACGGAGTTCAAAGCTTACAGCCAGAGAAGGCTGGAACTTAGCGTGAAGGATGGATGTGTATTCCGGGGGGCTAGAGCGGTTGTTCCAAAGAAGGGAAGGAACGTCGTTTTGAAACAGCTGCACCACACGCACCCGGGTATATCCAGAATGAAGGGGTTAGCACGTTCTTATGTGTGGTGGCCAGGGATGGACTCAGAGATAGAAAAGGAAGTACAGTCCTGCCACACATGCCAGGAAAACAGGAAGTCTCCAGTTGGGGCACCACTTCATCCATGGGAGTGGCCTGAGACACCGTGGAGCAGACTGCATGTTGATTATGCAGGCCCACACCTAGGCAAGATGTTTCTGATCATTGTAGATGCACACTCCAAATGGATGGACGTGTATCCAACGGACAGTGCAACTAGTTAAGTTACTGTAGGGAAGCTAAGACAGTGTTTTAGCACACACGGCTTGCCCCAGACCATAGTATCCGACAGTGGAACTTGCTTTACCAGCCAAGAGTTTCAGACATTCCAGAAGCAAAATGGTATACAGCACGTGACATCTGCGCCTTTCCACCCGGCATCCAACGGCCTGGCAGAAAGAGCCGTGCAGACATTCAAACAAGGAATAAAGAAAATCAAAGGAGACTCCTTGGATACAAAAATATCAAGATTTCTGTTCAGTTACAGGATTACCCCACAATCCACCACGGGCTTGTCACCAGCTGAAATGCTGATGTCCAGGAGATTGCGTTCCACTTTGGATCTTCTGCTTCCCAACTTGAAGTCAAAAATAAGCAGGAAGCAACTCAAACAGAAACTACAACATGACACACACAGCAAGTGGAGGAGTTTTTCCCCTGGCAATGATGTGTACATCCGTAACTACATTCACGGACCCAAGTGGATACCAGCGGTCATTGTAGGACACACTGGACCGGCATCTTATTTGGTGCAGACGGGAGATGGACGCAGCATGAGGCGTCATGTTGATCAAGTCAGGAAACCGCTTGAAACCATGACTGACTCCTCTGGACCGGAAGTAAGGGTGGAGCGTACCAGTCTTCAAATTCCGAAACAAGCTGCGGAGGTCTTGCCTACAGAGACTGTTGTCCCGACTTCGGTGGGAAGGAAGGTGACAGAGTTTACTGAACCAGACCAGTTTCATTTTCCAGCTGACACTATGCTAGATGCGGAAGCAGATCTACAGCCAGTACTGCGCCGCTCTGAGCGTGCAAGACAGAGTCCTTCTTACCTGAAAGATTATGTAAGACAAGTAGTGTGACTCCCCAAATAAGAGCAAGAATGCGCTCTGGGATCACTAGAAGGATGGTAGTCTACCCACCTTCCTAGGGTGTTAGTTTGTAGTGTTAAGAGTTGAAATGTTTTTAAAAAAAAAATACATATACTACTGGAACATTGTCATAAAAAAAAAAAATTATGTTAACTGTAAACACAAGTCTTAAGACAATGTAATATTGTTTCCTGTGTGATTTTGTTTAAGTAATTAGTACCGGATGAGGACTTATGTTCTTGGACACATTATCAAAATCTCTTGTTTTTTTGTTGTAACCCTTTTAATTTTCATAAAGCTTTTAAGTACTCTTGGTTTACACCAAATAAAGACTTTTTAAAAACTTTATTGTAATTTGACATTGCATTGTTAAAAGTATAGATTTTCATATTACTTTTAATGTCATGTTTCACATGTTTTTAATTAATTTGCTTTAAGAGTATCCTACAGCCCAATATGAAGTATTACCGGGTTAAATAACTGTGGTATAGTTAGCTACTTTTTTCTGTAGCTTGTAGTGTAGTTAACTAATATGTTAAACCACTAACCTGGCTTTAAATGAGCTATTTTTAACCATAATTAGCTTGTAGCTTGAAAAACTACCGTTTAAAAGTAGCTTCCCCAGCACCGTTTACATGCATTGTAACCCTATTCCATTGTAACCCAGTGAAACTGATGCAAATATCTATCATTGTCAATAAAAATCCATGTGGAATTTTATTGACAATGATAGATACATGCATGCATTTTTCATGACGGGGCATAATTGATGACAGTCCACTATACAGCTTACAAACACAGGGAAGACCAAAACACATAGAAGCCAAAACAGACCACGAGGGGTCTAAGGTCAGGTAAGTAACACAAGATCTAACTAAGACTAGAAACAAACATGAGAGAATGCCAAGTACTCACGGAATTTCAGTGCAGGGTTTGCACAGGATCCATCTAACAGCAAACACTGCTGGCCAAACAGGAAACACACATTGACAATGGGAGAATACCAAGACAAGGCCTGTACTAAGCACACTAGGCAAGAGCAGCAACATGTGCTGGTGAACATAGAAGAGCAAGTAACTGAGGGAAATGAAGGACAGATTCAGAGAAGGCAGGGACCAATCCTGACCGAATTCCAGATCTTATACCCTTGATTCCCAATATAAAGTGTTAATTTTTGTATTTGCTCTTACTGTAATGTCTATTTTTGCTTTACAGTAATTGGTTGCAGCCATCACAGTGGATAGCAAAATCACTTTAACATGTATAGTTAATATCAGCAGTATATTGTTTGAGACTGGGCTGGCAAAGCGAGCTTGCCTCCGAGCAGGTACCAGTGTATCACTGCAATCACAATCCTCATAAATAATGACACCGTTGCAGTGTTGAACCAAGAGACACTACCAGTCAAAAGATTTTGCACAACACAGGTTTTTACCACTTTTCCATTTTTTCATAAACTGCAGATTTTTAGTTCCTGTTAAACATTGGAAAGTTGAGTGAACTATAAATGAAAAAACAAGTCAAATACCACAAATGTCCTCTATAATATGGAAAGACTATATAACACACACAGTCAAATTCTAATCTAGGCTGTCCTTTAACTTTAAATGCAATACTTAGTGGTTTCATCCTATGAAACAGAAAGGTATGGAATGTCTCTTGTAGAAAGAATGCCTTGTATTTTCTCTGCTGTTATAACTGCTAGACAAGGTTACTTTGATGAATCAAAGACATGACATTTTCTTGCTAATAAAGGTACTCAAATAGCGAACATACTATAAATTTATTTGTTAGCAAAGAATATTGAGTGTATTTTTAGTAACTTGAACATGTAACATGAAAATGTAGAGAATTTCAGTGTGTGCAATAACTTATGACTAGTAGTGTAGCTTCTGAATGCTATAAATTTAAGGCTGCAATCAAAATGTTATTGTCATACACAGAATTTCACAAACTGAAAAAACTTGTCAATCCGGGGATGGGGCAGTAAATGGGGATGGGGCAGTAAATCAATCGACAAGACAGATTTAATAAGTTCAGCCATTTCCATTTTTAAAATGCAGTCCAGTGTACAGTTTATTTGACCTCTCCCCATGATCGAGATACATCAACACTGAGTTAAGTCCCCACTTCCAGGATGAAACCCCGATGTAAGCTGATGCCTGTATAATTTGTATATAATTTGTTTTTAGAAATTAACCAAATAATTAACCAAGCAGTAAACAGTACTGGTTGAAATATATGGCTCACATGGAATTGTGACATAAAGAGAAAAATGACATAATAATGACATAAACGTCTCAAAATAGAAGCAAGCTTGTCCTCTGCCAGAGGAATACTTGGGGTTTGGGAAGCCCTACTCTAAGCAGTAAACAACGCTGCTTGAAGTCATGGTTCCTACATAGTATGCAAAAGTATGTAACTTCATTTCAGTGTTTTCCAAGTCCAAGTATGGAAAAAGGAAAGAAAGCATGGAAATATTTTGGTGTTTCCAGATAATTGCATGCCAACAAAACAAAAATTCCAGGTTCTGGTTCCTGAAAAAAAGTTCCTGGGTGTAAAAGTCAGGAGGCGCTTTCACACACCAGAACTTTTTTTAGGAACCAGAACTTTTGTTCAGAACAAGGGACTTTTGTCGTGATCACACCGCAGGAATTCAACCCGACTGTAGTTCCTCGGAGGCAGTTCCAGAACCCTTTTTTAGTACCTACTCCAGACAAGGTACTTTTCATTCGAACACAAACTACTGGGGAGGCGCTTACAGCGATACCTTGCTGACTGGTTGGCGCTTACAGCGATACCTTGCTGACTGGTTGACTACAAGCACTGGCTCTAACTTCAAAGTTACACAAGAGGGCAGAAAAGGAGATGTTGCAGAGCAAAAACTGAGCCGATTGAATTATTTTTTGTACCCCAATTACATGTAATGCTTCAACTAATACATTTTTTGCTTGTGTCTTCACAAAATTTGATTGCTAACCAATATACTTTTGCTGGTGGTGAAACTTGCCAGCGTTTATTATTAGCAGGATAACATGTCAGGGGTAATATAAGTACACCACAAACAAAAGGCTCCCCGCTTGTTCATGATCGATCCCCCCAGTAACTAACAAATAACTAAAAAAATGACTGACTTATCCACCATTGCTTTGGGGTGGTGGTGTGGTTTCATAAGAAATTATGTGTGAAGTTTAACCTACAAACTTTTAGTGTATTCCATGCTTATTTAACATAAAGGTTCCAGTTGTGTGGTGTGAAAGCGATACACAAAAGTGGCCAGAAACTACAAATGTCTCAGTTCGAGATAGTCAGGACCAGGTTCCAGAACTTTGGTGTGAAAGTGCCTTGTGAGAGCTCTTCCTATACAGCCAGTCAGGAGCCTGTGTACAGTTGGGAAATGTGGGGTGGGGTGGGGTGGGGTGGGGTGGGGTGGGGGGGGCCTTGGAAGTCATCTCGTCCCCAGGCACAAGCAAAATACATGGTAGATCTGGTCTCCACCCCCTCGTACAGTCTGGAAAAGTATGGAATTTTAAAATGGAAATTGTGTAGGAACCCTGTGAAGTTAATATGGCTCAGACAGAATTATGAATAAGAATGTTAAACAAGGTATAAAAATAGAAGCAAGCTTGTTCTTTGTCCTAGTTTATTATGATTAATTATAGAGAAATATACAAGTTGCTCATAACATAATGAGTCATGCTTGTGTCACCTGCTTGGTAAAAGGGAGCTTTTAGCTCAGTTGTAGTACATTTATCCTAGATGTTCTATCCAGATGTGACACATTTATTAACTTGGTAATTCAATGCAGTCATTCAGCTTAATTACCTCATGCAAAGGCATAACAGCTAGGTCCCTCTTTTGGAGTTACTGGCTCATTTGGGCTACGAAAAGATATCCCAAGAGGGTCTTATAACTGTCAAACTGAGTCTTTCTGTGGTTTTGTGCGGAAACTGATGGTCATGTAAGAATTATATCAGGATCTCATTACAGTTAAAAAAGAATGTATTAATAAAGTATGATTCTTGGCCCTCATTCAAATGTCCTGGAGACTGGAGGTGGCGGTTAAGCTTTGGAATTTATGCTAGAATTAAAGTTACCTTCTGAGAGTGAAGTCTGATGGTCACTCAAATTACGTGCTCGGCAACCTTATACCTACAGCCCTGAAAAATCTTGGAATTAAACTTAAGCTATATGAATTATATGTTCTAATTATCTAAAGAGTTTAATGAAATGGTGGAGGTGTTTCAAGGTTCTGCATCCCAGAAAAGGTGTGATGCTTTATATGTCATTTCCAAAAGTACAGGTACATTGGAATGCTTCTTTTTGCATAAGTTCCTTCTGTTTATGTAATAGTGTTTGGTCCTTGCCTTTAGTCTCTTTGTCCTTGGAAAACCTTGTCTGAACTTAGTTTATATCTACATCATGTGCTCTTTGTATCTCCTGATGTCTTAGACCCTAGTCCTAGAGCAATTGTTTACTGACCCACACCTGTCCTTCATTTGACCTTCTTGACTGTGTCTATAAATCCCTGTCTATCCTTTGTTCCCTTGTCAGCTGTTGCATGTGTTTGCATTTAGATGGTCCCCACTGTACTGGGAAGCACCCGAGTGCAAAGCCAGTCTCTCACAGGTCACATACATGCACACACTCACACACTATGGGCAATTTAGAGATACTGAGTCAGTCACCTACTGTACTATGCATTCCACACACACAGACTGGGGGGTGAGATTCGAACCTCGAAACCTTAAAGGGTTCAAACCCTCAACCCAATAAACAAACATAAAAAAACTTCCGAAGAAGTGTGTTCCTGCACATTTCAGAAAGATTTCAAAGTGTCACAAGGTACAAACACGGAAATACTCATTCCTTCATAGCCCAAAAAGTCTCATCCCCTGTGTAAGGTGATTGCTGTTGCAACTTTTATTGCAATTGCTGTTAATCCGCTCCCACTTCAGGATCAGGACACCAGCATGCACTGCGGCACACATAAGCAGCAATGTGACGATATGCAGCACTGACAGTACCATACCAAACCTGCCCAGCAAGAATTGTGAGCCATCTAACACTAACACCATAGACTGCTGTTAGCTGCTGAGAACCTGGGAAATAATGGGCGTGTTCACAAAGCCCAGAGAGCCACAAGTGGACTAGTTCCTGTTCTGCTACCTGAGGTGAGCTATTAGGTGTGACAGCAGCTGCCATTTCTCAGGTATAAATTTTCCTTCCATTGTTAACCATTGTTTTCCTGAGTTCCTCTATGTCACTTTGAGAATACAGGCAGACTTCAGCTTATCAGGCATTGCTGAGAAGCATCTGCGAACAGCAGCATTCAGGATTTCATGTTCTTTATTTAAGTTGTTTGAAACTCACAGCATCCATTAGGAGTCACAGTGATTAGGAGTCATCAAAGCTTATTTAGCATAAAGGTCACAGTTCTCGTTGTATGGTGAGAAAGCAACACACAAAGGTGGCCGGGAACTACAAAAATTCAACAACCCAGGAACTTGGAGCCAGGTTTCTGATCTTTGGTGGGAAGGCATCTTTGGAGTGGGGGTCAAGAAGCAAAAAACCCATCCCGATAACGGCTTTTGCAGGGCATATGTTAGTGGACATGCTTTTAAAATTCACACTGACTTTCCAAAGTGATGTTTGTGGAGGGCAGTCACAATGACATACCAGACTAATGGATCATTGGCATTATGCAAACTATTACAGGTGTGTTGGCACCAATCTCAATATTCATTGTATATGCCACTAAAAGAAGTGTCACTTCAAAGTTCTAACAATTTCTAAGCACTTCTGAAAATAGGTTTCTGAAAAATGTATGTTTAAAGTTTGTTTAAATGAAAAATAGAAGAACGACATTCTAAATGGTCTTGGATTATTGGTGGCGAGTTTCTGCTAAATAAAAGCACTTTGAGATAAATTTAAAAAAAAAATACATTTTTAGATACGTGAAATATTTGAAAAATGTAAAAGCATATCAGATTGTGACTGAGAGGCTTCAGACTCCAGAGGGTAAATGTTCTGAAATCGGGTGCAGATAGTACTGGCACAACTCAACGGGAAAGCATGAAATGTAAAGGTGGGGGTTATATGCAAATGAGATGTAAATGAAAGGCAAATTATGACTAGGCCCTAAATTACACTGAACTGTCCAATACAAGCCTAATCATTGCCCCTAACTTGGCACCACAATGGGAGCAAAGTCAGCTTGGTAGGGATCTGTACTTCTGTCTGTAAGGTTGTGGGTTTGCATTCTGTAGCTAGCGGAGTAATAATATCACTCCTGGACCCTTGTGCAAAGAAATTCCAGGGGAGCTGGATGCTGGCTGACCCCGCTGCATATTGACACCCCAGGAGTGGGGTCACCTGCCCTCGCCATGACCCCTTCAGATCCTCACGAATGTGAAAATTTGCTAATAATACTTGGGCACCCCTAACCTCAACCTATAACAGTCTGCTAACCTGAATGATAACACACGTCTACTTATTACCAATTTCTAAACACACAGGACTATACTGTACAGTGATTCCCCGCTATATCGCGGTTCAGCTATCGCGCCCCCGCTATATTGCGGATTTTTCCCCGACGCATGACAGTTCTCTGCGTATCGCGTACCTTTCTTGTGGTCTAATTGTTTTTGTTTTGTTTTAAGCCCTACGATGGCTCCCAAGCATCCTGCATCTAAGCCTGCGTTCTAAGCCTTCTGGTGGTAGTGAGCCTAAGCGCCAGAGGAAGACTTTGACCATTCAGGAGAAGGTAAAACTCCTGGATATGCTTCGGGAAGGAAAGCGTCGCGCTGACGTCGCTCGCTATTATGTCTTGAATGAATAGACGGTACGATACATCACGAAGGATGAAAAGAATATAAGAGCCACCGCATCACTTTCCTTTAGTGAAACTAGAAAGAGGGTGACATCTCCTTGGAATAAAGCCATCGTTAAAATGTATTACATATTATTATTATTATTATTATTATTATTATGTTACTCATATCCTTAGCCCGACATCCACATATCATATGTGTTTTTTAATAAGTCTACATGTGTTTAAAGCGTGTGGGAGGGGTATTTTAAAGCTTAAACTATTTTAAAAAATGTTTATTTATATGGTCTTTCTATATCGCGAATTTTCACCTATCGCTGATTGGTCTAGAACACATCTTCTATGATAGGCGGGGGATCACTGTATATCCATGTGAAATTACTTTGCTATTTTCTATCAAGACCTTTTTGTTTAATATACAAACCATCTAATTCATGCCCATTTTTGTACAAAGTTACTACTGTATGCAGTGGGAGCTCTAAGTTTTGGAGTCATTATTAAAAATGAATCGAGCTGGATGAATGCCGCCCCCCCCGGCATGGCCTTAGAAGCACAAAGCCCCTGTCTCATCTTCCTGCACAGCTCTTCACCCCCACTCTCGGTACAGTGGCATGGACTCACACAGCTGGTCTGTGACGCCAGTTGTCCTGCTGGGTTTGTGCGTTGTCACGCAGAGCACTGCTAACGGCTCCCTCGGGTCGGGAACATGCTGCCGTTTTCATGCCTCTTACCACCCCTGGAATTTCCCTCAGGGCGGGCTTTTGGAATGGAGGTGAGGTAGGCGTGTCCCTCCTGCATTATTATTGTACTGGCAGCGCACGGAGCATTTTAAAAGTTACTGCGAAAAACACAAGATTCTCCAAGCACAAAGAAGGCAGATTACCTTGACGAGAAGCTCCTCCCTTATGGGGAAGACATGCAATTAGTGAAATTCTTGAAATTGCTTAGATGCTTAAAATAACTATAAAAGAACACAACTAAACAAGCCCTAAAAGTCTTGGGCCAAAAACTGATGGAGTGGCACTACTGTAAAATACAGGAGAAGTACAGTCTCCTAAGTTTCAACAATTTTGTAAACTACTTCTTTATTAAACTGACATTTAAATGCCTCAATGGCCTTGTCCCAGAGTTGGTGAGCAGATTGATCGTAAAAGCCAGCAGTACAGGAGCCCCAACAAGAGGAGCAGCTAATGGAGACTGTAAACCAGCAAAATACAAAACATCATTTGGTCAATCCTCGTTCTCATTTAGAGGACTTCAGATTTGGAATAATTTACTATCAGCAATAAAATTGTTAACAAATGTAACAAATGTCTTTGACTCCCAGGTGAAAAAATGGCTGAAACAAAAACAAACCTGCGAACACTGATGTTTTATATTAGTTATGTTAATTAATTTATATTAATTTACATTAATAATTGAGTGTGTATGTGTGTATGTGTGAGAGAGAATCGATAATTGCTGTTATTGTATGTTTTTAAAAGTCCAACCAAGGACTAGGTTTGCAAATTAGCCTCTGGCTAGAAAACCTTTGTACAAAACAATGGTTGCATTGTTTTCACATGTGGCATTACATGTGTTTTTTGTGTTGTCCTTGTTCAATAAATCCAATGGACAGAACCTGGCCTCACAGGAGATTTCCTTTTTGCATAGGTAATGATGAGGTAATGGTTAGCCTTTCTACGCTCCCTAAATAACTGTCCTATTAATAACATGTATTTATTGAACACTTAATTTTTTATGCTTTTGGCGTCACACTGATTTCAGTGATGTTTACTTAC
>JAODKC010000001.1:39721912-39733415 GCA_026777985.1 Mormyrops attenuatus
AACAGAAATAGCAATCAGTAGTGTGGTTTTGCTGTTCACGCCACATCATAGGAATGCCAAAACGAAATGAGTTTTTCCTTACCCTTAAACCACAAACGAAGATCTTCCTCACATCTTCTTCCTTCAATGAAGTGTTAGAGGATATGTTGCATCATTTTGTGATTGCTTATATTGATATCTTGATTTATTCTGATACAGAGGAAAAGCACTTGGGGCATGTCAGACAGGTACTGCAACGGCTACGAGAACATCAACTCTATGTGAAAGGTGAGAAGTGTGAATTCCATTGCAGCACAGTTAAGTTCCTCGGTTATGCAATCTCCCCTGGAGGGGTTGCTATGGATCAAGACATGGTCTCGGCCTTTCAAGATCGGCCCCAGCCCAAAACCATCAAATACCTTCAGAGGTTCCTAGGTTTTGCGAACTTCTATAGATGGTTCATCCAAAGTTTCAGCTCTGTGGCAGCTCTTCTCCCGGACCTTATCCGAAGAGAGGTAAAGAAGCTGAAGTGGACCCCAGGGGCAACGCTCACCTTCGAAGATCTGAAGCGACGCTTCTGTTCCACTCCCATTCTGCGCCAACCTGACCAGGTGGAGATGGATGCATCCGAGGTGGGCATTGGAGCAGTGCTAACCCAAAAGGACCCCGATACCGGTAAGACTCATCCATGTACGTTTCTGTTTAAGAAACTGACAGACGTAGAGCGTAATTATGATGCGAGTAATCAAAAACAAAAATCGCTGGCTATAAAGAAAGCTCTCAAACAATGGAGACACTGGTTGGAGGGGGCACTGCTCACCTTCCAGGTGTTGACCGACCACCACGACTTGCAGTATAATGATCCCTAGTAAACCTGGTTGCCTTGATTCGCCTCTGCGGGTCTCTTTGGGCAGGACACATGGGATTGAAAGTTGCACAAGACCTAAATTCTTCTATTGTCACTTTTGTCATGAACCCGAGGGGTTCTGGCATGGGGGCAAGGCATGGTGCAGGCAGGAAGGAAGGTGGACGATCCACTGGGGGCTCCACAAAACAGCGGTTTATTAACTGAACAGAAAACATGGGGATCACTACAAGATGAAATGGACTGCGAGGAGTCAAAACTAAAAAGTGGAAAAATAAAGACTAACTACAAAGGGTCAGGGTAACAAGGAGCAGGCAGGCAGGGAACAAGTACAAAAATTAAACACAGAGTAACTCCTAACATTCTGAAAACAACTGAAATACACAAGTGCCATATATCAATGACCCACTCAGGAACTGAACTAAGACAGGACCTTAAATACAGAAACTAAAATGGGTAACGACGCAAGGAGTGAAACAATCAACCAATCAAGGAGGGTGCAGAACCTCGAGCAAACAGGAAACACACAAGGATCGGCACAAGAATAGGCAACAGGTGAAACTCATAATTAACTCAAGGAACTCAAACTAACAGAGAAACTAAGAAACAGAATCTATCACTAGGGCAATAACAGACAGGTAAAACACAACCACGGGCACAAAGCATAACACCAAATCACAAGACACAGGAACTAGAAAACTCATACAAATGAAACACTAGGGAACAAAACCTATGAAAAATACAAAAACAGAGGAGGAAGGATTTGAACACACAAGTGAAGGGTTGACAGGTAGCCACATGCTGAGCTCATTCAGCTATGCGGCTGTGAGGGAACCAGGGGAAACACTAAAGACTAACAGTGGGGAGGACAGGATGGCCAGCAACACCGGCTGGCCAAATGGGGAGAAGACACGAACGACTAGGACAAACAGGTGCTGACCCTGTTCCATGTAATGTCCCTTTAAATTATTATTTGGCTATTTTTAGATATTTGCGTTATATGAGGTTCAAACGCAGCATAAACTCAATTTCATACTGTGTGTAGGCTTCTGAGTCAAGAAAAGCTGGCTAAATAGGCTTCAGCTTGGAACAGCTGATCTGAAAATGTAAGAGAGGCATTAATTAGGTCCCTGTGAATTGGGAGCATCATCAATTTTATATTTAATGTATAGAGGACCCTCTTAGTGCTCTAATGAATGCAATAGAAAGTGTTTGTTTTGTCTCTGGATATTTCATAGTTATATATATAAAGCAAAAAAAATAACTAATAATAAAAAAGCAATAATAATAATAATGGTAATAATGGCGCTTTACAAGGCATAAAGTCTTTCACACACACTAGGTAGAAAAATATTCTGATTGCAACAACTTGCCAAATATCTTAGTTGAGTGCTTGAGATTGTGTTACATGTGACATGGATCACGGAGGACACAGGCTTCTCTGCATTTTAGGCTTGTCAGCAGCCATGTGGGCTTAAGGGTAAAAACGATCTGGAAAGTTGTACTGCAGATGCAACATTTAGATGGAACAATGGCAAAATGCAGTGACGCATAGGTTCGGCTGTAGTGGTGTCCAGGGGCGTGGATCCACAAGGTTCACAGTCCAAATCTTGAAGGCCTCAGCTGCTGTACCTTTGAGCAAGGTAACCGAAAGGCAATTAGAGCTCTGCTGTAAGGCTGCTGATAGGGTCCCTTTACTGGCCATGGATGTTCTCTTTTTTATGTTGCCCTTGAGCCGTACAAAGGCAGAAAGTGTTTCAGCACTCGCAGCTCAGATGGTCATTGAGCATATACTTATATTCTCTGAATATGCAGGTAAGACAGTGGTAGAGTAGCTCCCACTAGTGGTTGAATGTTGAAATGACTCACCTCTTATCTTTCAGAAAGTGAATGCTGTACTGGTGGAGAATGGGAGACCTGATGAGAAAAAAACACGACGATTGCTGAGCCCCACCTCCAGGTGGTTAACAGAATTGTCACGGTCCCAATGAGCCGACAGTAACCGTCTGATCTGTTTCGAGGATACAGACGCTTGACTGCCTGATGGTGTGACTACTGTAAGATTTTCATATTATGATTATCTTTTGACTGTTGAAAACTATAGGTATATTATTATGATTATTATTATTTATATTCAATGTTAGTATTTTTTATTTTGCAGGCCCAAAGATCCTGATCTATAATGCAAATGAGGTATTATTAAATAATCAAAGTTTTTTTTATGGGAATCATCAAAGAAGAAATTTCAGGTGGAAATAATAATGTGAACATAGTATGCATAGTGTACTTGTTACAAAAGTGTAATTCTCTTTTGTGTTTACTTAATGACCAGTAATAGTGATTTCCTGTTCCTGGAAATGGTGAAAATAATATCAGCAGAATATCATGTGACTACCTGCATTGTCACGCAAAAGGGAGCCCAAGAGCACTGATCTCCTGGGTCATTGTCAGGCCCTGTGGAACCAAGATGTGTTTAGAGAAAAGGACATCAGAGGATGCATTCCTGTTGGTTTTTTATGATTGTCTTTGACATAGATGTTTACCTCCGCTGCTCAAAGGCCAGGAACTGCTGATTAAAGATGAGACTTCTTACTGGCCTGGACTGTGAGGAACCAAGATGAGGGATTCAGGCAAACATGGCTGTCAGTTTGTGACCTGCACCGGCATGGGGAGCAGCTGATACATGCTGAGAGGCAAACTGCTGTCCTTCAGATGGGGACCACGCTGGTGTACCTGTGACCTTTCTCTTAATATTATCTTCTGCAAAAGGTCTGACTTTTAACTCTGAGGCGTTTTCATTTCTCAGTTTAAGTGAGCTAAATTATCTCGAAGCCTGTGATCTCCTTAAGAGCTCTCAAAAAAAAAAAAAAATTGCAATCATTCTCTGGAAAATTTCCTTCATGCCCCTCCCAATATGGACAGACTCCCTGGGACTCTTGAAGTGCGGCACCCCTACCACAAAGGCTGTGCTAAAGGCTCAGGTACTGCCGGCCTTCAAACTGCCAATGACAACAAGCTGTTTCAACACAAATTTCCTAGGGACACCCACCTGTCTTTGTGAACACCTGATTATTTATTTAATTATTTATTCATTTATTTATATATTTTTTTTTACATGTGCAGACAACCCAAGACACCAAAGACTTCAACATGTTAAGTCTTTATTTTGCATGTCAGCAATTTATATTCAATTACAAAATAATGGATGATAAAATTGGTAATGTGAAAAAAACGTACAGAGACATTAGAATGCAGATTCATACTTATGAAAAGGGGTTAAAGCACAGTCTGGAAAAGTAAAACTTGCACCTTTTTCAACATTGCAAGACGGGGGACGGTAAGCTGCACTGTTCCAGCTCCACGCATGCGACCCTTTTTGACCTGTCTCTCTTTCCAGCGGAAAATCATGCACTGCTTTTCTCTGCAAATAACCCTACCTGGTTACAGTAAATGATGATGGTTGGTCCTTATTGATCAGCTGTAACACAGTTGTGTCCTTATTAAAGCTAAGTGCAACACCAGGTGCTAAAACTGCTACAAAATGAATATTGAATCCTCATCATGATTCATTCTCATACGTTTTTTTTTCAGTTCTGCATGTCTGTGAGATAAAAACACCGACCACATTTCCAATCATTTTTATTTTTTATGAGCTGTAGAATTGTGCTGCAGGAAAGACACAGAATCCGAGTCCATCTGTCGCCACATGCCAGTTTACACTTGGTTAACAAGAATACTTAAGAATTGTTTCCTGATCTCACCACTGCAGACCAAAGCCGGAGATTTGCTGGAAACTACCTAGAAGGCATGATTACATGAACTGATTTAATGCCATGTAGCAAGATAACAAACAAACATGGAGAGATGGACTGAGAGGCAAACCTTCCTGTCTAGCTCTTTGTGTGCTGTCAGCTGACTCCTCATTCCCAATCAGTTCACAGGAACAGGCCTGAGGGCTACAAAAACCTTTCATCTGCCCTTTGACTTCTGACCTCTGGTATTGATCAATTATGAGTTCACGTTTAACTTAAGGAAAGGGCATTGATGTAAAAGCCTATTCAATTCTGGCCCATCATGAGCACTACACATATCATTCTACATTGTAAAATAACAGGCAAATTATTGGCTGGGGGTCCTAAGGAGGCTTGTATCAAAATATCAGCAGAGAGGAGTTCATACCACAAGCATCAATGCTATTCTTGGTTCAGATACAAGAGCCCAGAACATTTTTGCACGACACGCCATTAAAATTACCAGTCAGCAGCTTGTGATCCTTCATTGTACAAGTGTCTTTCAACTGAATGACACCCTCCGCTTGAATCTGAATGGCACGCTCTTAATTATAGCCTGTTTCTAATGAAAGGATCTGTAAAGACCGCCAAAATAACACTGAGATATATGTAAAATTTGCCACTTTGCATGGTACTGACCTAGAGCCTCAAATCAGTCAGGAAACAATCCATTTCTTGTAGCTTGACAGTCTTGTTCTTTAACAGAGGTAATGTTATGCCTGTGAATTCCTTAATGCACATCAAGAGGACTAAGGAAAAACTTTGATTTCAGATAATAAGATTGTGTTCAACTTCTGGAATTAAAGATTATAACCACACATTGATTGACTACTATGATTTGCATGGCTGGTGCTATGTATGCAGGTATAGAAAATTAATCAAACACCCTTCTGACCAATCAGATTTCAGAATTCAGCAGTGCCGTTGTATAAGTCAAATCAGTTTTCAAAAAAAAAAAAAATCAGAAATGTTTGCTTTGAACTTTTGCCAGGATCAGCAGCAGGTGGTGAATGTGGCAGAGGACAGGTGGAACTTAAGTGGATTAGAGGGCAAGAGGACATGAGACACGGGGACTAGAAGGCAGGGGGGTTGAGACCTACAGCGGAGAGGGAGCAGTCTGCTCGCCATGTAGGGGCACGTGCCTCTTACCAGCGCACCACCTGGCTGCCATAATCCAGGGGGGTGGCAGCCTCCTCTTCCTCCCAGCGGTGCTGTGAGAGGAAGGCCTGGTGTTCCCTCAGCCGGCACCGTTCCTGATGCCTCCGGAGGCGCACCTGATGGTGCTCCTGCTGCCGGGAGAACTGAACACGCTGCAGGAAGAGGTCCTTGGCGAAGTCGTACAGCTGCACGTCGAGGCCGTTGAGGGCTTCGATGCGGCGGCGTATGTCCTCGGCCACGTTGACGGAGGCCGCGCGTGTGCTATTGATCTGCGTGAAGGCTGAGATGAAGCGCAGGCGGAACGTTTGCTCGAACAGGTACTGCGTCTTGCGCTGGAATTCGGTGAGCCCATAGAAGGCCATGTTCTTCAGGTTGGCCTTGGCGCTGCTCAGCAGGGTCCGGCTCCGCTCACTCTCGTTCATGGAGGACAGGTTGTAGCAGCCCACCAGGCTGAGGTCGGCCAGCATCCGCACCTGTCGGTTGTTGGCCAGGTTGGAGGGGCAGTCCATGAACTCCGATAGAGCTACACCCGACCAATCATCTCCCTGGTAGCAGGTGGGCAGCTCATCCTGCGTGGGCGAACGGCCGTCGCACATGTGCAGTGACGTCTTCCAGGTGGCACCACGTTGCACATGCTTCCATTCACTCAGGTAACGTGACACAGGGTCACGCAGCAGTGTGATGTAGTAGAAGTTCCTGTGGGGAAGGGGGGGAATCGAGGCTGTTAGTGCTAACAGATGTAGGTCAGGGCTCTGTGTAGGCCATTCAAGTTCTTCCACACCCAAACTTGTCTTTATGGACCTTGCTTTGTGCACTGGGGCAGAGTCCTGCTGGAACAGAAAAGGGCCTTCCCCAGGCTATTTTCACAAAGTTGGAAGAAAAGAATTGTCCAAAATGTCTTGGATTACTGAAGCATTAAGAGTTCCCTTCACTGGAACTAAGGGGCCAATCCTGCTCTGTGATGTTCTCATAATGACAAAATTGCCTACCAATGCTTTTCTCAGAATGTCCCCACATCATTAAGTGACACATGACACTAATCCTGAGTTGAGTCAGCTACGTATGTTAATGGACATTCCTTCAGCAAGGCAAATATAAGTGGAGCTCAGCAATGGAGTTGTTGGAAATGTGAGTTTATTTGTCATATCATCACTTATATGTGAGTTTACTCATGTTCAGCTCATCAGAGAATCGATGACACTCAGTCCAAGAATCAGATGAAACACATCTGCCAACTGCAATGATAAAAGTTCAAGATAGAAAGACACCCAAACTCTTGCAAACAACTTTGTCAAGGAGTGAAACCATCAACGTTGTAAATGTTTGAGGTGTTCCTCCACTGAGTAATGTCACAGTACTAATTTAGATATTTACTCTAAATAGTAGAGTGTGTTCTTTATACAGACACTCTTCTACTTATGAGTGAGTTACGTTCCAAACGGCCATTCATAACTTGAAATGTTCATAAGTCGTCATTCAACATTATTTTAAGGGTATATGCAAGTACAAAGAACTGGGATGCTGGGAGTATGCACACTACGCTGCTGCATGGCGGGAGTAGTGGCCAGAAGTTGTACTAGGCGGAATTGGCGCACAGAAAAAAAAAATTGATGTTGCGGACAGGAAACGGGAGCCCAATGAACACGGTTTGGACTTACAGTCCTCTTCGTTCGTACAGTATGTCTGAAAGTTTGTAAGTTGAAAGTTTGTAGGTAGAGGACCGTCTGTATATCCTTTATTCCATTATCCATAACAGCTTAACCACTGCAGAATAAATAGCACTATGTTTTCTAATAAGTTTCACAATTGATTTGGCAAGGAGTCAAATCCTTGTCTGATTTGCACAGGACTTTCATAGATAACATTGGGTCACACTCTGTAAATATGATTACATAAATTATCACCAAACTGATAATATTCTCTGTCACTCCCAATCATCTAACCTTTTTCTCGGTATCCATTTCCAAGTCTATCTGTAATGAAAGTCATGGGTGCGTACACAAACAGAGTGCAGACAAGGTGGGAGTGGAAGAGCAACATCGGATGAATGCAGTAGGCTGGGCTCTCAAGTCTCACACATTCACAGTTAGACACACACTCCGCCCCTAACAGATGTAATCTCACTCCAAACTTTGGGTGAAACTTGAGAGCCCTGGAACGTCCCTTCTACAAAAGAAAATGATTGATAGTTGATGTTACTTTAACAAGATATAGAACTTTATCAATGCTGGACTAAAAGTCTAAAAGTGCAATAAATGGTAAATCATGATAGTAAATCACCTGTTTAAATGCTAGTCTAAATACTGTAAATACTGTCATCTCAGCCACGCCCCTCCGGGGATTCCGACTGATAGGGCTTCCCGAGGTTCCGCGCCCTGTCATCCAGTTTTTCTGGCTGTACCAGTTGCTCCCGTCTCGGACACTCGTCTCCCAGCTGCGTCTTGTTTTCCCTGGTTTCGGTTCTCTATATCAGGCAACTCGGCTCTCCGATCGGTGCGAGATCTTCATGGTGTGCCCTGAGTTTTAGCGTTTTCTCCGGTGTGTGTTTATCTGTGTCCTGACTTCTGCTACGTTTCCTAGACTCCGAGTTTCTGCCTGCCCTCCTCCTGCGCCGACGCCGATCGCCCGACCCCTGCCTGGACACTCGACCTTGTTTTTCGCCTGTGCCCCTTTTGGGACCGATGGCAATCGCCCGACCCCTGCCTGGACTCCCGACCGTGGTTTGCGCCTCTCCCTCATCTGCACCGACGCCGATCGCCCGACCTCCCCGCCTGAAGGATCGGCTACGGTTCTGGGCTCAGCCCCGGATACCGCCGACTTATCTGTAGAGATACTTAATAAACAGCTATACTTGCAGCAGAGCCGCGTCAGTGTCCGTCTTCTTGCCTACACAACAGAAAAAATAAACACCTTTGATCATGTTGCCCCTGAAAAGTCTCATGCCTTTTGCTGTGAACCCATTCCACTGACCGGCCAACCTCACACCGTCCATTGATATTCTAACCATTTTTCCAGCACTGGGTTGGTGGGGGGCCTGGAGCCTATCCCAGGAAGTAATGGGCACAAGGCTGGGGGCACCCAGGCACAGGGGGCACACAGACAGACAGACAGACACACACACACATTATGGGCAATTTAGAGGCGCCAGCTAGTCACATGTATTTGTATCTTTAAAATTGGGACTGGTGGGACTTTTTATGCTTTTTATACTGATGGTCAGTTGAGGCAGAGATAGTCAATCTGCCTGCACATTATATAAGTTATGCTGGTGTATATAATGAACGTCCATGAACATCTATGAAACACCGATCAGTCCAAATGCTGTCCCCTGGAGCAAGTCCAGAGTGATTCTGCAGCCCTGGCAGAATGATGATGATGATGATCCATGAATTATGTAACATGGTCATTTTATCCCTGTGAAAAAATTCATCAGCAGTCATTCATATTCATCAGAGTCTAGAAGGGCTGGTAGCAGCAAGGTGGAAGAGAGCTGTGGAAGAGAGTGTATGTGTGTGTGTGTGTGAGTGTTTGTCGGTATGTCTGTGTGTTAGTCTGTGTGTGTGTGTCTGTGTGTCTGTGTGTGCGTGTGTGGTTCAGGTACACCTTACCTTGTGGGGATCAAATATGGGGAAACTATTTTATAAAAATCTGTGACTGCTATGAAAAAACAAAAAATGCAAAAACTCTTGTATTTTGTTTGATTACTTATGGTTATGGTTTGGGCTGGGTAGGTGTTAAGGTTGTCATAGTTAGCGTTAGCATTTTTCCCATATAAATGAATGAGCAGCCCCCATAAAGATATGATTACACAACTGTGTGTGTGTGTGTGTGTGTGTGTGTATGGACAGGGTCATGGCTGTCTTTGTTCTTGCTAATTCACTCCACCAATCCCTTATTCAGTTGTAACAATTCATGGTAGCAGCAGTAAAGCTGAGTGCAGAATAAAACCCTGAAAATGGTAACTTTTCCTCAATTCAAAATCTTCTACTGCGCCACACTTTGGTTGATCTCATGGTTTCATTTGCTGTTCTGACTGGAGCAATTCCTTTAGGAGCAATTTTGCCTCCTCTCCCCATGACTAATGAGAGATTTTTAATTGTGTGAAGAGGGAGGAGTTGGGCTGGCAGCCTGCATCCATCTCCAGCGAGGGCCGGTCAGTTAACAGGTTCTACTCACAACTAAATTGTCACTTGTTCCTAATGTGTGAGTTATAAATAAAGGACTATATTTCTTGACCTAACCACAAGAGAAGGCAGAGAGTGCAAAAATTCTCTCACCAAAACAGCAAAACCATCCCAGGTCTTAGTGTCTTGTCCCTGAAAGGAATATTTAGAAGTAGAAAATAACCCAGTCTGTCATCTGCTTACACTGAGCCTTGCATTGACTGCGGAAATGCCCTCCCAGGATATGCTTTTCAATATATAAAGCAAAACTGCAGTGTACAGTAAGGAACACTGCATCTTTTAGTGATCCGAAAAATGTAAAAAATCCATAAAATCTGTACAATGACAATAAAGAATCTGAAATCTGAAAGAATCTGAAAATGCAAGTCTGCAAATATACTGTACTGGTAAAAACAGGTTAATTGTTTTGTCCAGTAGTTTCCATGTTTCAGTTAAACTTTCCCCACTTTGATCCACTTTACTGAGAGTCAGGTGCAATTGTCTGATGTACTGTAAATGAAAAAAAATGTACTATTGGTGTTCCTTTACAATTGACTTACAAAATTCATCAAATATAAAACTACAAAATAAACTTGTAAACCATTTCAAGTTACCCAGGTTCCAATGGTCCGTTCACGAACACGAACACAGTTAACGGTCATTTCTGCTTGCTCCCGTCTGCGTTCCTCCCTACAGTGCTAAACATAAGACAGAAATTCTCCACCATGAATATCTCCACCGTGAGAAAAGAATATCAAGTCCTGCAGCTAGTGCTAATACTAGTTAGCAAGATTACTGTGCTCCTTCAACTTGGGAACTATTTTCAGAAGAAGGGTACACTTTGTGTGTAACGCACCCTGCCTTTAATATTTGTATTCCACTTTGGCGCTTTCAGCCTGTGCAATGATGTGCGGTTATGCATGCAGCACAGTGTTTATGTTTTTGTGGAGCCAGGGACGGGGAGTGAGGACGTCGGGTGTTAATAGCCCAGTAAGTGCTGTGTGACTGTTTTCACCCGCATGTAAATAGACACTCCAGTTAATTAATCTTGTGCTCTCTACATCTACATCTACATCTACCAGTAACAGTACTGGTACAATTCCTGCTTTAAAATGTCATTTGATATATTGCTTCGCCCGAAAAGGAAACACAGTCCCATGAACGAATGGGAAACCCCAGGAATTAATGTTGGTAAAGCTCTTAATGTCACAGATGTGATGAAAATGGCCACAAAAGTAAATGAGCATGCTTACTTCATTACTTGCTTACAATCAATGGCCCCCCCAATGGCATTCTTTCCCCAGAACCTTGATGAATCTCATGGAAATCAGCTGTAGGAATATTTAGCTCAGGTAAATTTTAATATCTCCAACAATATGTTTGAAATTAGTTACATTTTAATGACTTATTATTCCATGATAATTATTCACTAATGATGTATGCCGAATGGTTGGTTCCTTCAAACTCAACTGCGGAATCCCTGTGAGTCTGTTAATGTGAGACTTAAATGGGATTCATTAATTACCAGTATCGCTTAGTAACCTGGG
>JAODKC010000001.1:39733515-39775886 GCA_026777985.1 Mormyrops attenuatus
CAGTATTTTGATTTGAAATAATTAGTCTTACAGATTTCTTTTGTTTGTTTTTGACCTTAAGACTCATTTGACAGGTAGAAATTGCTCAGGTAGTATAATTTACATGGTTATTTTCCTTTTTTGTTCATTGTTCAGTGCCTTAACTAATGTGGACTTTGGCCTTTGTTCTGTGCCGATTTATTACCTCATGAGGTAAATACTCAACAGTGTTATGTGCACAATTTGGAAGTTCTTAAAAATAATAGTTGGTCAAAATATAGAAATACTGTAGTCGTTTTTGACATTGCAGTTCCAGTGTGGTACAATGTGATGTTATGGCTCACATTTACCTTTATCTAAACATTGCAGATTGGGCAGTTTGGATATTTCCCTTTACTGTTCAGAACAAGTTGAAAACGCACTTAATACACTTATTGTGTACATTTGTGGCCACATTTCAAACATTGACAAAGTCTGTTTATGTTAAGTTAATCACTGTAGTACTTGGACTATATAGCCATTTAGATTTTTTTCTGAGGTTATAGGCAGGACTCAATTAAAATGTTTATTCATATATGATTAGATTAATTTTACTAAGAAAATAAAGTTCATAAAACCTAATTAAAATGAATACAGGTTACTTGTAGCAACCCATAAATAAGTTACCTGTACCAATAAAAGTAGGTTTACCTAACTGAGCAATACTAGTACTATTAGTTAACTCAACTTGATTTTGTTGTGTTTGTATTAAGTAATGTTACATTGTTTATTACACTTAAAAAAGGCTGCAAGTTGACTCAACTTAAAACATCCAGTGCAGCCACTTGCCTCACTTTTTATAAGTTAGATCTAGGTATTACTTTTTACAGTGTACTACCATGCTCTCTGCTCCTCCATCTAGTTTGGGATGTCATCGTTTTGAGCGACTCTCATCCTGGAAGTCTCTGGTGCAAGCCATAGCTTGTCTGAGGCTCATCACTCAGTCGCAAAGGAGAGCAGCTGATACCAAGTACGGGGACGGTAGCAGCTGGCGTCAGTACAAAAGGCCTCACACAGCAGAAGAAGTGCTAAAAGCAGAAACTCTCATCATCAGACGTGTGCACAGGGAGACTTACAGTAAAGGGTTCTCTTGCTTGGCTATTGGGAAGGACATGTTGAAGGACAGTCCTCTGAGAAAGCTGAAACCTTGGGTGGATGAAGATGGCCTTCTGAGAATAGGAGGCAGCCTTACCCACTCAGCACTCAACAAGAGAAAAGTTCCCTCTTGTCATTCCAGGCCGCAGTCAAGTTGCAACGCTACTCGTGAGGCATTATCATGGAAGGGTCAAACACCGGGGTCGTGTCTTCACAGAAGGATCTGTCCATGCAGCGGGATTCTGGATCGTTGGAGCCAGGAGATGTATCAACGGTGTCCTCCACAAGTGTGTTATATGTAACAAGGTTCGTGGGAGAGCTGCTGAACAAAAGATGGCGGACCTACGCCCTGATCATCTTAGCACGGAGTCACCCTTCACATGTGTGGGTCTTGATGTGTTCAGCCCTTGGATTGTCACCACAATGTGAACTCGTGGGGGTCTGGCTAACAGTAAACAATGGGCTGTACTCTTCACGTGCATGAACATACGTGCAGTGCACATAGAATTGATTGAGGCAATGAACACCTCAAGTTTCATTAATGCCTTACGTCGTTTCTTTGCTCTGCGGGGACCTGCTAAGCAAATCCGTTCCAACTGTGGAACAGGCACGTGCGGGGGGGGGGGGGCGGAGGGGGCTTGAGCACCTGCCCCTTTCCTCTTGGGTATCCCAAGTGCCCTTTTTTTTTTTTAATGTGTGCGCGTGTGGAATCCCGCCTGTGCCCCTCAACAATAACATTTAACTATTAATCACAATTTTGCTAAATAAAAGGATCTGGCGTGCATCAGTCACATGATGACCATTAACCAATGCTCACCCTTGACGGCAAAGCGCGCTGGTTACGAGCCGGGAACGAGCTCGCAAACTAGCACGTGCATTTATTGCCGGCTGGGCGGTGCGGAGCTGTAGGGGAAACACACAAATTAATTGGGAGATGCAGACCGATGCAACAAAACCAGTAACTAGGGTGTACAGCGTACACTATAGTCTATAGCACACAGGAGTATTAGGTTATTATGTACACGTTGTTAAGTCGTCTTGTGGCAACTGATGAATTGAAACAAATGAGCATGTTGTGTGTGCACAGTGTGCAACAGCGCGACAAAACATTACTTGTCCTTTTATTAACTGCACAAGTAGTGGTGGTCATTAGCCGCTAGCTAACTGGGTGTCATGGGTCTGTAACTCTGTCCACCGTTTTAGGGAACATATTTCGTTTTAAAGTAAGTTACAGGGCTTTTCCCTGCCTTTCTGGGGGGCTTATATTTCACTAAAAACTGTCTAATATGCATATCCACATAATTATGGATTATTATAATTACGATATTTAAAAAAACACACAATGTATTTTAAAGAAAATACATTAAGAAACAGATTATATTAGATTTATATTTCGAATATGACAAAATGCTTATTTTACAGCAGCAAAAATATTGTATCGCTACAGTTTGTCCCCATGAGATGACAGTGATATAGTATGATGCAATTCCATATTAGATTCTTGATGAATGTGGGTTGTTGTTATTCAGCCTGGTTCTATGTGCCCCTTTTTAACTTTGCGCACCCGCCCCTTCAAACACCTCTCCACGGCCCTGCTGTGGAACCAACTTTACAGGTGCCTGCAAGGAATTGCACATGCTCATCACTGATCCTGAAGAGCCTTACGTCAGGAGGTACTTGGGCGAAGAAGTTTGCACTTGGGTTTTTAACTCGCCCCACTCTTCCCACATGGGGGGAGCTTGGGAGCGTATGATTGGTGTTTCTAGACAAACACTAAACTCTATGTTCACACAAACCAGCCCCTCGCACCTCACTCATGAGGTGTTGTTTACCTTGATGGCAGAAGTAACTGCGATCATTAATGCCAGACCGCTCGTACCCATTTCTTCAGACCCGGAGTCACCTTTTCTTTTGATCCCTGCTTCAATTCAATTTCCAAATTCAATTTAATATATGGCTTTTGCTGAAATATTACAGTTGTCAGAGTGTCAGAATAATCAGCCCAAGTAAAGCCCACCATGTACCATAAATGGAATCCTTCTCTAAGGCATCCTAGACCAAGTGCACAGTGACAATACACCCAGGATACAGCTGGTATTTAAGATATCGATTCTGTCCTGCCTCCCAAGAAAGGAATGGGTGCATTTTCTCTGAGCAGCACAGGAACGCACACTGAGAGTCATGCAGCCATGGGTCTGGGGGGCTGGTTTTGCCCGGGGTGTGATCACGCCAACCCACTACAGCTCCTGTCTCCTTGTTCACCGTGTCACTGGGATGAAGCCCTTTCATTTACACTGGCGTCCCACCTTGGACGTCCAGGTCCTGAGTGTTCTTGCTTTCCTCACCAAGGTCAGCTGACAGATGAAGAACAAAGTTCTGATCTGATAAGGCCCGGGATTAGAACATGTGTGTTGCTCAGTGATAGACTGACTATGCACAATGGACTTCTGATGGTGAAAAACCCAGACTGGCATCCAGGGTGCTCTTGAATGCAAGGGGGCTGGCAGACAATAATAGGCTTATAAGTTATAAGAAGATGTGGCTGTTATCTCTGATATGCATATGGTAATTAGCCATCACGGTGAGTGGGGGGCTGCAGTGCAGAGGCAGGAGTAAAAGGGAGCTTATGCATATCATGCAACCATAGGCGTACATTTAGGGGGGGACAGGGGGACGGGGGACGGGGATCGTCCCCCTCAATAATGTTACATATAATGCCCGTTTTACAAAACACATATGATTAATATATCTCTTTACATCTCATTTAAAGTTTTTTTTCTTACCCTCCGTTAAAATGTTTTTTTCCCATCATGCTTCTGCACTCACTTGCAGACCCGCACGTAAAGAGCCGATTAACATAGAGAGTGCTGAGCGCAGAAGCACGGCTCAGCTTTGTGTGTAAACTTAACTCATTGAAGGCCTCGTATGATAACCAACATTTAATTAATAAAAGGCTAAGTGAAAGGGTGGAATTTAATCTTCTCATGTCGATGAAGTTTCACAAAGATTTTCTTATTTAACCTTATTTATCTTACAAGAATGAGTAAGACGGCCGTCAAAAATGGGGGCAGACCTGGCATTTATTACCATAAAGTAAGTTACTCAATTACCAGAAACTCAGAATCATTTAGTTAATAAATAGTGCTACTAGAAAGGTCCATTTATTACCATGAAGAGATTCAGTAAGGAGAAGATCTTCTAGTCGCTATTTTATGTGTGTTGTGTTTCCTTCCGGAAAGTTAGGATGGTTGTTTTTTTTTTTGTTTTTTTACTTTTTTTTTAATTTTATTTGCAAGAACTGTACATACATAAAACACAAACAATGTGCATTCATTTCCAAATACCAGACATACAGAACACAATATATAATAGCCACGTCTAACAAATAAGAATGCGCCAGGGGTAATTACGCAAGTTTATAAAAAAGTAGTAATTCATGTGATATTATAGCTTTTTTGTTTTTAATACAACTTAAAGTGGTGCTGTATTGTTTAAACTCCTTAATAAAAAGAAAAAAATTTGGCTTAGCACTAGACCATTTTCTTTTATGGATATGGAATTTTCCGAGTATAGTTAGGATGGTTGTGAGAGAGACAGGATGCAAGAGAGTGACATCATAGTGGACCCTGAGGTGAGGTCATTTTTCGATGGTGTGTGTGTGTGTGTGTGTGTGTGTGTGTGTGTGTGTGCGCGCGCGTATGACAATGACTGTAGTTCACTGAGAGATCTGCAGGAAGCAGTGGGCCACAACAGCAATCCGGGGAAGGTGAGAGGCAAGAAAGGAGCACTACTCCTCTGACTCACTTTTTAAGGACATCAGTAGCGGGAGAGAGCGACGGCTGAAATGTCGGGTGCTTCATAAGTGCTAAAAACAGCAGCCCTCGGGCTAAGAACTGCGGATGCAAACGTCACATACAACTTCCTTACAGCAGCTACTCATAGATGCACCTCGGGTGGGTCGAGATTAAAAACTGACAGATTTATTTAATGCCCCTGGTTCAGAAAATAGATATGTCAGGTTTCACTTTATATGCTAGCTGTCACGTCCGATCGCGGAAGCAGGCGAATGGAGCCGTGAATATACGGACGAACGGGGTTTATTCAGGGAGAAAGGGAACAAAACGGAACCACAGCACGTAACTACAATAATGACAGATCTCGGGAATGAACTAGAACACAGACTGAAATACACAGGACGAACGCGATCAAACAGGAAACAGCTGGTAACAAGCGGGATTCATACGAGGTTAACGAGGAGGCGTGGTCCACATGAGGGCGATATAGGCTGGGCGCGACACTAGCACATACATGATCATTTGATCTGTAGACCAACCTAGGAAGCAAAGGGCAAAGGGTGTAAGGCATTGTATGTTACTATTGCTTGAGTTTTTGTGAGGAGACCTGGTTGAAAATGTACAGAAGTACATGATCCATTGAGCTTGAAGTAATGTACAGACAACTCAGGGAAGACGTTCCCACTTTTAAAATGCCAGAATAATACCATGTTGGCTGGTGTTGTGTTTAAAACTCACAGAGTGAGCTTGTCATGCTGCACTCAGGCTTGGTAAACTGTCGGCATCACATCCAAACCTAACAGCGGTTAGTCAAAGGGCCAGTAGAAGGAGGTGTGAGGAAACACAACAGAAAGTAGCTACGGCAAGCAGGGGGTATTTTCCTCCTTTTTCTGGGAGGTACCAGGTAGTAACAGCTTCTCATACCCCCATTTTCTGTGTAACCTGACTTTTTCTTACACCTCACCTTTTCCTTTTTTTCCCCATTTGGTAATATATCACTGTGTTCAATGCCATGCATTCTATGTATTTCTGCTCTATTCTGGAAAGATAGGATACAGTTTCCTCACATCACCGAGGCTACAACTCCTAATTCGTGTTTTATTAATAGAAATACAGTTTTTTACGTTTTGCTAATGATATAACACACTGCACATAATTTTTTGATTTTGGAAAATACATTTGAAAGAATGCCGTCAGTTTTTTTTCTTTGTGAATATTTTTTTTCGTGAATAATTTTTGCCTGAATACTGTTCTCTTAATTGCACATTTACTGTCGCCCATTCCATAGCCCTTAGCCCTTGTTTCGACCCATGCCTGGTGTCAGCGGAACTTATCTTCTGTAATGGCATTCTAACATCAATTCAGAGAGTAACAAATTGTGAACCGTGATGTCGGGAATCATTATAGTTAATCGCTCTGCTGGTCGTCTCTTCCAAACAGCATACGGGTACAGAGTGACTTTCTAAAATAACCAATGTAATACTGGTATTAATGAAAATAACAATTATTGTTAGAAATACTATGCCATGAAATTATTTGTTAATAAATTGCCTTGTGCTCCACCATTCGCCTACAGGTAAAAATAGTTTTAAAGAATTATATATTAATAAATTCTATATTATATATTGATCAGAGCATAATATGTTCTTTCAAGTAATAAATCGAAACTGGACAATTAACCTTTGGAGTGATATTCAACTATTTCTGAACGAGCCGGACTTTGTTTTTGTAGAAATCAATGAAACATTCCTTTCATTCGACTAACTTCAGGACGGATTTACGCATACGACGGCTAAGGACGGCTAAGGACGCATATAGTAGCTGGTGGGATCGACATTTCAATTAGTATACAGAAAACGACGTAATTGGAAAGGCGGTAATCGATTCTCTAAATGCACTTTAACGTTCACTCTATAATAGAATTTGTATTTCAGTATTGCTTCAGATCTAAACATCACTTATCACACTGTACTGCGAAAGAGGAATAAAGCATTTCTAGCTGCCATTCATACCATGCTGTCCGTAAGAAGATAAAATTAAATGATTTATGCGTGAATATAATAAGTGGCATGGCACACTTACCTTCTGTTCTTTTGGGCTTCTTTCTTTTCCATAAAGGCAGGAACGCAGTTGGTTAGCTCGGTCCAGTCCGCATGCAGCCCGCAGCTCCAGCCGGTTGAAAACCTAGAGAAGAGCCAGGACTCCTTTTTACCCGGCCGATGGCAGGTACACCTCTTCTGGCCAGGCTTGCAGTCGCATGGCTTTTCCAGGCGAATATTCCTAACCAGGTGCCTTCCAAATGTGGTCCCGCCGGTCTTTTGAATGTGCAAAAACACGATCACGTCGCCCCCCTTGATGTTAAATTCCACGTGCCGCAGAAGGTCCCTATCGGAGAAATTAAATTTTGGCAGAAATTTAGGGGGGTATTCATCCTCCAGCTCCTGGTCCCTGTAGAAGTCGTCACTCGGCGAATACTGAGTCGACTTAAGGCGGCTTTTTGCAAACTTCTCCCCAACCCTGAATTGGCACGAGTTACTACCGGCTGGGCAAATATACTGATAGCCGATCATTACAAAAACAACAGCTAAAATTGGGATCATGAACACTTTATTGGATCTGTTATCCATGATAACAGATCATGCCATTGTCTCGTTAAAAAAAGTGATATCTCTAAACAATCAGCACAGAGCAGTAAGCAAAATTTAGCCTCTAACTATTTTTGCGACACATCTGAAATCACCGGGTATTCCACACAAGCAGAAGTCCTTTTCAGATGCTGTTTGGTCAGCAGTCTGATGTGTTTGCGACATCAGAATACAATCATCCCTGTGCCTTCCCTGTGAAGGTACCCATAAGTGAATCCTGCCGATGAATATCGAAGCTAACACTAATTGCACATTGCGTTTGCTGGTTTATAAAAACATTAAAAATAAATAAATAAATAAGCAAGCAAGCAAGCCGACAAAGAATCAAAAGGCGAATCTAAGTCAAACTACACGGCAGCGTTAGGCTACTTCCTCCGCTGTTTCGCTAACTTGACTAAGGCGGCTTCCTTATTAGATAATATATGAGTTTACACCTGAGGAAAGCATTCAATATAATAATACCCCGAGATGCTGAGGGGAAAAAAATCACCGAAACTATTTCACGTCCACTGTGTTACGCTTATTTATATTTTAAATGACAAACTTCTGACATCCGAAAAACTGCGGTGTCTTCCCAAATGCGTATTCCTATTCCGCGGCCACGTAGCCTATCTCAAACCTGCAGAGTTTGAGAATATTCTCTAATCACATGTACACCCCGTACATCCTGCTGAAGAGTTACAATCCTGGATACCTGCAGTGCTTCGAGAAGCGTGGAAATCCGTTTGACGACGTGCTCACCCGGTTCCGCCTGCACAATAATCAGCTGTGAACCTGCAGAGTGTCGCACTCATATAGCGTGTTTAATGTGAAGTGAATCGCAGCGCAGCCGGTGCAGCTCGAATGTCGGGCAATTGAAGAAGCATTCGCGCTGCACTGACATTGCTCACAAGAATCGTGATGGAAATAACAGCGAGGTACCGTAAGACCGCTCGATCGATACAATAAAAGAAGACGCCCAGTGAGTGTTACTATGGAACTGACGCCAAAAGCGTGTTTAAAGGAACGACGGAATACGCTGCCCAAGTTTGCTGAGTGATTTATCTAAAGATTGCTTTTAACTGTGTGACCAATATATGCTTTAAAAATAGGCATAACATAAAATTATTAATTTAATCTAATAATTAATATAATTTACATTAACAATCGATAGTATCAGCACCATGGACAGATCATGGACGACAGAATGAAAACAAGGAATGCTGTTCTTTGGATGCACAAAACATAAACACCCGTTAACAAGTTCAGAGAGGACAGACGGCTGCGTGATATTCCCACCTGTCAAACATTACATCGGCGACACTGAAAAGAAAACGCTTATTTCTGTAATTTGTGATCAGACCGCTCTATGCGTCTGTTCTCAGTGTAGTATGGGGTGTGGGAGATTTCTGGAACCCCTCGGGGTTGGTGAGAATCTTCAGATTCTTGAAGTTTTGTCCGTATATTAAAGGAAATCACGAGAATCTGTTAATTAAAAATAAATAGATAAATAATTACTGCATAAAGGGAATATAAAACTTCTTATAAATCCAAAACAATGTTGCACGTCGGAATGTACGTAGGTTGCATGTCACTACGCACTACTTTTATAACGAGGTTTGCAGTCTATACATTTATTTTAAACGTTTGTTTTTTTTGCAGTTCACGCACACATGCAGATACACATGCCGCTTACAAATGAAACTCGGTGTACGTTGTTTTTCAACACGCAATATGGATTTCAAAATGAAAAAAGTTTCAGTCAAAACACAAGCACTTATAAAAATCCTTAAAACACACTGTGATGTATTATTTTATTTTGTTTTTCAATATAAAAGAATATTTCTGCTATTGTACTCTGTCAGTCAACAAATACAGAACGTTCCTTTCCGTCATAACTGGACACAGTAATAGACAACGTGTAAGCGGTCAAGGCACGAACGAAATACGAAGCGCCCTTACGGAGTCGATCCGTTAGCTGCCCACATAAATGCCTGAAAATCACAGTAACTGTTATTAACTACAAACGGCTAAAATTATATGGCTCCCAGTAACATATTAACTTATTTTTATCTTCCTAGTTATGCAAAATGTGCAGTATACGCACAAGAAAATCATTTCGCTTACGGGCTTGTAATATTAAAAATGAGAAGGTATGCAGAAAAAAGCACAAGGACCCTAAAATGGCAGCGGCCAGTGTGACTGAGGTGAGTGATTTTTTTTCTCTGTAATTTATCAGATCTGTAAGGGTAGTATTGAGGTAACGGGTATTTATTTTAATTAAAGGTTTGTTCTTCTGGTATTACATCCTGTTTTGTAGTAAATCTCGTCATAGTTACAGTCACATTTTCTTTGTCGCATAACTAAACCTGACGAGAAACTGACCAGTCGAACGAACAAAACAGAATGGTCGATTAACTGAAGCATTTTAAAGTATTGGATATGTTTACTTTGCCTCTTTATATGCAGTGCATCATAAATGACGTTCTGAATTTGCTTGACATGAATTCGTCAAAGCTTGGATAATTTATATCAAACGCACCGCCTCCTGTCCATGGATTGCTACGTGGCATCGGCAGTCTCCACTTATTGCCATATTTATTTGTGCCTTTGTAGTGTCACTTACAGAGATCCCATTTATTTGTTTTAACACATTTCTTTGTCTTTCCGGTGGCATTTTAAAGAAATGTGTTTCTATGTCCCCAAAAAATTATGATTACAAAGGGTCATCATTGCGGTCGCGGTGCCCACAGTTGCGTCCATTTCCTTGTGTCAATGTTTTCCGGCTGCCCTGCAGAGTAATACCTGTGTGTAATTGTTGTTGTTATTGTCGTCATTATTATTATTATTATTATTATTATTATTATTATTATTATGTCCAGCTGTATAAGAGGAGAAGCTGCACGGTACTCCTGCTGCTGCTCCAGTTGACGTTTTATCATGCCCACGCCGCTGCCAAAGGGGTGACCGCCAGCCTCAGTGCCAAGTGGCCAACGACGCCCTTTCTACTTGAGACCAGGCATGGTGCATCTTTGAACTGTATTGGTATATTTATGTCACCTGTCACCTTAAAGAATGAAACCCTGCAATCATTGAAGAGGGGGAAAACTGTATACTATTGGCTTGCTACAGTAGGAGTATTGCTACCCTTTACTGGTGTATACTTGTACTGAAGTTTTTTGACTCCCTGTAAAATATATTGAAATTATTCTTTTATTATATCACTATGTTTTTTACAATAACAGGTTCTGTGATGGACCAATATGTCCATATTGTCTGCTTTTGTTAAAGTTTGGTTTTCATCTTGCATAGTGAATTTATTGCTGTGGAGAGTGATGAGAAATTCTGGCAGTTTGTTGATACCGTGAAGGAGCTGACCGTGTACAAGAACGGTGGTAAGTTTCATTCAGATTCTAGGTTTTTTCAGGCAGTTTGTTCCTTCATAATGTTACTATATGCTGTAATGCACTGCTGCAGTATAGCACATTCCTAGTGATCCTGGTTAGAAAAGCCTTCAGGCTGTTTCCTTTCAGTTGCCTGGATGCTCTGACTCATTTTGTAGGGATTTTAGTTGAAACCTCTGTAATAACACATGTTAGTATGAGTTAAAACCAGCTGTCGAACTGAGAATTTTAGAAATGGAAAAATAATAAGATAAATAGTTTTGAATGAGACTTTGAAAGAGTCAGGCAGTTTCTAATACATCGTTGCAGGTGAATTTGGTAATCCACGTTCCACATGCTTTTCCTTCTGTGCCTGTCATTTTTTTTTTTTTTTTAGAGTCCGTTCGCTCTTACTACAATCTAATCCTCAAGAAAGCTGGCCAGTTTTTGACAGACCTTCAGGTCAGCTTTCTAAAGTTTGCCCTGTCTCTGAGAGCCTTTTCCCCTGCCGTCCATGCCTTTCAACAGGTATGACTGCCTGCAACTCTGGTGCTGTTTTTTTTGCTCCAAGAAATAATTTTGCTTGTGTTCTGTCAATATGTAGGATGTAGTATCGTTCAGCCTATGGTCAACCTGAGATTATCGCTATTGGTTTTCTGAGTTATATTTTTGAAGCTTGTGGGCTTCTGAGGTGAGGAGTCTGCCAACCCACTTGGTCTGCCCTCCACCCCTTACAGATTGCCAGTAATGAGCCACCACCCGAAGGATGCTCAGCTTTTGTCTCCATCCACGGCAGTGTTGCCTGCAGCAGCAAGGAGGTGAAGAAGCTCCTGAAGACGGCAGCAGGCAGGTAACCCTCTCTGCCCGTCTCTTGCTTCCCAGGTGTGAGGTATGGTCACCCTTTGTAAATGCTATGGCTGAGGATTTCAAGGAAAACACAAGCTCTTCTTTTAAAACAGTTTGAATTAGCATTATGCCGAGGTGATGGTTAACGGTAGGCTTTGGTGTTGGGTTGTCAGGAGTGATAGGGTTAGGGTTATGAGTGGAGTTAAGGTTAAATTTAGGGTTGGGGGCAGGGTTGTCATTGAAGTTTGGGCTTGATTTGGGTTTAGGGTTAGGCCTTGTATTAGATGTATGTAAAAAATTTCCAGGCTGTTTTTTGTACTTATTAATGGGTCATTGTCTCTGCTGTGTCTCTCAGTCTGATTAAGTGTTCCTTTGTCTGCAGACCTAGACCTTACCTGTACAAGAATGATCACAGATATCCTGGCGTTAACACCACTGATGTCCCCATCGCCATCCTGTATGCCGAAATTGGCACCAAGAACTTTAATACTCTCCACAAGCTGCTGTCAGAAAAGGCGGATAAGGGCAAAGTCACCTACGTCCTGCGGCATTTCCTTCTGGTGAGTTTGTCCACTGTTCCGCATTATTTGGTGGGCAGTTCTGTCTCCTGCGCTAATCATATAACCATACGGGGGAGTGTGTGTAAGCCTGTGGTTTACGGACCTGTGCTTTTTTCTGCAAGTTAATTGGCAAAGTAATCACATCATCCTTGGGCCTTTGAGCAAGGCCCTTAACATCAGTGCTTCCAGTGTTGCCAGACGACGGCTGACCCTGCACTTTGATTCAAAATCTTGCCCTTGGCTGTGTATGTGTGCGTGCACGTGAGTGTGCGTCTCGCATATAGAGCAAGATGACATTTCTGTTTACCTGTAACCCTACATGTGCAAATAGAACATGAAGGATCTTGTCTCTGCATCTGTGTTTTTCTCCTGGCTACATGTGACCTCCCAGAAACGAAATAATGTTAAATTAATGGCGGTGAGTCTCAAAGGAACCACAGGGCAAATGAAACTGCTTAATCGTATAGTACTGCAGTTCTAGTTTTCAGCAGGCCCTGAAGGAGAGCAGTTCTCTGTTAGTTGCTTTAACTGTTCGTGTTGGTTTATTCGCACTTTTTAAAAAGGGTAGTAAAGTTTAGGCGGTAGGTGGTGAATGACTGCCCCTCCCAGCCGTTGCCTCTTCAGTGTTGTGATAAACTCAGTGTAACGGTAATGACCGTCAGGTAGCACACTGTTCCCCTGCGGGTGAGGAGGAGTGCCAGCCAGCCTCCTGTGGCATTTAATTTGCCACCACTGCTGCAGAGCATACCTTCCACTGGGGATGGGGGCCTTAAGCTGCCCTGGATGCCTACCGTGCTTCGTGAAGTGAAAGCGGTGATTTACGCCCCTGTGACCTTCGCTTTTCTTTTTGTCCTTCATCCCCGAACTGTGCTTTTATTTTGCTGTGATTTGCCCGTCAAGCTTCAGCGGGGGCCACGAGTGAAGGAGCTGTGGGTGAGGTTAGCATGCAGTGGGGAACCTGTGCTGTTGCAGTGATGCATCCTGGGGGATGCAGGTCCGGGGGTGGGGTGGGGGGTGCCTGTGAAATAGATCGTCTCTCAGACGGCCTGCGCTGGAAGCCTTGACATTGTCACCTCTACATTTGTCGGATAGTGCCCTTGACTAGCCACTATTCAGTAACTTATTGCAGCTCGGTTTTATTGTAGTGCAGACTAGATTGATTAATGACATCTGGGGAGGAGGAGAATTTGTTGGCTCCGTTTAGTTTCTTGATCATTTTTATTTATGTACTTGGCCCCCTCCATAATATTACAGTGGGTAGAAATTGGATACACACACCTCCCAAAGATTTTGTATTTTCTTGTGTTACAATCAGCCTTGTCTTGCCCAGATCCAAAGCACACAGCAAACCATATGAATGCAATGCATTCGTTATCCGATTATAATATCGGATCAAACAGACAACAGAGTTGCCAGTACGGGCCCACTGCTGGTCCCATGTCAGTTGGGTGTGGCACCCCCCCAGGCCTGGATACATGCGGTGATACGGTGCGGAAGGGAGTCGTATAGCCGTTGTATCCTCTCCTGCGGCAGGTCGGCCCACAGCTGTCGGCCCTCGAGATCCCGCAGATTGGCACCGGGTCTGAATTGACGTCCAAGGTGGGGTTCGGTGCCATTGGCTTTGGATACGTAGTTCTAGTAATACTACATATGTGACCATTGAAACATAATATGGATCAACCAGAACACCAGGATCTCTGACTACTAAGTTAAGCTGAGTAGAAAGACCACCAAGGTTGAGGTTGTCAAACTTATTTTGAGAGACCTTAGGTCCAACCAGCAGTACTTCTGTTTTTTCTGTGTTTAACAAAAGGATTTTTTTTGCCATACAGCACCCAGAGAGCTGTCATGCATCATGCATGTATGTATCATCAGCATAACAGTGAAACCCAACACCATGATTTCTAATAATGTTACCAAGTGGTAGCATATATAAAGTGAACAGTAGCGGGCCCAGCACTGATCCCTGTGAGACACCATATTTGACTTTGGTGGGTGTGGAAGATTCATTGTTCATGGTGTGTGTGTGTGCCCTGCGATGGGTTGGGGCCCCATCCTGACCTGTTCCCTGCCTTCCACCTGTAGCCTCCCCGTCACCCTGAATAGGACAAGTGGTTATAGAAAATGGTTGATTGGGATAGAGTATTCTTTGTAGATTTGTAGGAAAATGTATTTCTTGTATTTTAATTCTAGGCATTAAGTTAATAACATGGAGTTAATAACATGGAAATTGTTAAAGGGGGTGTATTTATTTTTCTATCCACTGTAGTTAAATATGTCATGTTTTGCTGCACTGATGTGACTCCCTGCAGGTTCCACATCAGGCTTTAGAGTTGTTACTTGTTAAATTAATCACTCTCCCACTCTTACCAGCTGTCCACTTGCCTAACGGCTGCACAGCTTGTTAGGTGGCTGGTACGTATCAGTGTTCTGTCATCCTCGCATGCAGGGGGCAGCGAAGGTGACAGACACTGCTCTTGAACACTGGAGGTGCAAGGTCACTGTGATTTTTTTTTTTTTATGCTTTGGACATCTTCTGCTTGTACTTTTCCTTTAATTCTTGTTCTTGTTTGTCTGTGTGTGTGTGTGTGTGTGTCTGTCTCTCTGTCTGTGTCTCTCTGTGTATGTCTGTCTGTATGTGTTTTCGCAGGACACTAAGCTTCAGAAACCCCGTCTGTCTGGCTATGGCGTGGAGCTGGCCATTAAAAGCACAGAGTACACGGCAGTGGACGACTCACTGGTGAAAGGTCTCTCTCTCTCTTTTTCCTCCCTTCCCTTCTTTCTTGAATTCCCAAGCTGCAACTCATGTGTGTTTCTTACATGCAATGGACTACAGACGTGAAAGGGACCGTGAGCAGCGAGGATGATGGCGAAGATGAAGTTCAGGGCTTCCTCTTTGGAACGCTGAAGTAAGTCTCCCTGTGCCAAAATCAAATAAAAAAATTGCTGACAAAATGTGTTCTAGGCTGCAAGCCAATAAGATCTGCAGGTCATGCCTGAGGTCATGCAGTTTCCTCTAACATGGAGCAGTAAATAAACAGGTCTGAACGTGGCCCCACAGTGGTCCTGTGACCTCAGACCACTGGGGTCTGTGCTGTGGATGACCCCTGTGTCATGTGACTTTTGTTGAGGTATTCCATCTTGCTCCCACAGTCCAAAAGGCATGTGTTTAGCCAAATTGGTAAATCGCTCATAGTATCTGTGTGTTGCCGGTGTATGCGTGTGTGCCCTGCAACAGACTGGCTTCCCCAGCCTTGTGCACTGTTTCCTTGGATAATCTCCAGGCTGACAGCAACCCTGGACTCAATAAGCAGTTATGGAATTTGTGGTGGGTTGTAATCATCCATCCAAGCAGGCTCGTGCTTTACAGGTAGTCAAATTCAAACCCTATCAGAGGGTAGCACACGTTTTTTTCCCATTTATTTCCCCAAAGCATGTGTCTTTAAACATGATGCAGGGTCTCTGCGGTAAGACAGCAGCGCCATGAGGTATTCCAAGTGTGGGCACCGCGACGCTTGTGAATCTTGCATTGAAATGTATTCACTGTAAATATACTCATGCATTCTGAGATGCCCGTGTGTAGAACGACCCCCACCAATGCAGTAAGAAGACATCAGCATTCACCCAGAAAATGCCCATCTGGTAGAAATAGTGCTTCTCAAACTGGTGGTTCATCTCTTCATTTTTCATCTTTTTTTCCAGACCTTTATGTATGTTTTTCTCCTTTGTTTTGCCCCCCCTCCCTTCCTTTTTGTAGGAAATCCCATCCTGAGCTGCGCAAGCGGTTGGGGGATCTTCAGAAGCACCTACTAGAGAGCTCCAATGACATGGCACCGCTGAAAGTGTGGGAGCTGCAGGGTAGTGCCACCCCTGTCCTCTAGGGGCACAGCTGCATCATTTTGGGGACCTTGCAAACTTGTATTCTTTATTGCAGGGTTCCATTCCGATTCCATTCCTGGAGGGCCAGTCTGTGTCACAGTTTGCAGATTTCCTTGCTGAAACACACCTACTAAACCTGGCAATTTGCTGGTGAGCTGATTAAGGTGTGTTTGAGCAGGGAAACCTGCAATCTGTGTTCCAGACTGGCCCTCCAGGACCAGAATTCTGGGACCCTGCTTTATGGTGTCAGCATGCTTGCCCATGAATTAGTATATACAACAACATATTTCAGAATACATGGTTTCCCATTATGGAGGGCCAGTAGCAGTGTTAACAGTGCTTATTGAGTGTTAGGAATAAAATTGTGCAACCCTAACTCCCTTCCCTCCAGACCTGAGTTTCCAGGCCGCGTCACGGATCATGTCAGTCCCAAAGTTTGACTCCCTGAAGCTAATGAAAGACCTCAGCCAGAACTTCCCCACCAAAGCCAGGTGAGGTTCAGGGTACCAGGTTCCTGGCAAAATGAGAATTGTCTCCCCCAGAACTGCCTATTGTCTTCCTCAAATGTACGACCCAGTGGACGTTTGGGGAAATGAATGCCGGCTCTCTGTGCCCTGGTCCAGGCTGCCGAATAAGCTGATGGCAGCGCTGTGCTTTCATTGCAGGTCGCTGACGCGGGTGCCGGTAAACCTGGAAATGAGGCGGGAGATTGAGGACAATCAGAAGGTGAGAATCCATCCATTCATTAATCTCTGTATGCTGGTGATGGGCAAAGTTACACTTCATGAACCATTTGCTGTATTTTTTCACCCTACTAGATGGTGCTCTCAGTTTGCTTGGAGCAGGCTTTGTCCCCTTTCTTGAAGAGAAAACACCATCTAGTGGTGTCAAAAAATATAGCAAACGGTTCATGAAGCATCATTTTGTCCATCACCACAACATGCATTTATTTATTTGAAATGTTGTGTCAGCCATGGAGCTGCTTAATGGGGTCTGAGGAGAGCTTTTCCGGTGTCCTGGGCCCCACTGCCTCTTACCAGGGTAACCTAGAATGGCAAGCTAAAGTTTTAGTGTATTAAGGGATTCCAAAGGTGAATGATCAGCCCCTTTTGGTAGCTTTTAACAGTTTGTCATACAGGTCCTTTGGACCTGGCCCCCACGGATGTTTGGAGAGTCTCAGATGTCACATTCTATGTTAGTGTGGGTTTCCTCAGACTGACCCGGTTTTCATCTGGAGCTGTAATGCGATTGGTGACTGTGTTTGTGTGTGCCCCTTACAGGACATACTTTACCTCGCGCACTTTGCTTCCTGAGACGGAGTCTAGGTCACCACAACGTAGATCAGTCAAGCTTTTATTAAGAGGACATAGATAGGTGCCCTGCTTCCTTAGCTATTTTCAGGCAATAGCAGCAGTGCATTAGTTCCTTGCACTCGCTGTTTTCTCTCTCTCTTTCTCTCTCCCTGTCTCCCTCTATCTCTATAACTGACAATTCATTTCTGAGTCGCCAACACCAGCCTTTTGCTGGAATCCACAGACGGGGTCAGACTTGCAGTCCAGCTTGCGATGGCCCTAATGCAGAGCATAAATCCAGTCTATGGCGACATGCACTTCCAAGTCAGACAGTGGCAGGCAGGATTATGACAGTGGTGACCAGTCTTGTGGGTTTTTCTTTGATGGGAGGAGCTTAGTGTTGTTAGAGACTGATCCTTCTGGAAAATAAATAAGGATTTGGGTCAGGAGAATTTTATTATGGTTAAACTATAATTTGATTTTGTTGTCATTCATGATTGATGTACTGAGATGGGGGTGTGAAATGCACAGGGGGTAAAGAAACCTTAAGGGGAATTTAAGGCTGCTTTCATCTGAAACCTCAGGTGCGCTTTGGATTATTAGCCTGATAATCATACTATTAAATTTCCTTCGGGATAAATAAAGTATCTCTATCTATCTATCTATCTAAGGGTCGTCGTCATATTCAACTTCCTAGAAGAGGAGTATAATGCCTTAAACCTCTTTGACCTTGATGAATGTTGCATTTTGGTGATGGTGTTCTGGATTTTTCTGATTCTCCATTATAGGGATGATATAGAATATTCCAATGAATATTCTGTTAGTTACAAACCTATTCCTAGGAGCCATGCTTGTTGGGAACATTCCAGTTCTGAGTGAGGTCACTCAGACTGTAACACGCAAGGCCTTTTCCAGGTTCTCAGTGAAACATTGGCTGTCAGCCCAGGAGAGGCTGCCCTGTTCATCAATGGCCTTCACATCGATCTGGATGTCCACAACCCCCTCAGGTAGAACCCCAAAAGTGACGTGCTATGCCCCTCAGAGCCCCATTTGGAGGCCCTGTTGACTGATCTTCTGCCTGTCGTGGGTTCAGCCATAGTCTGTCTTTCGCAGCATCCTGAACACCATCTGGGCAGAAGGCAAAGTCCTGGAGGGGCTCCACAACCTGGGAATTGAAGGAGGGGAGCAGGCCAAGTTTCTCCACCTGCCCGTGCACCCCCTGGATGACAGCTACGCTATTGACATTCGTCATTCTGCCGTAATGGTTGGTATCGGGTTGTAGTTAACATTTGATTAGCCAATAACCCCCTTCCTCAGTGTGGGAAACTCTAATGTAGTTTTGCTCAGGATTAGGGAGCTTGGAAGGAACGATACACAAAAAAAAAATAAAGCCCTTATTTGTCATTCTTGCTGTTGGTGAGGCTATAGCAAGTCCTGCCTTGTAGGCGAAGGCTGTCCTACTGCAGGTCACTACAGAAAAATGTGGCTCGGACGCCGCGTGGTTGCTGGAATAAGTGTGTTGCCTACTAATGTCGTGGCCTTGTAACTTTGTTTTTAGAAACTTTTCCCAAAGAGATGCTTAAGTGAAACTGCATTCCTTAGTAAAGGCTCTGGGGCCAGGAGTTCCTTAATAAGCTCTTTCTGTGAAGCGGAACCTGTGGCTCCTCCCCTTTTGCAGAACAGTGGCACTGGCCTCAGAGGTCGATTCAGTTTTTGGATTTCTGAGTTACCCTTCTCCCACTCTACACGACTGTTAATTATTGTTCTAGATCTTGTATCCCGGTAATCCCACTAAAGGCGCTGAATTGATGTGTTTATTGTCAATGGAGATCGTGGTCGTTGGGGTACTGATGATGATATTGATTATCGTGGTTTTGCATTTGTCATTGGAACAGTTAGGCTGGCTAATTCGGCTGCTTCTTACAGTTGAAGGACATTGTTGCTGCTGCACCACTCTGTTAACGTATTTTGTGTTCATTACTGTGTTCACTGATGAGAGATTTAGAGACCACTGATGCCCCAAACTCTGCTTTACCCAGCGCTGCATAAGTCAGAGATGTGTGATCATTTGGTGCCGCCTTGTTTCCTCACGTCCAGTGGGTCAATGACATCGAGATGGACCCCATGTACCACAGCTGGCCCTCCAGCTGCCAGGAGCTGCTCCGGACCACTTTCCCCGGAGTCGTCAGGCAGATACGACGCAACTTCTTCAACCTGGTGAGCCCTGGCAGAGTGACCGAAGTAGTGGAATATTCCAGGAAAAAACATGAATGCATCTTGGTCTGGGAAGGACGGCTGAGATAGTGGGATGAATGTAAAGAACTATTCGGCTGCTGGCCGCAGCCGTTGTTGTGGATTACTCTTTCCCTCTCTACTCTCCCCTCAGATGCTATTTCTGGACCCATCTCAGGAGGGCAGTGCAGAGCTGGTAAAGCTGGCCCAGCTGTTCTACACACATAAAATCCCTCTCAGGTAGCTGCTCTGCGGCGTAGGTGTCCCTGGTTCTCATGATGACATTGCTGGTGGTTGGTGGTAGTTGGCTGGTTGGACACAGCAACAAACTCTTCAGGCCCACCCCGGCTTTCTAATGCATAGCTCTCCCCTGCTCCTCCCAAGGATAGGGTTTGTGTTCGTGGTCAACTCCGACGACAAGGTGGACGGCTTCTCCGATGCAGGCGTGGGCTTCGTCAGGCTGCTGAACTATGTGGCGGGGGAGTATGATCACGCCCAGGCCTTCTCTGCCATGGTGTCTGTGGGTGACCTTTCTTTGTAGCTTGCATGTGCTCTACACTTCTCAAATTATTTATCCTTGTTGGTGTATAAGTCGGTCCAAGGTGAATGACCCCCTTCCCCTTTGCTCGCAGTTCTCCTGGGTTGTCTGATTTGGGCACTGTGGGCTCAAGCTTGGCTTAAGGAGGACAGGAGAAGCACAGGCGCCCCCCACTGACCTGTTCTTGCAATGACAGATGTATAAGAGAGTGGCCGAGGGTGAGGCTCTGTCCGCTGCTGATGTGGCCTCCTACCTGAAGAAGAAGTTCCCCAAAGCCAGTGCGGCCAAGGTTCTGGGGATAGACACCGTGTATGATGACAGAAGGATGGTGAGTTCATGACATTGCCTGGCTAAATACAGTGTTTAGTGTGCACTATAAACCTGTCGTCCCCTTGGTATCCCGTACTTTATGACACTGCTTAGCGTGGACTATAAACGTGCTCTCCCCTCGGTGTCTCCTGCCTTATGACGATGTTTATGACCTGTTGTAGGGAGATTCATGTTTCACACTGACCCGCAGCGGGGTGGGAAGTGGCGTTAGTGCAGGAGTGTCGCTCCAAACGGCTGAGAGGAGAGGCCCCTGGCCTTCCACGTGGTGACAGGACATCCTGACCAGTAATTCACAGAAGTTCATGTTGGTCCAGGCTGGAGGAGTGTTCTACAGGAAGACGGGACTGAGCACCCTGCCCATGGCTCTATTCAACGGCGTGCCCCTCAGCAGAGAGGAGATGGACCCAGAAGAGCTGGAGACGGTGCTTCTACAGCGCATCATGGACAGCACCAGCTTTTTCCAGAGGGCTGTCCTTGTGGTAGGACTACCTGCCAAAAGCAGGCGGGGAACCCTGGGTATGCGAGTCTCTGTGGCTTTGTGGGATTGCGTGACCTCAGTGGGAATGTGCCACCAGGGCCAGCTGACCGACGACACAGACGTGGTGGAGCTCCTCATGGAGCAGGCCAACGTGGTACCGCGCATCAACCCTGTTGTCCTAAGTCCACAGCGGCAGTACCTGGACTTCACTTCCTCTCCAGGTAGGAAGGAGGTGCTGTTCATGCCCAAACAGGCATTTCAACAAGGTTGGAATGTCTCCTAAATTATATTCAGGTGGCAGAGATGTATAATTACAAGGACATCAATGTAATGTTGGTCACAGTCTCAACGCCGAGATTTTGTTTATTGCCCCTCCCCTGGACTCCTAGTTGTTGAAGATTGGGAAGATGCGAACACGTTCTCATATCTCGACTCCAGGGATAAGACTTCTGTGGTCTCCAGAAGACTGAAGTACTTAACCAAAGCCGGTAAACATTGTCTTTTTACCCTCCTTAAATGTGGGAGGAGTACTGGGAGATACTGAAATGCATCATAGAAGACTTGATGCATTTGCAGACACCACAGTGTGTTTAGACACTGTCTGTAACCTTGGCTGTGGTCCCCCATGGTGAGGAGCATGTAGGATCCCTCAACCCCCCGAATGCCCAATGTATTATGGGTCGTGTGTGGATGACAACATAGCGGCACAGTTAAAGGCCCGATCGGCACCCCCCGGGCCTCATAATTGAACGTCATCTCTTCACAGACGAGGACACAGTCCATGGTGTGACTGTCTGGGTCATTGCGGACTTCGAGACTCTGCAGGGTCGCCAGCTGCTACAGAGTGCCATCAAGCATATGGTGAGCTGCCCTGGGGCCACTTTTTAACCAAATAAATGACATCTGGGGCTATCAGGAGAACACGGTGCAGGACCTCTGTTGGAGGTACAGAACCTAGTAGGAGACTGAGGGAGATGTGAGAGTTGGTGGCTGCTTCACCCTTCTATGCATTTATCCTGCGCGGGGCTGGGTAGGGTTTAAGTGCTACTGTTAGCATGTTGTTAAAATTACACCGCAAGTTTTAAAAATAGATGGGGTTCTGGGCATCAACAGAATCATTATATCTGTCTTAATTAGCTATTTCTAATATTACTGTTAGCTGCTATTTCACATACTTGTTTTTAAAGTGGAATTACACCAACCTTCAGTTCACAGCAGCCATTTCTCAGCAGCAGACATTTTAAAATGTCTTAAATTTCACATCTGGATTTATGCAGACGCCCTGTGTTTGAGCAACATGACCATTAAATGTTCCTATTATTAGCATACGTATCAATGCTGCTGCAACACTAAATGCTGATAGTTTGCCATAATAAAGAGGGGAAAATATCTGATCGGTATTGGCAGATACTCAAAATTTCAGTATCGGACCAGAAAAAATGATACGGGGCCATCTTAAATGACACCCCTTCCCACCTCGTCTCCACCTGCAGAAGTCCAGCACCAACACGCGAGTTGGAGTCATTAGTAACCCCAGTTCCAAAGTGACCGAGGACAACACACCCATCTCCCGGGCCATCTGGGCATCTCTCCACACGCAGAGGAGCAGGGACACCCTGAGCTTTATGCAGAAGATCATCAAGGATGAGAACGCCAATCTGTTGGAGCGGGGAACCAAGATGAAGGATTTACTGGTGCAGGTGCCTCAAACCATTAGCATAAGGCTCTAAAAAGCCAAACTTCGGTAAACAAACTAATGTAACAGAGGCAATAGTCAATAAAGGCGTTTGCGGAAATGCCCAAGAACAGGGGGGTGGAATCCATGAAGTAAGATTTCTGGGTTAACTTAAGTCATGGTTGTCCAATAAGAGCTTAGGTAAGGAACATTCCTATTGGACATTCATGAATTCTAGCTTAAGCTAACCCAACTAACTGAGAAATCCTGCTTCATGGAACACCCCCCAGGTTTTTTTTTTTTTAAGCTAGTCAGCTTGAATGTGTAAGGTTGAAGTCCAGAGTACAAAGCAGGGTGGCATGTGTGGAGATCTGAGATGAAATACAGCCTGAAATATGCCAACGTAAGTTATGCAGGTGTTCCCTGGGTTGGTAGACTAGAGTGTTGGATAAATCGATAGTCTGACTGCATCTGGCACAGCTACGCAGACTTGGACGGTGTTTCTTTTAACAGACCTGTTTAATAAAAGAGGTAGGTAGAGGGCCAGTAATGCATAATCGTGAATGAATTCTGTCTAACTTTACAGACTGTGACGCCCCCTATCTCACCACAGACACATGCATATCATACCATGTTGAAGTTGTTGTTTAATGGATGACATCCATTTATGCCTTATAGTGTTTGTCTGGGCAATTTGAAGATCAGAGAGGCTCCTCCCATTTGGGGAAACCTCTGGAAGCTCGGGTTTAACCGTACGCTAAAGCTGTCTGCCACCACGGCTGCAGGGGATGGACGCAGACACCTTTGAGAAGAAGTACAACACGATGGGGGTGGAGTTCCTGCAAAGCCAGCGGCTCTTCTGTCAGGACGTGCTGAAGCTGGCAGCGGGACAGCGGGCCGTGATAGCCAATGGCAGGGTAAGTGCGCGATTGTCTGAAGCTGGCAGCGGGACAGCGGGCCGTGATAGCTGATGGCTGGGTAAGTGGGTAATTGTCTGAAGCCTGGGGTGGGACAGTGGGCCGTGATAGCCAATGGCAGGGTAAGTATGTAATCATCTGAAGCTGGGGGTGGGACAGCCGACAGTAATAGCTATTTGCAGGCTAAGTGGGTGATTGTCTGAAACTGGGGGTGGTAACATTCAGAGGGGTCAGCATGAGAGATACTTGTGTGCTCGGCGTCCCTGCTAGATCATCGGGCTGTCAGAGGAGATAGAGTTTGACACTGAAGACTTCCACCTGCTGGAAAAGATCACTCTGAGCACGTCGGCCGAGAAGATCAAAGCCAGAGTCAAGCAGATGGGGCTGAAAGCAAAAGTGTATGTTCACATCCCCATCCCCCATCTATTTCTCTCTATGAAAACTAAAATATACAGCTGGTGTTGTGTGAAGGCTGCAGGATAATTTGGGTGGGTGGGTGGATGTGTTTGAATGGGCAGTGTGTGATCATTTGAAATTTTCTGAGGCTAAATAGCAAAGCCACAATAAAAATGTCTTGCTTATTCCCTATCTGATCTCTTCCCTACCCACCTGCAGGGCCAGTGACTTGATCATGAAGGTAGACTCCCTGCTCACATCAGCTCCCAAGTCAGAGTCCAGAAGAGAGGTCAAATTCTCCAAGGACAAGCTCAGGTTGGTGAGAAAGTTCTGCAAGTGAAGGGATCCTCCTGAAGCCCTACTAATGTTCCCAGTAAGCCTTAACTCCTTTCATTGCTTTTTCCCATTTTTTGCCCCATCTGGTGAGCTGGTGCCTTTTTTGTGGTTTCTTTCTGTGTCACTGGTGCTGTAATTTCTCTCCCATCACTTTTCTGTCATGCGTGCCGTCCTCAGTGTGCTCCAGCTGTCCTCCCGTGAGGGCCAAGTGTTTTATGACGTGGTGGCCATCGTGGACCCTCTCACCAGAGAGGCCCAGAAGATGTCTTCTCTCTTGATTGTAAGAGTCCTGTCATTGTCATTTGTGTTTATCTGGTGTGATCATGTGAGGTTTGTTTTATTTGCTGAAGTATGAACTGAACTGTGATACGTAGAAATGAGGAGACTGTAAATGTGTCGAGAGCAGGTATTTATAGGCAGATACTGTTGGTAACAAATGATAAATATTTAAATGTTAAATGCATTTCTGCCTCCTTCTGCCCCCAGGTGCTGGACAAGGTGATTAACATGAAGCTCCAGGTCTTCATGAACTGCAGGGCCAAGCTCTCAGAGATGCCCTTGAAGAGGTAAGCCCTGGACACCTCCAGCTACCTTTTGTGAACTGCCCACCCACACAGAGTTCGGAAGCCAGAGAAATCTAAGGTCAATTGTGCAGTTCATCCTGCGTAAGAATGTGAGCTGTGTTTGAAGTAGAAACTATGCTTTTTTTTTTTCTTTTTTTTCTCTTTTATTCCTTTGGGCTGAAGCCATGACTGCTGGTAACTTAAGCTTGGGAAAGTTCAGTGAAAATTAGGTGGAAATTGGTGCTTTCTAACAGACTGCAAATTAGTTTCAGGGTTGAAGGCTCTACCCTGCCTCATGGCCTTTTGAGGGGCCAAACAGAGGCTTTGTTATTCAGCTGGTCGGTAAACAACCATTTATTTGTTTTATGGGTTCTGAGTTGCAAGCTTGATTTTCCACATCCTGCGTGTTCTGATCACCAGTAGCTGAATTGTTCCCCTTAGTGCCTGAACAGCCTGTACTTGTCATCCTGCTCTGGGGTCCTGACAACCTCACAGCCAGAGCAACAGGCATCGAGGTTTCTCTTAAACTTTCTAGCTGTTCATTCTGCTGGTGACTAGACCACACGGCAGCATTTAGACGGCAAGGAATAATGAGACTCAACAGGTGCGCATCAGTAATTTTCCTTTTGCAAAATATCGGGACGTTTCTTGGAGCTGTTTAATTTGATTCTCTAACTTCATTGTTCAATGCAGCCTCTGGAAAAAGTACGGGGTTTAGATTTTAGCCAGGAAATTACAGATTTACAGGACAGAATTATGTTTTTGCAGAGTGGTATTTAACTGTATAGCTACGCAGTGACCACCAGATTAGACCATCTAATATATAATATTGTATTTACCCTCTGCTCTCCATCCCCCATTCCAGCTTTTACCGCTATGTCCTGGAGCCAGACGTGTCCTTCCTGGCCAATGACACGGTGTCCCCAGGGCCGATGGCACGCTTCACAGAGATGCCCGAGTCCCCACTGCTCACACTGAACATGATCACCCCCGACAACTGGATGGTGGAGCCTATCCGCAGCCCCTATGACCTGGACAACATTCACCTGCAGGAGGTACACCCCTAACGCCACTTTGGGCAAAGGTAGCTCCTCCCCCTGCCACAAGGGAGTGGGTCACATGACATTGTTTCTGATAAGCTAATTTTTTGTGGAGGAATATCTGGTAGTATTTTTTATTTTCAAATTATTTTTTTTAAATTAGTTAGGGAAAAGAAGTTGAATAACTGTAGCAATTATGTTTGTTTTATAGCAGGACTGTGTGCGTGTTTAGTTTTTGTATGAACACACAGCGAGCCAGTTGCCGACTCGATGAGCGATCCTGCCTGTGTCAATCTGGTCCCAGGTCAGCGGCATGGTGTCTGCCGAGTACGAGCTGGAGTACCTGCTACTGGAGGGGCACTGCTTCGACCAGTCGACCGGGCAGCCTCCCCGGGGCCTGCAGTTCACCCTGGGCATGAGCCGTGACCCACTAATGCAGGACACCATCGTCATGGCCAACCTGGTGAGCCTCGTCCACTCAGAAATGAGCCAGCCTCTGTGTGCATGTCGTCTGTAGACATATTCTCCACTGCAAGGCTATCATCACACCATCAGTTAGCTTGATACCCAAGACCCGCACTTGTGTGGGCACATAACTCTGCTGGCTCTCTATCTCTTTATGTATACGACAGGGCTACTTCCAGCTAAAGGCTAATCCGGGAGCATGGATCTTAAAACTGCGCAAGGGGAGGTCTGAGGAGATCTACCAGATCCTTTCGTGAGTGTCTCCTCCCTGCTCCGCTGGCATTGTGTCCATACTGTAGTCCTGTGTTTGGATTCTTCTCTTACCCCTCAGATTGTGGTGCAAGAGAGACATCGCCCTCTGCTGTCGGTGAGGGCAGCGTCACTATAGAAATCGAATATTTTAGGAAGGTGCCGGGAACTGATGACACTGTGCCTATTACCAAGTCTCAGATTTATTTATCGTTTTTGTTTGTTGGCTTGTTTGTTTATTATTGTCTTGTTGTGGTTTGAGAGCTAGAGGCTGAGTGGTGGGTGAAGGGGCCAGGAAAGGGTAGTTTTGTATGGGGGGTGATTTACGCCACCCAGTGGTTAGGGCTGGGATGTGAAAACATAGTTCTGCTGTAGATGGCCCTCGGGTTCAGTGACCCCATGGATTCTGGCCTTTGTTGTCTTCGTAATGAGGGTGCTGTCACTGTTGAAGAGAGGTGAATAAAGTACCTGAGGACACTGTCAGCTAAGGGTGAGTTCATCGGTCAGCCACGCCGTCCCGGTATCACGCTCATCGGTCAGCCGCGCCGTCCCGGTATCACGCTCATCAATCAGGCACGCCGTCCCGGTATCACGCTCATCGGTCAGCCGCGCCGTCCCGGTATCACGCTCATCGGTCAGCCGCGCCGTCCCGGTATCACGCTCATCGGTCAGGCACGCCGTCCCGGTGTCACCCTCTCGCCCTCTTCCTCTGTTCCAGCCATGGCGGCACAGATTCTCCTGTGGAGGAAGGTGATGTGATCGTGGTTCTTAACAGCTTCCACAGCAAGATCATCAAAGTCAGGGTATGTGCTCCTTATCCAGGCACACAGTCAGGTGGCATGATTAATTCACGCCTACCGAAATCCTCCATATTGTCTTTTGCTGGCCTGTTCCTGCATCTGAAACTTAATCTTCTTATTCAGTTACATGTAATTTATTTTTCCAGGTCCAGAAAAAGCCAGGCAAAATAAACGAAGAGCTCCTCAGCGATGGCACGGAGACCAGAGGCCTCTGGGAGTCTGTAACTAGGTGCTACTCCTACTTCTTTCATTACGTCCCCTAACCATTAGCCTCTCCTCTTTGTAGAAAAGATGAGCGACTCGCTCTCCACAATGGCTGCTGCCCGTGGCCTCTGTGTGGTTAAACGTTTAAAGGCCAGTTCATACTTCACTGTGGCGCATGCGCTTTCTTGGGGACGTTCGTGCATGCGGCACCTTATGTTCATGCTACATTTGGCTACACGCTCGGTGCATGCATACAGTAGTGATATTCCACTCGACCAGCAGAGGGCAGATGTATTGCAATAAATACAAATACAAGCAACATGGGCAGCTTGGCTTGGGCAGCACAATGGTAATATGTTATGCAGCAGTATTCTGAAACCATTATTACCAAATTAGTTGACCGAAATTCATCATCAAAATTTCAAAGTCTTTGAATAGTGCTACTTTTTAACATACCATATACCTCGGTATAATGTTTGGACAGTGTGAAAAATGAGATATGCGGGTACCTCTAACCTTCCTCATACAGCTGCTCACCATAACCACAACAGCAACAACAACAGTTTTGCAGCTGTGAAAGTCCACACTGCCGCCTATTGGAAATACCTAATCAGTTATCTTGCACATGCATGGTCGATGTGCCCGAATGTGCACGATTGCTACTAGGCATAAAAATCTGGGTTGCAGTTGTCCACAGCCGCAACCGAAAGTGCATGCAGAAAAGTGAAATATGAACTGGCCTTAATCCCACCCTCCGTCTAACCACTTGATCTGTGTGCTCTTCATTTGCCCCTGGCTTTGTGCAGCATGTGGAGTGCTTTAGAGAGAAGGTAGGAAGCATTTCCTCGCTATCTGCTCCAGTCACCCTCTAAGGCTGCAGTTGTTCAGCATCCGTTTGGGGGCTGAATTTCTCATCGGTGTCCTTTGGCTGTATGCGTTCACAATGTATGTTTGTGACTTTATACTCTTTCTCCATGTCTTTGGGTATATTTAACAATTTTATGAGTATGTGTTTTTTCATTTTACATTAGTTACCCTATTTTAGCTTACAGATAGCATTCCTGACAGTGTCACTGGGGTTGAAGGGTACAGGCATGTGTGCGCCAGTGAGGCTTTTCTGATGGGAGATGATGGATTTCACTAAAAAGATTATTGAACAGGCAGAAAGGGGTACTAATTCGGAGACTCCCTCCACATTGGCCTCTTGTACCAGTAATTAGCTGATCTCCTGGCTTCTTGTTACTGAAGCCAGAGGGGATCAGCTCCCAGTGATCGTCAGATCCTGCTCCGAAATGCACTTTTTAGCATTAGATGCTGGTAATTTCAGTATTAGTTTGCTGATTAGTTTGCTCTCGCTTCATTCCCCATGAGTTGAACCTCATGCTGGTCAGACCTAGTGTTGCCATAAAGGGACAGCCTCTCCCTCCATGGAGTGGAAACCAGTACCTGGTGTGTTCCCCTATCTTTCACAGCATCACCGGTGCCTCCTCAGAGGAGGAGTCCGAGAAGACGACCGAGGATGTTCTCAACATCTTCTCTGTGGCCTCCGGACATCTGTACGAGCGCTTCCTGAGGTGGGCAGGTTCTTGCCTTACACTTGGCTTTTGCTTGTTCTCCTCCAGCTCCCCCCGTCAGTCCCTCCCACCCCCCACTTTTGTCTCTTTTCCAGAATAATGATGTACTCTGTTCTCCAACACACCAAAACCCCTGTCAAGTTCTGGTTCCTCAAGAACTACCTTTCACCTTCCTTCAAGGTAATGACCCCCCTCGCTTCCATCTCTTATTGCCAGCACATTTCTCTTGTCTGCTGCCTGTCGGTGTGGAGGTCACTCTTGCGCTTAACAATGACAGGGTGGTTGAGGAAGGCCCTTGCTCTATGTGCGGAATCATACACTGATCCCCATGTGCCACAAAAAATAATCAAAGAAGACAGTCTTAGTCAGAGCTGTGCACAAACAAGTTTGAAGGGGCACTGCAGTGACATTTGAGGAAGTCCAGCATGGGCAGAAATGGTAAGACCGTGATTTAGTTTGTAAGCAATAGGTGTCTTTCTAAACCGCAAACCTACAGAGTTACTTGCACGGGAGTTTCCTGGCTTGTTAGGAGTTGAACTTTTACTGCTGACAGGTGTTCAGTCCTTCTGAAGGTGCAGACGTGTCCTTCGCCTCAAGGTAGCTGGTTTCTGGAAGGACAGTTAGAGGATCCACCTTTCAGCAAGGCTGCTTTATGGTGACTTTTTAGGGCTTGGAATACAAACATCTCGCCCAGATGTGTAGGGCAGTTGAGCTTGAATTCTCTTACATCCAAAACCACTTCTTCTGTTGTTTTTCCGTGCTTGAGGAGCGTGGTAATGCGTGGCCCACACTATGAAACCTTAGGACTTTGGAGGGCCAAACTTTTCAAATGTACCTCTTGTGCACCCAGGAGTCCATCCCGCACATGGCCGAGGCCTACGGCTTCCAGTATGAGCTGGTCCAGTACAAGTGGCCACGGTGGCTGCACCAGCAGACTGAGAAGCAGCGAATCATCTGGGGCTACAAGATTCTTTTCCTGGATGTGCTCTTCCCCCTTGCTGTGGACAAGATCATCTTTGTAGACGCAGACCAGGTGACTTTAGCAGTGGTCCAAAACCTGCAAAATCTGTGCACTTAACATGCTGATCAGGTTCATATGTCCTAGTATTTGGTGATCTGGGTCCTCAGCTAGAGCTACTTGCACGTGTTTGAGTGCCCTCTTAATTTTAGCCACCAGGCCATGTTGTGACCCAGGCTGCTCCCATCCCCTCAGATTGTCAGGGCTGACCCGAAGGAGCTTCGTGACCTGGACCTGCAGGGCGCCCCCTACGGTTACACGCCATTCTGCGACAGCCGCAAAGAGATGGAGGGCTACCGTTTTTGGAAGTCTGGCTACTGGGCCTCACACCTGGGGACCAGGAAGTACCACATCAGGTAGGCGTCTTGTGTGTGTCCATGGAGGAGTATGTTTCCTCACGTCTGCTTTTTTAATCCAATATTTTTGTTTTTTTCCATCCAAGTTGAAATAAATACAGTGCTCACATAGTCCTGGGCACTTGCTTAATTCTGAAAAAATGTTATAAATTTATTGGTTTCGTAACAAAAGTCCATTGACAAGCAATGCTTAACATATCTGCCTATACCCTCTGCACAAACATTTTCTTTGTATTGAAAGTGCCATAATTTTTTGACTGACTCATTCAGTTCTTTTCCTGCCATTTTGCTGTTAATTGCGATTGTAGTCACTGACTCCCAAAGGGATACTTAACACAAATGTTTGGTGTTTTAGTCACTGCAGAGGTGTCACTAATTGAAAAGCCCCCATTGAGACTGCTTGTCAACTTTTTAACTCCAAACAGAATAATAATTTGGGTTTCAATTTATTACTACTTGAATGTGTTACTTAAATCTACTGGTTCTTTTTAATGCAATATATATTTTTTGTAATCAGATTAATAAAATATTAATTTTTCTTCTAAAACCAATAAATGTGCAACATTTTTACTAAATTAAGCAAGCATTCCAAGACTTTCTATGAGCACTGTAAATGTCTACCATCTTCTGCGAAACTCCGAAAGGAGGATCTTCATGTCAGACTTCTCATGTTGTTGCTTGTGACATTCACAGACCACCTCCCCCACCGCTGTCCCAGGCAAACCTGATTTGCCCCAGAGCATAGTGGTGTATGTTCATGACCATACATTGTCCTGAAAGCCAGCAGAATATGAATCATCACGTACTAGCTTGGTGCACAACCTGAGACTCCCAATGGCGCAATAAGCCAGTCATTCATCCTATTGTTACACCCTGAAGCTGTTTTGTTTATGAAAGCTTCGTTTTCATTTTTTTGTGAATATGTTCATGGGTTCGTTTCCTGACTCTGGAGATAAAGCCATCTGTTATGACGAATCCTGAGCATTAGTTTACTATTACAGATCCAAATGTTGGGCTAAAAAACAGATTCTCACTTATGGTGGTCACATGGCCTGCATGGCAATTGTAGGTATCATCAAGGACGATGAACGGCACTGGGGGGGAACCTCTGGGTAATGAACCTCTGACTGAAAAATGTGATGTAAAGGATGGATCCGTTTTGTTTTCAGATGAGATCAAAATGTCTGTCTGGTGCGTATAATTTCCCTCCTCTTCAGTATCTCCAGATTAATCAGATATCCCCCCCTCTGAATTGTTCCAGTCACTGTTTGCTTTGAGCCCCTGATGCAGGTCATGCATTTCCTTATGAAACCTGATCAGTTATGCTCTCACAGTGCCCTGTACGTTGTGGACCTCAAGAAGTTCAGAAAGATAGCAGCTGGAGACCGACTGCGAGGCCAATACCAAGCCCTGAGCCAGGACCCCAACAGTCTGTCCAACCTTGACCAGGTGAGGGGGCCGTGGCCGCTCATGGGGAGGGGGCTTCTCTGCCCACGGACTGCCTTCCTGCTGCGGGTTTTGGTGCCTTTCATCTGAGAGAAGGTGACCCTCTATCTGGCCTGGGGACTATAGAGCTGAGAGAGAATGCAGACCGTCGCTGGTCTTATGCTGTGACTCCCAAGGACCCGCGAGTGTTCTGTAGGGTCTTGTTTAAGATGATCATTCTGTAACCTCTGCTGTCTGTTAAAGCTTCTTTCTGGTGGAATGTTTCTAAATGGAAATTCTCTTCTTATTAAATAACTTTTTTGTTTTCCTTTTTTGCTGTTATTGGTTATTATTAGTCTGTTCTCTGTAGTCACTTGTTGTCTGTGCAGGGTTCAGCTTTTCTCCATTGATAGGCTGTTTATCATACCCAGGACCTCCCCAACAACATGATCCACCAAGTGGCGATAAAGTCCCTGCCCCAGGAGTGGCTCTGGTGCGAGACTTGGTGCGACGACTCCTCCAAGGCAGCTGCCAAGACGATCGACTTGGTCAGTCCCTTCCACCACAAGGGGAAAACTGGATGTGGGTGATTTAAAAAAATAAAAAATGCATTAATGTGAACCGTGTGTAGGTCTGAGAAGTCGGATCTTCTCCCAGCATCACCGCCCCGCCTTTCTCAAATGTTGCCTGGTGGTATGGTTTCTGGCAGCATTACTGCTAATGGGCTTCTGAATGCTGGGCTACCTGTTCACCATTGAACTATGCTGCCCCCTGAAGGCAAAAGACTGACTGTGCTGACATTGAAACATAGAAAAATTTGTTTTTTGATTGTCCACCCGTATGTGTAGTAGGTATGAAATTGATAGAAATTTTATCAAGAGATCAAACAAAGCCTAAGTGACCTGGTTTTGGTTATGAATTAGTCTTGATAAAATGTACATTTACGGTGTTTTGCCTTCGTACCATGCCTTCTCTGGCTGCGGAGGTCCTCTGCACATCTGCGTCAGTTAATCTGCTCGTCTCTCACTTAATTCCCATGGCAGCCTTCCCAGCCTCATCCATCTAAAATTCCTCACATCCCTCCAGCGCTATGAAACCAGGAGCGGGTCTCTCGAGGCTGCCGACCAGCTGACGGTGCTGAAATCGGCAGTCATTGACACACTTGGGCAGCTGCCACCTTTTTCAGGGGCTTGGATCGTCATGGGGCTGGCTGCTTATGGCCTGTTAGGCATTCATTAGTGGATTGATATAGTCAATCTGTGTACAGTTTCACACCTTTAAAAAGGCTGGAAAATATATAAAGTTTAAATGTTCACCCTCAAGTTAAATTATGCACTTTTGAAATACATGAGCAGATATTAGCAGGTGCTTTCCAACTGGTGCGTTGGCACTGAAAGTGTGTGTGATGGTTTTTTTTTCCCCTCCCCGCTATTAAACGATGTGATGAAGGATTTTTATGAGGGAGTTTGGGGAATTTTGGCCCAGCTTCATAGGACTGACCATTTGGAGTGGTATCATGAGACACTGGGAATCTTGCATTTGTGAGGAGCTTTTTTCAACTTTCAGGTTTTAGGGTATGTGTGTTGACCAACCACGTCCATTCCTCCGCAGTGCAACAACCCCAAGACCAAAGAGCCCAAGCTGGCTGCTGCCATGAGGATCGTTCCGGAATGGGTGGAGTACGACCGTGAAATCAAGGAGCTGCTGAAGAGGGTCCAGAAGCAGACCGGAATCAGACCATTAGCTGACTGGGATGGTGAGGAGCATTCTGGGAAGACAGTCACCCACGATGCCGCTGGGGTTGAGTCACTCTGGCCTTTGGGGAGCTGGTGCTCTGCCTCTTCAGTCACGAGTGCCATAGACATGTATTAGACATTCATTATGGGATGGACATGGGGTTATACGTCTGTGAATAAGTGCAGAAATATTGGCATTTAACATGGTATTCTTTGATTTTCGTATTATCAATGTGCTTTAGACTTTTAATTTTGGTTGCTTAGTTATTTGTGGACAGAAATGATTCCTCATCTCCTTTTGTTTTTTGTATTACAGCAATTCCCCGGGATGAGCTTTAGCATTGGATGTAGCTATGCTATGGAGCTATGGAAGTCTGGGAAGAATACTGCTGCTTTAGGTGAACTCTGCCAGAGAGGACCATCCACATTGTGAAATTGGGGTAAACAGATTATGCCAGCGATTGCATCTCTACAAACAAAGCATGTAAACAAGGACCACAGCCTTCAAGTTTGCCACGGAGCGGAAAGGAGCTCTTTTCATACCAGTGTTGGCCTTGGTACCCGTCATGGCTTTTTTTATATATATATATATATATATATATATATTTTCTTTTCACAAAAGAAACATTTGCACTGCGGCTTACAGTTTGCCTTTGTACCAGCGAGATACATTCCTAAATTATACCACCGATTTAATAAGGCTGTGTTTTATTTGCTCCATTTTTGTTCCATTGTTTAATTATGATCCCTGAACATTAGGTCTGACTTAAATTGTCATCGACATTTTCACCTTGGCAGGATATATTGGCGCACTTGAGATTTGGCTGGAAAAAAAGCCCTAATTACCTGCTAAGAGGGGTGCAGGATCCTCAGAGGTCCTCAGGAGTGTTGATGGTCTGTTGCTGTGGATGGGGCACAGTATGGAGGTCAGCAGCCTCCCCCTTATTATGGTGGTTTATTGACTGTGTCAGAAGCCAACAGCACACCTCTTACTGTGACCAAACGGCAGCTTTCTCCACATCTGGAATACTCTACCCTCCTACCTGCAGTGTACCTTCAGCTATGAAATAACTCTTGCTCTGTTAATGAGTTTGTTGCCCTTTATACCTCAGCCAGGTACTTTGGTATCAGCCAGTTAAAGCCATTCTGTCAGGTGGGGCTGTGAAATACCGCAGTTAATTTGGTGCTTCATTCTATATCACTGCACTTGGCTGTGTTGGTACGGTCCTTTAAGTTATGGTAAGTAAAGTATAAATTATTGCCTCACAGTTTTAAAGGTCTCTTGTCCTCAGGAATAAAAATATCTGGATGAATCTTAATTCAACAAGTTTATCCAATTTTTTTTTTTTATTTTTATTTGTATAGCACATTTTCACAACATTACATTGTGTCAAGGAGCTTCACATTATCCCGGCCCAAAGCCCCCAATGAGCAAGCCAGAGGCGACAGTGGCAAGGAAAAACTCCCTAGAAGGATGAAACCTTGGGAGGAACCAGGCTCAAAAGGGGAGCCCATCCTCCAGGGGCCGGCAGAGGAAGTCAAACAAGCAAGATGGCAAAGTCCCAATTCACAGTCCCAAGTTTATGATTTGAGTCTCAAAGCGGAGCGCAGTCAGGTGCTGGTGCTGCTTCAGATGGCAGGACGAACAGTGGTACAGCAGCAGGGCATATAGGAGAGACATCACAGGCAGAAGGGCGAGCAGGCCGGAAAGACACCACAGGTAGTGGAGATGTCGTAGGCAGCGGGGTAGGCAGGATATCTTGGTAATTTGGGGTCTCCAGGCAGCACACCCAGGAGGAGTAGGGGGAATAAAATGTGCAATTAGCCAAAGTAGGGGAGACTAGAGGTGAGTTAGGTGACAGTTCGGTGAGTGCGATATGTAAACTCCAGCAGATATTTCTATACAGCATAAGTAGGAGCTAGAGGCAGGTGAGAACACAGGCATGGGGAGTCCCTGAAATGTCAGCACTCCAATTCCATGAGGGAGTGTGAAGCTAGAGTGACAGCACTGACAGTTCATTTCATCCATAGCCAATGACACTGATCACCACCCAGCTCTACGCCTCACACTATAGGTCCAACTGGGAGTAAGCAGTTACTTGGAGTGGGCATTACAGTAGCCTAGTCTGGAAGTTGTAAAGGCATGTATTAGTTTTTCCGCATCATGAACGGAGAGCATCTTCTGAAGCTTGGCTATGTTCTGTAGATGGTAGAACACAGTTCTAGTAATACTTCTTATGTAAGCATTGAAACATAGATCTGAATCAAGGAGGACTCCAAAATCTCTGACCACCAAGGTTGATGATGTCAAACTTATTTTGAGCAGCCTTGGGTCCAACCAGCAGTACTTCTGTTTTTTCTGTGTTTAACATAAGGAATTTTTGTGCCATTCAGCACCATATATCTAGTATACAGTCTTCTAACCCAGAGAGTTGTCATGCCTCATCTGTGTATCATCAGCATAACAATGAAACCCAACACCATGATTTCTAATAATGTTACCAAGTGGTGGACCCAGCACTGATCCCTGTGGGAAACCATATTTGACTTTAGCGGGCATAGAAGATTCATTGCTCAAGCAGACAAACTGATAACGATCAGCTAAATATTAGTGAGCCAGTAGGTAAGCCTGTATCCCAAAGCTCCATGGAGGTACTGGGGCTTCCTTGAAAGCTTACCCAGGTTAAGATGCACCTTCCCTTGGGTAGGGATCCATGGGAGTTCCTGGTCCAAGTTCCAACCTTAAGTATAACCCTAAGTTTAACCCTATGTTGGAACCCTATCTCCAACCCTAAGTCCTGACGGCAACCCATGGGTCCTGGAGGTCCATGGAGGTGCCAGGGTGTCTGTCTGTCCTTCCAAGTTCGGGTACAGATCCATCCTATTCCGTGGTGCAACCCTAAATAACCCTAGGGTTAGGGTTAGAGCGGGGGTTGGTGGGAGATGAACCTGGGTGACTGTGGGTGGTACTCTGGGGTCTGGAGGAGTAATAGGACCCAGAATGATGCCAAGTAAAGTAGAGTGTCGTTTAACTGCAGACATTCTTTTGCAGTCACGAGCGGGCCCATGTGGCCAACGTCTCCATTGCAGATGGAACCCTTTACCGCTAGATGGGACCAGTCATTGTTATCAACTGCAATTAACAGACCTGTTAGATGATTCACAATTTTGCCCATTTTTATGCTACTTATTTCCATGGTGCAATGTCTCAAAGGTACAACAGCTTCCAGTAAGATCAACGTTGTTAAATCACAAGAATATATCCCCATTCTTTCAAAAGTCCTGGGGGTTTCTAGCTATTGCAAAGATAAAAGGGGCTAAGTCAAGTTTGCCTGGGGCTTGGTTTTCTTTTTCTTTCTTTTTTTTGAAGGAAGATTGGCATCAGGGCTAAAATACTCCAGGCTATGCTTAAAATACTTGGGGCTATAGTCCCGGGTGATTGGACCTAACACCGCCTGTGCCCATGTCCCTCAAATACTAACCGTGTAAGATAGACCATCTCTAACTGGACTTGCTAACAGAACATAAGGCTGATTTGGCTTCAGTTTAATGTTATTAGATTCAGAAACACGGGGTTAATATGATGATATGAGATATTGTGTATTAGCCATGCAAGAAAGTTTTTCCTAAAGCTAATGAAATACATGATGAATTTCTCCTGATAAATATTAAAAATTAATTATGATGATAATAGTAATAGTATGGTAATAATTAATTATTAAGACTGCAAACATAACCTTGCAGGCTTCATGGGGGGGGCCTCAGGCTTACCTTCCAGAGATTCTTTTCCGATCATCAAGTCTATTAGCAGAAGAGGGAATGTGGGCTGGTGTTTTATATCCATACATGCCTGGACAAAGTCTGGAGGACACCACACGCCCCGGCAGACATCATGCACCCTTGCAGACACCATGCATCCTGGAGCACACCATGCACCCTTCCAGACACCATGCACCCTGGAGCACACCATGCACCCTTGCAGACACCATGCACCCTGGAGGACAGCACGCACCCCGACGGACACCATGTCCCAGCCTGGCTAGGATTGTGTTAAAAAATTGTATAAGGAAGACTTCTACGTTTTTCTGTCACCAGAGCCCATCCCCACAACACTGCATTTTTAGCTCTTAATCTTAATCTCAGTCCACAAGGGGGAGCCATCTGGAACTCAAACCCACACAAACCCATTTTCAACAGCTCAAAATGTTTAGCTTCCTCTTCTATAAACTTGCACACTTAGAAAAAAATCTGATCTGTTTTCATACCCAAATCAACAGATAACAGATAGAACAGGCTTAGCCATCAGTAACAGGTAACACTTGCTGATTTAGCCAAATCCAGAAAAATTTACTGCTCATGAATTTCTTTGTATACCTCCGATTATACTGTTGGTGCTGAATGTTATAGTACATGCACAGTCCAGATCTGAAAAGTTACTGATTTGAAACAAAGTTATACAGTGTGTATCTGATCCCTTACAGAGTCTCCATCATTCCAAAAGAAGCAAAGAGAAACAGAGGTACAGAGTTACTGGAACATGCCAGAGAAATTGGGGGGGTCTCTGTAGGGCGGGGCTCGAGCTGTTTGTCAGCACAGAAACTCCCCCTGGGCACAGGAGAGGTCCTGCCCCCAAATCCTTCTTGGCCTGGTGTTTTTTACCTTACTTGCAATTGCAGCAGTGCTATTAGCTTTCCAGACTTCCACAAAGTCCCTCCCTCATTCTCTCTCTCTCTCTCTCTGCCTCTCTGCCCCCCTCCCACCACCTTTGCAGCAGTGCTATTAGCTTTCCAGCCTCCCACAAAGTCCCCCCCCCCCTCTGTTTCTCGCTCTTTCCATCTCTGCAGCAGACGTGCATTCATCAAGTGAGCACTGGTGGCTCTAGGCTTTTCTCCTAGGGGGTGAGAGACCCAACCAGTCATTGATCCAGATAAATACATTCATAAAAAACACAAGATTACAATAAAATATTATTATACATTTTTCATTAATTATTACAGTAACTTGTTGTACATTGATATGACTAACACCTGGCTTATTTTCAAATATTATTTAACATTATGTTTTAATTTTATTGAACCTAATATCTTCAAGTTCATTTTTATGTGACCAACAGGGGGAGCAATTGCAACCCTAGTAAAATCACCTATGCTAGCTCAGGACCTAGGAACGCCCAGGCTGACATGCCTGCCCCATCGCCTGGATTCCTGGCTGTAGCTGTATGCCTTTTCCCTGGCACCGCCTACCCAGCCTTGCTGGGCCCATTGCCGACGTTTCATGGTGAGGTGGAAATGTGCCTGGGTAGTAATTATCATTCTTATAATTATGATTCAGAGTGATGCTGAGGCCCAGTCTGGAATCCATGAAACAGAAAGCCTTGTGCTTAATCAGAAGGGACTCCAGTTTAAGGATAAAGCGATGCTTAATGAGCTAAATATGTGAATGGACTTTTCCTCATTTATATTATTGAACCAAATGATAGAGTTGAGGAACCCATAAGGAACATCAGATGGCAAGTACTGCTCACCTGGAAGTAATAATGAAGACCCAAATCCCCCCCCCCCGACCTGGGGTGTATGTCTCAAAAGATTCAGTTTTTGGACTCATTCTGTTGCACGCTCCCGTCTGGAACGACAGTGCTGTGACAGGGACCACAGCACTCTCACCAGGACTACAGTGCTTTGACAGGGACCAACAAGGACCACAATGGCCTAGCTCTCCGAAAGGGACTGATGGGGACCACAGCGCTCCTATAGGGACCACAGTGCTCTGACAGGGACTGCAGCCCTCCAAGAGGGACCAAAGCACTTCAACATGGACTAACAGGGACCACAGCGCTCTCACCAGGGCTACAGCACTCTGACGGGGATTGACAGATACCACAGCACTTCGACGGGGACCACAGCGGTCCGATGGGGATGGATGGGAAACCCACCGTTCGAATGGGAACTGATGGGGTCTACAGCACTTTCATGAGGACTGACAGAGGCCTCAGAGCTCCAACGGGGACTTATGGGGACTACAGTGCTCTGATGGGGACTGACAGAGACCACAGTGCTCTGACGGGGGCCACAGCCCTCCAATGGGGACCGCAGCGCTCGGGATGAGCTTCCTCAGTAGCTCTCTGCGACTTCCTGCTGACCTTCTCTCAGTGTGGGATGCAGGCTGACCTTTCAGAGGAAGCCTTCTGATGTTTCTGCACCAATCCACCGTAGGACTGTGTCAGAGGATGTGGTCGGATCAAAGACAGGCATCATCGAGTGAAAGGAGGACCGGGATGATGATGGCAACAATAGCAATAATAATAATAATTTATATTTACTGTCATTAGTAACACTCTCTAACATCCCCAGTATTTATCATCTAGTGTATTATGTTCTGTTAGCTCAACTTGTCTTATTGCTGTAGGTACCCAGTGAGGTACCTGAGACCAAAGAGGGTACAGGCAGTGCTTGGCCAATCAGTTTGTCCTGTTCATTAGGTTACTTTCATTCAGTCTAACAAGTGCAGAGGTTGCTACAGTTCAATCTGGACATTTGGCTGGCACGCCAACATGTTGTGGGCACGACCTCACCTCGGGGTTGGCAGGTGCTTCATGTCATCCTGGTATGGAGGGTGCAGATGGGATGAAATTGCCAGGAAAATGTCAGAGTGAGGCCTCGTGCCATGTGGCTGCTCACTGATCCGTACGCAGCATTTGATTCAGCCATTGATTTGGCCATCACCCTACAAAGAATTTGATTTATGAGGGTTACAGAGCTGCAAGTAGACACCACTCCTTTTTTGGGCCGCTCTGTTCATGCATAAATATTGGCATTTGTGTGTTTATTGCAATATTCTGTGATTTTTCAGCTTAAATCATCATGATTGGGTTTGGATTTGGCTGGATGCAGCTGAATTTTATCCCATAATCGCTAATATGAAGGTCAGGGTTTGTAAAGCTGTCTGTGAACCCTAGGAACCCACATTCCAGGCAAGAAGACCTGATGCGGATGATCTTGGGATGTTCACTAAGGTTAGCAGGGACGTTCCTGATATCAGGGAATCCAAACTAACAGAAGAAGAAATGAGATACATGGCAGCCTCACTCCAGTGATTAAGTGGCCTGGTGAAATTGCTTTCACAAAGTGCATAAAGCCATAAATCATAACGCAATTGCACTTCAGATACTCATTAAAAAATAAATAACTTTCTTAAAGGGAAACTAACTTGTTTTAGAGGGTGAATGGCTGAATTAATACCGCTTGGGGGGGGTCATTACATCCGACGTCGAGTGCTTGCTAAGTGAGGGGGTTCCAGAAGCCGATCTTAATAACTATCTTGTCAATGAGCTCAGTTAAAGTAGATGAAGCCTTCAGCTGGGGTGCCATCTCTCACGGCGCGTCACATTCATCTTGCCTCCACCCAGCCTCCCTGTACAAAGCCTCTGTGCCTGCAAGCTCAGGCTTTCCATTACAGGACGTCCTGGACGGCTCGACCCAGCCTGCCTTCCCTGTATCTGTATGGATGTCAGGATTAAATAAGCTCCATGGTGAGTTAATGAATCATATCAGTGGAGGCGGAAGTGAAACAGCCAGGCTCTGCTCTGCCTGGTGTCTTAATTAACTACATCCATGCGATGGGAGTGTGGAGGCAAGCCGGCTCTTTAATAGCCTCCCTTATTCAGTGTGGTCTCAGCTCAGCCAGATCGATTCCCTCTGTCCTTGACATGCATGTCTGCTGGGAATATTGCAGCGCTAGAGGCTGCAGAATGCAGATACTCTTCATTTCTAAAATGCACATAGAAGTGCATATTTCCTGTGGCATTTATTGCGGTGTAGGCATCCCAGAAGAAGGATGTACAGATGTTCCCCTGAGAACTTCCGTTTTCTCCCGCAGTTTGCCCCTGAGTCTGCGATTATGCGAGTGTGTGCCCTACGATGGACTGGAATCCCATTGAGGATGTCCCCTGCTTTCTACCCATGATTCCTGGGGTATTCTTCAGGTTCACTATGACCCTGTACTGGACAAGCCATTCAATGGATGAATGTAGATTGAAGGAATTATGGATGGCTGGGGTAAAAGTCATCCTGATCTAGAGCTCAACTTTAGAGAAATGGCAGAAACGTCAGTACTCCTCAATACATAAATAAATCATGCATGCTTAATATACTGTACTCTAATCCACTAAATTGGGCCATTGTGATTGGGATAAGATCTGTCACAGGGTATGCATTCACTGATGTCATAGGGTATGCGTTTACTGATGTCATAGAGTATGCATTCACTGATGCAGTCATGAAGTGGGGGAAATTTAGAGTTACTGTCTTCTTGTCTAGCAGGAAACCTGCACCAAGGACACCAAGTCTGCAAGGTGATTAGCCACTGGGCCATGCCTCGTCCTCCAAAGTAATGAAATTACAGGGAAATGGGCAAAAAGAAGCAGGGTGAGCTCTGTGAGTATAAATCAGGGCCATGCAGTCCATAGTGATTGCCATGGGGAGCCGAGGAGGATGGGGGGGGGGGGGGGGGGGCCTGGGGGGATGACCGCGGGGGGGGGCCGAGGTAAAAC
>JAODKC010000001.1:39789963-39800573 GCA_026777985.1 Mormyrops attenuatus
GTCATTCAGATGCGATAGAAGGTCTCTAGATCGGAGTAGAGGCTGGGGGGGAATTGTAGTGGGGTGGAGTGTTCGTGCGCTAAAGACGTGATGATTTGGAGAGAGGTTGCGATGTGAGGTGGAGGGTTTGGGAGTGGGTGGGGGTGGTGGCTGGAAATGTTGGAGTTCAGCAGGCAGTCTTGTGTTTCCTGCACTGTCGCTGAGAGAGCCCCAGTCCAGGCACAGGCTGACGCACACAGATAGGAGCAGGCAATGACAGCAGTCTACTCAGACGCTACCTCTAGACAGCCGTTAATCTGCAGAGACTGCCGCGCCAGGAGCACCGGCGTGCGCACGAAGCTCCGGGGCTCAGCTCAATGAGGTGGGAGGATTGTTTTTTTATGACTTGTTTGAATAGGACTTTGCTGCAGTATTGGTGCATTCCATGTCAGGGTGGGGGGGGGGAGGGATCCAGCAGCTTACGTCTGGGAATCGCGGCGCGGAGCAGCTGCGCTCGTGGCTGTTCCAGTTCTGCGTGCGGAAATGAGCTTATGCAGCAAGGCTGCTGCCGCTGCGTCCAGGGAAGGAAAGGGAAGAGCGGCCGTCCATTAGCGGCCATCCAGCGCCTCTGTTTCCATGGAGTTCTGGTATCAGGCTTTTTCTACCCGTAGCTGTGTGTGTTCTTCACATCTGTCTTCCATCTGTCTGTCTCGTTCCCTCGTTCTCTCTCTCTGCAGCGTAGAGGTCCATGTGCGTGTCCTTCTAAGACCAGCCGGACGTTTTTAGTCCCGATAAGAAACAATTCACTGCCAATCATGTTGTTAGTGACGTGTTTTGAAAGAGTTTAATTTTGGCTAATTTATCCCCAAGAAAGTGTGATGGCTTAAAGGCAAGTGTATGTACTTATAAAAGACTTGGTGTAATTTTAATGGGGGCTCCTGTTTTTCATAGTCATTTTGAAGTGACCAGGGCTGTCTGAGAAAAAATACTTCACTCGCCTTGAGACCATCACATAGACAGGAAATGTGTGGAAGGTGGTCTTTTCCCGAGCTGTTTAAAAACAAAAAACAGACCTTCAAAGCCAGAACCAGTGCCATTAAGTGGAAGGCCTAGATAGGATAGAATATCTTTAAACTTGTCCTCTTTCTGGTCCCGGGGTATAACCTCTCTAGATGGTTAGAGTGGCCGTTTCTTGTACGTTACTGCTGTGCAGTCTGTCAAGCTTAAAAAAGCTGAATCATTCGGCCAGAGCGATAGTGTAACTCTCTTAAGTCAGCAGTCAGTTGCATCTTTTTTATAACAATTTAACAATGTTTTCTTGAATTGTATATGCTACTCTAGAGGTTTTCCATCTGCATGTCCCTGGTTGTGAGATTAGTCGGCATTTTTAGAGAAGCGTTTTGCCACAGGGTAACATCAGCGGACTACACATGGGCGGCATGAGTTTCACTGGCCCTCGGCGCCTCGCTAGTGGGGTGGACCGCTAATTGGATTACAAGGCACTTGCTAACTCTGTGCACTGGGGAAGCCAGCTCTGGTGGCTCCCCTCCTGGGTCTGCCTGTGGATCGAAGCTGTGGCTGGCTCCCAACGGAGAGATTGCGTCAGAGGTGAAGAGATGGTTCGGGTCAGGACTGCTGGGCTCCTTTAAGGCTCTTACTGTGTGAGGGACACTCATTTGCTGACTCAGTTACAAGGTGGGGAACCTGCTTAGTCTTGTATCAGCTTTTCTTCAGCCAAGTGACCGTCATCGGCTTAGCACTTAATGAACGCTTTTGATGCAACCTATAGGGCGTATAGAAGCAGGTATTTTTCTCATGGAAAACACATTAAGTTAATTTTTATCAGTTACTGTAAATTGAGCGCCTTTCCTTAAAATAGATTTATGTGTAGAGTAATACCGCATGGGTGTCGACCTGAGGTTGATCGATCGCTTCCTGGACACAGTTTGTGCAGGTATTCAGGTATAGAATCCAGGCCCATGAAGCTTCCACCCCTGCAGGCACATTCTGGGGCAGATTTACAGAATCAGTGGATGCAATTCCAGAAACAAAACTAAAACTTAGCACAGTCTTAGCACACTCCTCTTGATATGATCCATCAAATGTTTTAGAGTGTTTAGGGTTATTGTTAGGCTGCTGAAACTGCACCAGGGTTTCAGAGGCATACTACTTACATGACGCTCAGATAATTATTATGGTTGTAAAACAGGGATCAGCCTGTTGCCCCCTAGCCCGATGGCGACAGTGCAGTCCCACCAACACCACCTGATGTAAAATTAGTTTGTTTGTTACAGTTTCAGTGCAGACCTCACAATGAACAAACGGTAATAATAACTATAAATTTCATTGCTGGTTGCTGGTAGAATTTAAATGCCTGAATATATTGTATTTCATGTAAGATGTCCCAAATTCTTATTACTTATGCTCATGATTCAATTAATGTCATACATTCTAATAGTGTTTAGGGAGGAACAATAATTACTGCATAGTATTGTATTATTAATCCAGCTACATTTAATTCGGCAAATTAATGGTTAGTATTTTCAATGCAAAAACACAGTTGACAAACCGTGTGTAACAATTAATTGTAGTCTTTACACAGAAAATGCTTGTTAATTCAGAGGGCTTTTTGGTCACTTTAGGTTCCCTTCTCAATTGCATATGAAAATAATGCTCCTTCACGAATGCAGGAAACTGATGGGAGAGAAACCTGCCAGGTTATGAGGATCCAGCAGGAGGGCCCAGAAAAACAGTGCACTGCAGTGTTTAGAGGTCAGATGGAGGACTCTCGCTATCTAGGAATCCCCTCCTGTTAAATGAGGGGATTACCTAGATAACAGAGAACCACTAATTGCCTGCAGTGCTGGTGTGAGTGTAACTTATGGGAAGACTCGGGTCGCTCAGTGTTCGTATTGCCCCCGTGTCCGAGGGCTCTTGATGTCCCATCCCTCCCCTCGTGTTCCTCTGTACTGGTGGAGTTTCTGCTGAGTTCAGCGTCTGTCCCTTCTTGTCAGGGCATGGGCCACAAGGTTTCAGGGACCTTGTCCCCCAGGTTGCTGGGTAGGTGCTCCCGTTCTGTTCAGTTTCTCCCCACTTCCTGGCCACTGTTTATTTGATTTGCCTGAAAGACTGTGGGTGAAATAAATGTAGTAGTGATCATAAATTCTGCCAAATTAAAATGCCATAAACCTGTGGCTGAGGCTGGCTGTGGGACTGCAGTGCCATTAATCATTCGAATGTCCCCCTGCTATTGGTGGACAGGGCTGTCGCTGTGCGTTAACCAGCTGGTCCTGCTCATCAATTTGTATGGCATCTGGCTTGGTTGGGTGCCTCGCCGGCGAGCATCCTGTCCTGCAATGGGCCGTTCCCAGCAGAGGATTAATCCAGGCTGGTCACAGCAGGCTCGCTGCAGCTAGCCTCATACCTGTGTGCCATCTGTCACTCTTCATTGGTTGACCCCGTGGGGCAGACTCAGACATACCGCTTGAAAGAGAAGCCGGAGTGTGACTGGCTGGACTACCGGCACATTCCACTGCGTCCGCGGCAACCTCCGTGTCACCCCCGTTTTTGCGATTGATACCACTAAATGCTGTCAACTAGATTCCAGAGTGACAGAGCTTTTAAAGGTGTTTGTTCCAACTGTTCCCCAGTCTTTCAAGCGCCTTGATTGTAGGTATTCTCAGTGGTGGACACTACCTGTCCAGTGCAGAACTGTGAAGAGGATGTAACCAAAATCAACAAATTAACATTGAAGCCTTATGTAAACACTATCATTAATTTGAAGTAGTTAGTCTCAGTATCTATTCTGGAAGTCTACATTTAACTTAATGTTTAATTTGTGGACTCTTATTCATTTCAGGCAACGTGAGCAGCCTTTGAATAGAAATCATAGCTTTAAAAAAGCACAAGTTTTTTCCAGATATGTTTAAGTGCAAAATTTTGATTGAGAATGGGTATCATCCAGTTTGGAAATAATGTTGTTTGGAAAAGAGATAAAAATGAGGAGACATTGCAAGGAACTGTAAAATAATTTATTTTTGGTATGTTTTGATGCGCATTTGTTGAAGTACTTACAGAACGTCCAGTTAGCTAATCGTAATTAAATCGCTTAATTGATTATCCTTACATCTACACGTGCAAAATAGATGTTCCATTTAAGAAGCTAAAATAAAAAAGGTTTAATTGGTAAAGGTCATGTTTCACATGATTCCAGCCAGGACCTTTTATGGCCGATGGTTCCCCCCTGGGGGGCATTAAATTGGATCCTGCCTCAGAGCGGGTGGAGAGCGGGAGGAGAGCGGGAGTGCTTTATAATTGCACTCTTTACGGGCACTGGGACCTTCTGCCCAGGAGAGGCTGAGGGGCAGAGGTTCCTGGTGTGGGGCTTATCTGTATTATCCTGCATGTCGGTATTACTCAACAAGAAACAGATGTTACTCTACGAGACTCAGAGCATTTGTGCCCGATTTAGGCCCATAACCTGAACACCTTGATGAGCATAACAAGCACGAGTGTCAGCTGAGTGCCATCCCAAAATGCAGCCTTGAGGTTGCCTTGGTGACACTGAATGGACACAATCATGTTGTTTGACACAGCTCAGCCTCATAGCAGAACAGGTCACTTCCTAAATGGACACAGTCATGTTGTTTGACACAGCTGAGCCTCTTACCAGAACGGGTCACTTCCTGAATAGACACAGGGTGTTACTCAATACCAAGAATGCAAAGATTGTACTTTTGGTTTAGGCAAGGCTGGTCTTGCTGACTTGCCTCCCAAGAACTAACTTGGGATGCAATGAATCATGGGATTGGTCTTGTTCGACAAAGATGCAACCAATGTGTCCCTAATATCTTTCTGCTCAATTCAAAACCCAAAATCGGGGCTGGAGAAATTTGTGTTTAGTGATTTTTTTTTTTGTTTTTATATTGATGTTTTTATGTAAGAATGAACTTGAAAAGTTCCATGCAGAAAGTAGACTGCAAAGTAAATATCTCTGCAATATGTCAGTGTTACCCCTGACCTGTAAAAGAAGTGAGACTATGGATGGGTGCCAGGGTAACACAGGGATGGGGAGAAGGAGCTGAAATGGGGAGGGAAGAGGAGAGGAATGAAATCGGCAGGCAGCTGTATGAGCATCAGCACAGGGAGCCCCACTGGTGGAACGAGGGTATCTGGGTGCTGACTCCGGCACTGGGTTCTGGGCTCGTTAGGTAATCAGGGGCAGCTGATCTGAACTGACTTTGTACAAGCCACTCCCATTTACAAAATGTTATCAAAATACTTTAGTCATTTAAAAATACTCTGACATCAGGTTTTTACTGATTGATTTTTTTACTTACCACGGGGCATAAGCAATATTTCTTGCATTAGATCTGTCTGATAATTTTGTTAGCAATATAGATGACTATGCTCCACTGCATATAAAATAAGTGTATTGCTCTTGGATTTGACTAACAAGTAACTCAGAGGAGAAAACTTGCTGATTCATTGAGATTGGCATTCTGGTATAGTTTTCGCTGTGGCTGAAAAGTAAAATCACTGGAATTATCATTCAAACCAAACACTCTGCATTGCCCTATTGTGAAATGGTCATGATGGAATTTCTATTTTTAGGCTTATAATGCATAGCAACAGCAAAAGTGTTTCTGACTCTTAGCAACAGCACTTGACAGTAAAACTAGTATGCTGCACGCTGTATCACTTTTAATGTTGACAAGCCAAAATGCTGCAGCAGTGGAAAGAGAACCAAGGGTAATAATGACACATTATACTGTTTGCATTATGGTAAAATATGGTTGTTGCTATTAAAGTAAAACAAACTCCATTGTCTTCCTTTAAAAGATTAAAGTCACCTTAAAAAATTAGACTGCATTAACATAGGTGTAAACAGCTGTGTGTTTTTCACCCCGACAGGTACAGCGTGGGATGTGTCTCTCTGTTGTGTCCCATGCGGGACAATCAGGCGTGCTTTAACAGTAAAATCTGCTGGGCGTCTGCATTTTTCCTGTTTCAATGTCATTTTTACAGTCTTTACGGTGGCCGAGATACAATTCAAAATAAAGAAACGCACGTCGAATAGAAAAACGTGCTGCAAAGCAACAAAGCATATTATTCAAGTTCATAACGAACACAATTTGCTATTAATTGCTTACGTTAAAAAAACTTTATTACAAGCATGTGACCAACCGGAAAAAGTGTCCTCCGGAAACACTTGCGTTGTGTTGTGGCTATTTGCAGCGCATTTCCCAAGTTGCAGTTGTTATCCGTATTTGCAGCACGCCTGTGAATGTGCAGCGCATTTGTAAAATGTGGTTTGCATGTGTTGTCATTTTGATGAAAGTGTCTTCTGAATTTGTGCAGCGTCTCTGAATTTGCAGTGTGTTTGCACATGCAGTATGAACTTGAATAATATCCTTCGTTGCTTTGCAGTGTGCTTTTTTGTTAGACATGCATTTTTTATTATTTGCATTGGGCTTTCTGGTTTTTATTTTGAATTGCATTGGGCTTTCTTGGCCACCGTACTTAACAAAGTGACAGAAAAAAAATAAAACAGAGGGGTTCTGCCAGCTGTTTGTGAATCAGAGCTAGACAGCTGACTTTTTATATAATATAAATAATTATATGCATGCATGTTTCAGTGAAATTAGTAAGATAAGGCTTAATGGATTGAATGACCAGCTAACTGCTTTAGCTTCTAAAAGCAGACTTAGAGTCTGAAAAGTGCACTGTAAAATGCGTTGTAAAATGTAATAGATTCTCCCGGGAATCAATCGAGAAAAAAATATTAAAATCACAAAACGTTTTCTAATAGAGCTTTCCTGTGGTATGAGGACTTTTAAGTAAATATCCCCTGTCAATCCTGTAGCTTCACATTTCAGTGGTGCGGACAGGATGATTCAGTAGGAGAGTTTAATTACACCCTGTGTGGTGCAGACAGGCAAGCACCACCTCTTTAAGAGACTGTATCAGCTTGACATTCTCATTCTGCTCTTTCTCGGTATCTGGAGCTGATAATCAATTGCTTGGTGACTTATTGGTAGATAACCTGTGTGCCTGTGCAGCTGTCAGGGCTTGTCTCCATGCTTTGCTGGAGCTCCTGCACCTTTGCAGTACGGCCAGATTGAGTGTGCCGGGTAAAGTCTTGGGGTCGAGTGGTTGTAGGCACCGGGCCGATCTCATGGGGTTCAGGAGCTTGCCCATGTCTGGACTTGCTGTTGTGTAAGCTGTACCTCCACATGAAGAATCTGAAGAAAATTTCTGGGTTGCTCACTCACTGTGGTGGGAGGGAGGTCTGGTTTTCAGGAGCAATAGTCCCTTGCTCTGGGGGAGAATTTTGTAAAAGTGGTTGTGTCCTTATGCTTGTTTGCCCCACCCCCCATCGCCCACTTATTCTCTTCCCCTCTGCTGTCTTCCTCCTTCCATTTCACACATGTAAATATTTCCAGATGTTTCAGGGAAAAATTCTCGCTGGTGGGTGTCTGAAAGAGGTTCAGGAGGCCGGCCAAGCGCCACTGTTTTTCTGTGCGGGCTGATGATGAATCAGCTGCTGGTCCTTCACTCATTAGATTCACACACTCTCTGATGTCATGCCTTTGGAGGCGTGAAAAATCTTCACCAAAAATCTTTGCAAATGTTCATTTAAAACAACAAAGACAATAGAGGGGTAAAATTGTTATTTGAGGCAGCCGTTCGAGGTTCCGGGTCCTGGACGCTCAGAATAATAAGTGCTATCTCTGTCTGTCTGTGTGGGGCTGCTCCATGGGTCTTGCGTGTTGCTGCAGTAAGTATTAAAATTGGATATTCTAGCCATGCGCGGGCCCGTCGGGGACGGGCAGGCAGACGGAGCTGCGTGCCACGTCGGTTCTGCGCATTATGCTGTCTCATTGTGAACCGTCCCTGCGTCTCTGCTTGATGACCGTGGCGGAGCTGCACGTTGTTTGCATCCAGCAACTATAACGCATTCCTAATAACCGCTGCCCCAGCCCGCAAACCACTGACTTTACCTAAGATCCCAAGATACCGGAAACATCCCCCCCCAACTCCCCTAGCTAAATTCTGTGATGTTTTTCTATAAGGAAGTCAGAACATGTGCTTTCTCTCTCTAACACTTCGCAAGATTACAAAGAGCACATGATGACTGGCCGTTACACCAGTAGGTGGCACTGTCTTGAAGCCATCGCCTGGTTCGGAACCTCACCGACTGCAGTAGTGGTGACCCCCCCTAGGAGGCAAAGGTCACAGCAATTCAGTCTTGGACTCCTTGAAGTGTGGAATTTGACCTGAACAGGAGCATGGGTGTGGTGTGCCAGGGCCTCTCGGGAGAAGCCTAGGAAGAAAGACTTCATTTTTTTAGATGCAGCTTTGCTGGTCTCTGTCCCATAGCACTGTACTTAAATCTAGCTGCTAGCATTTTTATGAAGGTTTTTTGTTCATTTAAACACACACAAAGCTGTTTAATACGATGAGGTAATGGGTCAGAAGGTTTAGCGACTGAATGCAATGAGAAGAACAGTTGCATTGAAGACTTAAGGAACTGAAACTGCTGGGGTGTTTGTGTCTGTGCTAAAAATATGAAATATGCTAACGGGCACCTCCTGCCCCTCCCAACAGATCCAGGACTGAAAGTGCCTTGTCATCGGCTGTCCTGGGTGTCCAGCCCACGTGTGCAAAGCCTGAGCACCCAGCCCGGCTGGCAGCCATAGCCGTGTAGGGAGCACTACCCTCGACTTCTCCAGATCTCCAGCTCCAGGGGGCGCCGGCACTCGCTTGGAGAGAGTGGCTCGAAACCTTGGTGACACGCCTACGTCTGCCGGTCACACGTGGGCCACCTGTTATTCCCGTGCGTGCACGCAGTCAAGCCTGACCTTTGGTCTTGCCAGGGGACCACACTGCTCACGGACGAGCAGGAGCGACTAGCTGCCTTCGCTAACGCTCTCTCGCTCGCCGCCAGAGTTCATCGCCTTTCCTGACGTTTCAAACCCTTCCCTGGAGGAGCCATCCTCTCTGGTAGCCTCGCCCCTTGCTGCCTTCGACATGGCGTTAAACATCGCGTCAATACGAGATACAAAATGGCTGACACTGGAAGTGTGCCGCCAGTTCCAGAGGGGCACTTGTTCACGGACTGACGAGGAATGCAAATTCGCACACCCACCCAAGAGCTGCCAGGTGGAGAATGGGAGAGTCATCGCCTGCTTTGACTCCCTGAAGGTAAGCACGGCCAAACATGCCGTTCCTGCTGATGGCCGCTTTTTGGTTAAACCAAAGCAAATATTAACGCGTATAACATAGCAATTAGAGATGTTTCAACTTGTCTTGATTGTCCTGGTACTTAGTGCCTGGTTTACATGCCAAAACTTTATGTGGTTTGTAATGCCCAGTCTTTTATATAAAGTCTTAAAGCTATTCATTTGCTCAGGGAAAAAAAACACAATTTCACATTAGGATATGCGAAAAATAACAGTGACACAATAACACCTCATAGGAATTTCTTCTGATCTCCCAAAAGTTATTGATAAAGCTAGAAGAACAAGCTAGCGCCCAAACCTCTTCTCAGGGGCACCTCTGTCATTCCAGTGCTCGTTAAATTTCGCAACCAGCTCACTTAATTAACTTAATTAGTTAAATGGCTTAATGAGGTTTTGATTAGCCAAACACGGAGTGCCAGTAGTTGAGTGAAGAAATACATGGGTGTATTGGTTTGGAAATGGCTAATATGACAGACTTTGAAAGGACATCAAATAATAGTTGTACATCAAACATGAAGATCATTTAACACGTCATTTTCTTTGGCATAAGACTTTTCCATAGTGCTGTATGTTTCTCCTTTTTAAATTTTCAATTTACACTTGTCTTGAAGTATACCTGTGCATAGTGTAATGTGATCCTAAGTGGACAGATTATATTACTTTATAGTAATATACTTTGTAGAATACCTAACTTGTATTGGGTATGCCCCATTTTATTGGGAACACATAACTAGTACCAGGTAAGACCCAATTTATTGGGGATACCTCTCTAGTTCTTGGTACAACCCACTTTATTGGGAATACCTAACTTGTACTGGGTAAGACCCAATTTATTGTGGACAACTAGCCAGTACTTGGTACATCTCACTTTATTGGTGATACCTAGCTAGTACCAGGTAGGCCCTACTTTATTGAGAATACCTAACTAGTACTGGGTGGGACCCTCTTTATTGGGGATACGTAGCTAGTACTGGATGGGACCCACTTTATTGGGGATACCTAGCTAGTACCAGGTGGGACCCACTTTATGTGTGATACCTAGCTAGTACCGGGTAGGCCCTACTTTATTGGGAATAGCTAACTAGTACTGGGTGGGACCCAGTTTATTGGGGATACCTAGCTAGTACCAGGCGGGACCCACTTTATTGGGGATACCTAGATGGTACCAGGTGGGACCCACTTTTGCTTCCAGAACTCGTTCAAGGGTAGGTGAGTTGTGTGCTCCTAGAGCAGGGGTCACCAACCTTTTAGAAACTGAGAGCTACTTCTACTGAGCCATACAAAGGGCTAACAGTTAGAAACGCCCTCATAAACTTATCTAAACTTCATGTATAATAAACATGTTTTAAATGTTTTTTTTAGATATTGTCATTTTCAAATCTATAT
>JAODKC010000001.1:39800673-39821422 GCA_026777985.1 Mormyrops attenuatus
GGTGAGTTGTGCTATTTTTAGAACAGGTCCGTGGGCGACTCATGTGGTCCTTGGGGGCATCCTGGTGCCCGCGGGCATCATGTTGCTGACCCTTGTGCCTAAACTTTCATGCATCTGACTCTTCACTAGTGACGTCCCTCACAGGCTGCTTTAAGCTACAGAAATGCCATTTATTTGCCGTTTTTCCCCATCACACCATCCTCTGTATCTTTTGACGGCGTAGCTGGTTTTCTATGTGAAAATCCCGAGAAGGAGGCCTGATTTCTGAGATGGTGGAACCACCGCGTCTGGCACCAGCAATCGCACCACATTCAGAATGGCTTAGATCAAGTATCTTAACCTTCCTAATGCTTAGTCAAACAGTACGCAAAGCTCCTGACCCTGTCTGCATGCTGTATATATTCAGCTGCAGGCACTCGATTCTCTGTTTGGAAGAACAAGTGTTTGCCCTAATGAGCAGATGTACCTAATAAACAGGATGCTAAGTGGACAGGTTTTTTTTTTTATTAATAATTAAATAATATAGATGTCTCACATTCAGGCTTGGCAGTTATACAGTTAGGATTCATGTTACAACAGTTTAAGATATGAACATGGCCCAGTTACTCCTTGTTCTCTGAATTTATCTGGACCCTTTATGAGGCAGGATGTTTCCCGTCCTTTAATTTGGTGCGACTGTTGGCTGAGTGAATCCTGACCCGAAACATGAAAAGTCAGAGGGAGACCCTGACGGGCAGATTTATGAAGTGCTGGTTAAATATAGAGCATTACTACTGCGCTGGCTAACAGTGAAACCTGTCATCTGCTGCTGTGACCTGACTGAGCACTGTGAATAGCTGCATGCATTGGTGTTAACACTGATCACTTGCCTCAGTGCGGAAAGTCTTTCATGCTTCGGTTCAGAGGTAAACGGAGGATGAGTGTATAATGTTTAATGAGCACGTTGGGGTGCATTTTGGGAATTTGAAGCCCTTTAAATAGACTTAATGCGCATGATACATAGCAGGGCTCGGGTGTTTTCAAAGTGATAATGTGGTTGGGTTGAGTTTGGGTATATGTTGGCTCCGTGGGGGGTCCTGTGCAGTGTGTGACGTGTGTCACTCTGACATATCTGTGGGTTAGAGTTCATCCTGTAAAGATTTCCTGAAGTGTTGTTTTGGTTGCTGGACCAAGATAGTAGAGAACTAATGCTGCGTTCCATTTACCTCGGAGTTCAGAACTGGGAATGTTGTCACATTCATTAACAGCATTCTAGTACAGAAACCCGGAAAGCCATGTAGCAGTACCAGGGACCTGTTTCAAAAAGCAAGATTTCTTGCTTACCCGGATAACTTGTCGGATTTAATTTACCCCAGTTTAAATGGCATTTACATTCACTTACATTTAGCCCAGATTACCTTAAATCCAACAAGCTGTCTGTGAAATTAAGAAATCATGCTTAATGAAATGGGCCCTAGCCTGAGTAATTGTTAGCTGTTGTTAGCAGTATCAGTGGATAACGCAGTATGATGTATTTTGCATAGCAACATGTCCACAGAAAACGGTTGGACAGGTCTGTGTGTACGACCGATTTAATGAGCCAGAAATAAGACGCAAGTGCTAATATAATAATAATAACAGTATAAAACTAAAGCTCTAACTTCTTTAACATCTTGGATTCTGAACTCGGGATCGTGTCGATTCCTCCGAGTTCACGAGATGGAATTCCAACTTCAGGGGGTGTTCCAGTTGAAATTTCCAACTTGGAACTTGGAATGTATGAGTTACAAGTTCAAATAGAAAACCACATAAGTTTCCAAAATGCTGGGGCCCCTTTAGTTCCCTATTGAAGCCCACACAGTGCCTTTGGCTCTCCGGGCCTGCTGCAGTACGGGCAGAACCCTCACTCCCCCCCAGAGAGCTGCATGTTGCGTCGCTCCCTCGGTTCATTGGCGCAGATCTCAGTTTCGTGGCTCCTCTCACCACCGTCCCCAGCAAATGGTTTCTATCTGACTTAATAGAGAGCGCTTTAGCCGGCACGCTGTCACTGCACGCGGAGGCCGTCGGCGGAGCTGTATTTATGGTGCTCCCAGCTGTCACGCTGGAAGACAGCCCGTTATTTTAAAGCCGGTGTGTCGAGCCGCAGGAGAAAGGCCGTCCTCGACTATCGCTGAAGCAGTTGGCGGGTGGCTTTGCTTCCCCGCAGCTGCTTTCTCCGCTCAGGGCCGCCTCACGGGCTCCCGTTCACGGTCTCTGCTCGACGGCTTTCCGTCCCCGACCCATGCTGTAATCTGCCGCCAGCAGCTCGTGTATTTTAGGATGGAGCCTCTGGCTTAACGTCTTGCTCCGTTGTTTCTCAGCTTTATGCAGGTGTACTTTAAACTTCTAAGATTATATAAATTCTGTGTTTGTTCCATCTCCAGGGTCTCTCTCTGTGATTCTCTCTGTCTGAGTGGATGCCAGTTTCTTGCAGAATTACTGCCAGTACAGAGGCTTCCTTTGGAGCATGAGAAACTGAGATGTATGTCTTGGTATGGCTGGCACACAGGTTGCCACGCTACTACCCTGCTCACCTGGTCACCATTCCGCTGAAGTGCCCGGCATGTTGCGTTCTGCTGACCGCATCGTGCTCGCTCACTCATCGTCCTGTGCTTGAGCTGCACTGGGTTTATTTGTAGCTCCGGCAGAGATATGCCGGCCTGAATGCACACATGTAACTTTCACCAAATCACCACCGATTACGTGGGTCGGTGTGCAGAGACTGCGGGGATTTGTGTGACTCGTGCCAGGTGTCCGCGAGAAGGCATGACGACTCACCTGCATCGATACAGCTGAACATTTAAAGAGTAAAACCACTCTTAAAAAACTATTTTAAGGGTGCTTTTTGTGAAGTATCCAACTGATTTTAAGCTTGACTTATGCTGTTATTAATTGGTAATGTGATACAGATCTTTTGTTTCTAGGCATTCATAGTGTTGTCTTGGGGCTGTGAGTGTGTCAGAGCATTTCAGAGTATCCAAGCATCTAAAGCTGACATCTCAAATGGTGTCACTTAAGCCCCCGTTACACCACAGGCTGGGACCGTCGCTCTACACTGAGGGGGCTCTGCAGCACTGCTATATGCGTGTCTAACAGGAGGGCTGCGGCATGCCCCACATACTGGAGAGCCTGTGAAGCACTCACCTTTTCGGTGGTAAAAGCTCCTCAGAGGGACGGGAGTCCTAATTAACTAGGAAGATTTCCTATTTGTCCTGTGTCTCTTCAGCGTTAGGGCAACCAAGAATAGAACACACGGCTCATTTCGCAGTTTGCATTCGGGGGGGGGGGGGGGGTTGGGGGCATGAAAATCAGGTTCTGCCGTGCTGTGTCAAAGTTAGCAGCCGTCTCTGTTGGTTTTGGTTACACCCCTAAACCGTTTCCACCTCCTGCACAAATAAGCTGGGAGGTGTTGGCTGTTGAACAGCGAGGTGCCGCCCTCGGAGGGGCGCCCACCCGGGTTGCATGCTGCCTGGTTCTGCTTCACGTGTTCCATAAGGGGGAGACACAGGATTCCCATATGGAGCAGCCCTCAGGACCATGAGCAGGCCTCTGCTGGCGGAGGCTGGCACCGTAAAGGCCACACTCCCAGTTAAATTCCCTTCCCCAGGGCAAAGCTCTGGGCTCTGGGACCAGTGTGGTGGAGATTTAAAGTGCCATTTTAGAGGCAGCCCCCCCCTTCCAGCTCTTTCCAGTTGTGTGGGCAGTTGCCAGAGGTGATGGTTGGGGGGCTGTTACCATGAGGACTGTCATTAAAGTGCTGATTACATTCCCACCTCCTCCGTTTGATCAATTAGGTCTGTATATGGGCCATTTAATAAACCAGCCATCTCCTATGAAATAACTGTGTGTCTGTGTGTCTGTGTGTGTGTGTGTGTGTGTGTGTGTGTGTGTGTGTGAGAAAGATTACCCAGGATAGGCTCCAGACCCATATGATTGGTATGAAGATGGATGAACGGATGTTCATCTTTTACTTTCCCTCAAAGCCATACATACAAATCACCCAGAATTTATTAAGTGATATGGCAGCTTTTATATGAGTTACATGAATTTGATGCCTTTACCCGTCTGAGGGTTTTCGCCCCCTGTGATGGTGACCTAAGTACCATGTGACCCCTGGCCCAGCATCTCATTGCTGTTTTGGATTTTTGCTTTTCACTGGATCGCTCATGCGGCGCAGAGAAGGTGGCTTTCAGCCAGCTTCACATGGATGAAGGGCCCTGGATGCGATCAAGTGCTCGGCTTTGAAAGACTACGCTTGTTTTACATTCGTTCAGCTGATTCACTGTGAGGCTCTTGTTCTCCTCCCTCATTCTCTTTTGTGCTTCTCTTGCTCCTTCTTTCTCTCAGTGGATGTAATGCGCCATTTATTGTGCCTGAACTTCCCCATGTTTTCATACATATGTCAGATTAACGTCGAAAATGAAACGGAGGAGAGATATCGGTGGCTGGGCACGCAGCTGGGTATGGGGAGCAGGTAGGGCTCGCTAATTGGCTTCTGCTTGCAGGAGCCTGCCGTAATGAGTCATTAACCTTTAAAGCTGAGTTGCTGGCTGACGCTCATGGTCACCGTGGCATGTTCACAGAACATGGTGTTTTTTTTATCCCTGTCGGCGTCACTAGTGGCAGGATGCAGGAGCCCATGACCAGTCGGCGTCTCCTTCACCGGCCTTTAGACCCAACGCACCACTGTTTCTACATTTAAGAAACAGTAAGCTTTTTTCCCACCTCTTACTACAGTAGCTAAAGCCCTACAGCAGGCTCGCGCAGCCGTGCTTCTGCTTGAAAGCTGTTTACTAACCCAACACCAATGTTCCTGAGGGCCCTCCTTAGGGCTCCTTCTTCCTGATCCTCCTCCTCCCCATGGTAGTTTGGCTTGACAATGGCCTCATCTCTCCTCATCTTCTTCTGCGCCTGGATTCCGATTGTGAAAATCCGCACAGTGTCACGACTGTGTGTGTAAACATATTTTTAATGCTGCCTCAAGTTCTAGCATGCCCTGCAGCTGTGAGGTGGGAGGCCTCTGCCCTTGCATCTGAATGTTCAGTGTGTTCAGCAATGACTGGTGCCGGGCATGCTATAGCACCAGCGTGTAATTCATCCAACTGAAATCTTCTGCCACTGAAGAGGTATCCAGAGAGCTGCCCCCAGATACTTTACAGAAATAGCAGCTCCATTTAGCGAGCTAATTTCACCCCCCAGACGCTGTTATGGAGACCTTAGAAGGTTTTACCGCAGAATCACAATAAATCTTTCATAGCATCTCCATACAGACGCATTTTGTCCGACTGATTCTCATATCATTCCAGGTTTCCCAGTGCTGCATTTAGCCAAATGCTTTTTATTTCTCCAAAGTTGCGGTGTGCCAGAGTGGGGCGGCTGCAGTATTACAGATCAAGGGTTTGAGGATATGCGAGTTCCAGCCACATTGATCAATTTGCAGCCCCTGTGAAACACTGATGTTTTTCAAACACGCTCCCACCTTGGCATCCCTACTGAGCCTGGCGCTGACACCAACTGGCACCTTGCTCATCCTCACAGATGCAACAGAACGAACCATAGCACAAAAGGGGGTGTCAGAAAAATGGACTGAGATGGACTGGAAGAGTTTGGGACCCCATCTGTGTGCGGCCTGAGCCACTGAGGCTGCCTGCTGTCCCGGCTTGGGGTGTCTAACATGTCTGGTACAGTCGTCTTCTCCATGTCTGCACCATTATGCCACTGGCTATGGAATCGTCCACCCCCCTGCGATGGGTGTCAGCATGCCCCGAAAATGGAGGAAGGGTGACGTGTTTTCCTGCATCAGCTGTGAGTCACGCAGCACCTTCCATTACTCACTCTCCGCCAAACAGGAACACGCCGGGGCTGATTCAGGGGCTCACGGAAATGGACTCCGCCTCACAAACAGGCCCATTGTTTCTTTGTGATGCTAGTTTAAGGGCAGGCTGACAGTGACAGAAAGGCCACCCTCTGTCCATGGCCTACACGGGGGGCGGAGCCAAGCATGTACACATCTTGCCTCACCCGGCATTCACATGCACCTGGCCCACATCTGACGTGCTGTAAAAGAAGTATTACAAAGTAATGGAAGATCCCTATCCATGCATTCATGCCAGGCAGCACAGTGCAGAGCCATGTAGTTTAGGCAGACTTCAGTGCTTGTTGTGATAATTTAGGTTTTTTGTGATTAAATGCTTAACTGTCCCTATCCAGATCCGCTGTATTTTGAGTTGTGGTGTTTATGATAAAATCATTAATTCCATAAATAGCTAGCCATGGCATAACATAAAGGGGCAGTTCACCCCAAAATAAAAAAATGTGTTTCAGATATGCTGTAGGGCTATTTATCCATTTAGGCTGTTGTGGTGAGAGTTGCCTCATTTTGGAGATGTCGGCTGTAGAAAGGGAATCTTCTCTCGAATATAATGGCAGTGAATGGCATTCCTTCTGTGGTGATTAAAGTGTCAAAAAAATACAAGTGAGCAATTCAACATAAATATCTCCCACCAGAAATCATGACCTGGTTACTGAGCAGTGTAATGTAGGAACTATTTTCTTTCTGCTGAACTCCACATACCAGCCATATTGCTGCACAGAAGATGCTCCTGACAATGTGACCGGATGCAGACATCAATGGCATCCTCCTCAGCTCAGCTCTAACGTTAGCTAGCTCAGTGGTACTAGATGAGCTAGCGGTATCGGTTAGCATCAGCTACCAATACTAACAAGTAGCAACAATACTATCTTTGTTAATAGTAATAATAGCTTGATACTGCTAAATGGATACATCTAGATGGATGAATAGCCCTATGGCATATCTGAAACATAGGATTTTTGATTTTGGGGTGAACTTCCCTTTGAGGTATATACGTGCAGTGTGGCAGGCATGGGTTTACGTTGTTAAACGTGTGGATTGGAGGTTGGGGGTTCGGGGGAAACAATGTCATTGAAGGACCTGTCGCAGTACTTGTTTCTTTTTTTTGTTTCTGACATTTAAAATTGAGGCAGATGACCCATAAACCCATCATACGAAATGCCTGCCACGCCTCCTGTCCTGCGTTTCGGCGCCATGTTCGATTTCAGATGGTGATGCTCCAATCAGTTGTTATTGAGATGGATCTGTTTGTTTTACTGAGAGCGGATGTGATTAAAAATGGTTTGTAGATGGCTGCTTTACAGCGGATCCAAATAAGGCTGACGACGGTAATAACAAGCTGTTAGTGAGCGGCAGGCTGCGACGAATCTCCTGCACAGATGCTTTTCGTCTGTCAAAGTGACGTATAAGAGTTTTACAGATGAAGAATAAGGAATCACAAATTGATTCAGGCATTATTTTCTCCCTGATAATATTTCCCTCAGTTTATTTTCCATTTTTAGTTTTTCCACATCAGACTTTAAAATGTCATAACTTGGTTTTCATTTGAGGTACATTAATAATTCAAACATTTCAATATTTGGACCTGCCAGGGCCACAACAAAAAGGGAAAGTTTGACTTGCTTGAATGGTTTCCCCAGAATACCAAACAAAGAGAGCTTCCCTTTGTATGAAAAAAATAAAACTGAGGTGTGTCTGCTAGGTTATATAGTTACAATTAGTACCCGTATGTCCATCTTCTCTGAGAAAAAAGTAGCCATTCAATACCCATAGTAGTATATACAGCCGTGGAAAAAATGAAGAGAACACTCTTTATTTTTAAACAAATCTGAATTTGTAAATCCTGGTTTAATCAGAATTCTGATTCTGATTCTCCTGATTCTGATTAATTGTGGTTCTGCTGGCAGAAGGCTATGCTGAGCAGCTGCTTCCAAGTTCAAAGTATTTAAGACAGCAGTACTGAACAATGAAGTGAAGCAAGAAAATGAACAACCAGAAACCAGTCAGGTAAAGGGCAGAAGCGACATTCTATTGCTAGAGATGACCGTTAACTTATCCGGCAGTTTCCCCTGAATTGAAGGGTGAGATCGAGTGACCTTCAAAAGGAATGGGAAGCACTAAGTGCAGGTGTGAAGTGCACTGCTAGGATAGTTTGTATCAGGCAGGACTGAAGACCCATAAAGCAAGAAAGAAGCCCTTCAATAATAACAGGGAAGAACCAGGCTGCAGTTTGCAAAAAAAATAGATATATTGTTCACAGACGCAAACATGCATAATTTGAGAAATGACTGAAACAAACAATTGTGCTGTGTGCTCTTAATTTTTTCCATGGCTGTATATACAGTGTATATATATATGTGTGTGTGTGTGTGTTTGTGTGTGTGTGTGTGTGTGTGTATTATACACCAGGATGACAACCTTCATGATCTGTAGGGTGGACTGATCTAGCTCAACTTTAATGACTTCACTTAACTTATACTGTGCATGGGACCACAGGGGACACGCCTCAGACCACATGATTACAGATGCTCACGAATGCACTTCCACGCGTGAGCAGTCTGCCAACAATCAGATTTGCAGGCAATAGGGCAGGAATTCAATTGCTGATGGTTCCCAGCCCTCATGATGTCCCTCCCCAACAGAAAGAGAGATAAGGCTGCAGACAAAATAGCACGTCAGAAAGGATGCCGGTCCCTCGTTAGTGTGCCTCACAGGCTTACCTGAATTCATTTTGAATTGATCTTCTGTTGTTTGAACAAACAATTAACCCTTTGTTGTTCATGAAGAAAAATGTCTTTTGAAAGTTTAAAAAAAAACAATTGATCCACAGCCTACCACGAAGGATGTTTCTGTTCGTTAGAGGGCTTACGTTCTGTGTACTACTGTGGGACCACAGTGGATTTTCTGCTGCTTTTTTTCTGTTCGGAATAAATGTGTTAGTACACGGAGATGCAAATCCACACAGCAATATGCAAAGCGGTTGTGAAGTTTCACTATCAAATCATTCCTCTGTGTGAGTGACAGAGGGATCGATATCGTCTTGTCTGTGCTGCTGTGTGATTTTCAGGAGCAAAGCTTAAGCAGGTTAAATGAAAACAGGCATAATCTATTTAAGAAATTAGTGTCTCATTTTCAGTTTCCCAGGAATCTTATGTGGTATACAGTATATGTAGGGCATGTCCATTATTCAGCAATGTGCACAGTTCACAGAATCCAGGGGAATTGTGCTTCAAAGGATCAAGACCAATTAGTACATCATTAATCAGTGAGTTTTCCTGTCATTTGATAATGGCATTGTCCCAGGGCTCTTGTTAATAACATTTTTCAGACACGCAGGAAGGGCATGTACAGTGGGTCCGTGTTTCAGCTGGGGGTACCAGTGTGTGGGACTGAGCAAGGGTGGGGGGGGGGGGTCCTGTGGAGGTCAGGAGCCGCCCATCCCAGGCTGGGATCGCGAGGCTCCTCTATAATATCTGACCTTCTGAGCACTACAGTCAGCTCTTATTTCTGCCATGCATAGTAATATTTCATCAGATATTTTTTCACACTTTTTGAATAAAGAATTGCCCCAAAGGAAAGAGAAGACACCTTAATGATAGTATTTGCTATGATGTTGGGGATTTACAGCAGAGCTATTCGCTGCTGGTTGGTTCATGTTTCTGCAAACTGACTCCGTCACAGACCAGGCAGCACGGGGTTCAGAAAAGCACACTCAGGAGCCACAACGATTCGCAGAAGTGTGAACAGATGTGCAGTGATGAGGACAGATGTGCACTGATGTGTGGACAGATATGGACAGAGCTGCTCCAAGCTGTGTGCCACGTGGACAGCAGTGGGAAGCCAGTGATGACAACGACTGCGTTTCCTTTGACAGAGTGCAGCCGCCTCATGCAGAGTAAAGGCCACTTGTAAACATCCTTACATAAACACTCTTTATGCACTTCCATTGAGGATAGCGGCTCTTTATTAGACCTCTTTCTGTGACCCTTCAACAAGGATGGAAGCGTGAAGCGGCAGGTTTCACGAAATGTTACCTCTGGTCCATAGATCCACTGCCTCTAAATGCTGGTTCCGGATTTGAATGATCTGGTCTCGGGCCTTGGCTCAGTTAAAATATGTGCAGTTCCATCTGTGTTCCCAGGGTGTCTTTGTATGTTATCTAGCACCTGCAGCCCCCGTTTCATTCCCCCTTATCGGATGTGGCTGCTGTGTGATTTGTAAGGTCGTGCAGACGCATAACCCTACATGTTCCATCTTATTACAAACACCAGCTCCTGTCACATAGCATGTTCCTAACAATGATGCATGTTTGACGCATTTGCTCCCCTCGATGCGATAAAAGAGTATGGAAGGGAAGCAAACGAGGACGCGGATCGATGGAGTATCATGCTGCTCCTAAGCCTGACTCCAGAATCATTTAGTTTGGGGAGTCATCGAACCGCTGGCTCTGTGGGATATCAGCACAGGCCAGTCACGTGGAAGTATAGCTAAAATGGCATCAGAGGAGTCTATGCTTCTCATCCATCCTGATCCTGAGCTGTGAGACGCTCCAGGAACGGCCTGCCGCCTGGGCTGTGAAAATGCTGTCTCTTTTCTGTTTTCCCTTCTTCCATCCCTTTTTTGCTGTTGAGTACATGATGCGCCACTGTTTCCTTCTGGGTCCACTGGGGGTGGTCTGGCCTCCTTACTGCACTGGCTCTGTGGTGTTAGTGATGAGCTGCACTCTCTGTACAGCTGCTTTTGTGTTCCCTTTGCAGGTCCTAAGCACTTCTTATTAATAAGCTGTCAGGGTATCAGCATAGAAATAATCCGGTCTCTGCCAGATGCCTTCCATTGCAGTTATGTCATCTGCAGGTCTGACTCACCACTCCATATTAATGAGTTGACCTTCATACTGTCATTCTGTCCCACCCCCGTTGTAGGGCCGATGCACGCGAGAGAATTGCAAGTACCTGCACCCTCCGGCACACCTGAAGACACAGCTGGAAATAAACGGCCGCAACAACCTCATCCAGCAGAAGACGGCGGCGGCCATGCTGGCCCAGCAGATGCAGTTCGTGATCCCCGGCACGGCCATGCCGCCAGTAGTGAGTGGCCACCCCCGCACCATCCTGCTGCTGTATACTTCAGGGCCAGGTGCAGCCCAGGACCTGCTGGCCTGCATATTACACCTTACATTATAGAGCCATAATTTATACAGGGGGGGCAACCTTTCATTAGCCGATGATGTGTTTTGAATCGTTGAGTGACAGGAGAGGGGACACCTCGATGGCCAATCAGCTTTTATCTGGGGTCACTGCCCCTCAGGTTCTGCCCTTGCATATACCCCAGTTCAGGAATTAAGTGCGTCTCTGGGTCAGACTCATTATCTCCATGAGTTTTGATGAGGTACTGGGCTTTCGGTCTGATTGCTGTCACATTTCTCAGTCCCATAAAACATCTCCACTAACATGTGTTAGCACGTTTCAAGCCTCCGTATTCCTGTGAAAACACAGCACACAGCATTTTCAGTGTACATATTACAGCTGAGTCAAGGAGGTCACACTTTTTTCCCCAGCCGACGTTTCCTGTAAGCCCAGGTCTGGGAAGCAGCCCCGGGATCAGCTACACTCCGTACCTGGCACCTGTGACCCACGGGATGGGCCTCGTCCCCACAGAGATGCTCCCCAGTACACCCGTCATTGTGCCGGGAAGCCCGCCAGTCTCAGTGCAGAGCTCCTCCTCCTCACAGAAGCTGCTGAGGACCGATAAACTAGAGGTATGTGGAGGAGCCAGCAGAGGGCGCTGCAGAGAATTGAGACGGATGTGTGGAGTATCTCATGCATGACTTTCCGCATTTTTCCCCCGTCCCCATGCGTCTCAGGTGTGCCGTGAGTTCCAGCGGGGCAATTGTGCACGGGGCGAGACAGACTGCCGCTTCGCTCACCCAAGTGAGAGCCCCATGATCGACACGAGCGACAACACTGTCACCGTCTGCATGGACTACATCAAGAGCCGCTGCTCCCGTGAGAAGTGCAAGTACTTCCACCCTCCGCCCCACCTGCAGGCTAAGATCAAGGCCGCGCAGCACCAGGCCAGTCAGAGCGCCGCGGCGCAGACGGCCACTGCAGCCATGGTGAGCGCCGGCTCCTTCCGTCCCACACACCCGTCCACTCACATAAGGAACCTGAGCGTCCCAGTGCAGAGCTGGGCTCGCCCCAACTTTCAGCTCTTCAATGGCGTGTTAGGACCAGTGTTTCTCTATAGTCATTTGTTGTACCGTGAGTCAAAACTATTCAGACTCCACTGCATGGTTACCAACATAGTAGCTATTTACAGGTTTTAGTCAAAAATGTGCTATTTTCTGCTGTTTTGTACATGAAATGTGGAGCACTGTTTAACTGCTGGGGTGGCACAGTGGTTAGCACTGTTGCCTCACGCTGCTGGGGCCAGGGTTCGAGTCTCTGCCATGGGTCCGTGTGTGGAGTTTGCTTGTTCTCCCCAAGTTGTTGTGGGGTTTCCTCTGGGAACTCTATTTTTCTCCCACAGTCTAAAAAATGCTGAGGTTATTTAGAGTTACCAAATTGCCTGTGGGTCTGCATGTGCGAGTGTATGAGTGTGCCCTGTGATGGGACAGCTAGATTTAGTGGGTTTGCTGAGGCTCTTAGGGCACAGGTCCCCCAGTCGCTGTTGGATGATCTCCCAGCTGCTTGGTGTGTTTGTTCCATTCCACAAGCAGCCTGCCTGATCCGACTCATAATTCCTTAATGAGCCCATAGGCTGGCTGTGAGTCCCTGATCCAGAATGAGCCTTTTCCAGTAAGACTAGTGATAATTTCCGGTACGACAAATGTGTGGAGTTTCTGGGGGACACTGCTAATGCGGACGAGGCCTCGTGACAAACACTGAAACGTAGCAGATGGGCTGGGGGATGAGCAGCCGTACACACATAGACAAATAATCAGTTTTTTAGGAAATTTTCTTTTGTAAGGACAGTATCTTTTACTTTCACTTCATTCTAAAAATCAATTCAAATAATATTGAAGGGACGGTTTTAGTTAGACAGCCAATTGTGACTGGGACACCATAACTATTTTGCGTGTGCCCAGTGCTGCCCCCTGTCCCCAGCGTCTGACAGCAGGACACCATAACTATTCTGCATGTGCCCAGTGCTGCCCCCTGTCCCCAGCATCTGACAGCAGGACAGCTGATAGCCCCTTCAAATTACATGTGCGGCATTTTCCAGATCAGCCGCCAACGAAAATAGCCATCTGGAGGTGTTTAATTAAACCCCCGGAGTCCAGTTTACTAGTAATAACATAATTTTATATCAAGAATAGAAAGGATTGAAATCTAGTCACTTTTATGTAATTATGTTTGGTGTTCCTTTGAGAAACAGTGTAGGTATGATATATGTTTCCAATGTCCGCCCACGTTTGCAAGGTATACACTTTGATGTCCTTCATGAAGGCGTCATCTCAGTATGTGCGGGAGGAGATGGCCAGGCATTTCCTCTCAGATACATGCCTCAATCCTGTCACTTCTGCACAATCCTGTCACATCCTAGAAAGTCATTACATTTACAACAACTTGGAGGATAGTTAATCTTCCATTATTCAGCTCTATTATTTACAACAAAAAAATGAGGATACAGATTATAGCCAAGCAGTCAAGTCTATAGTGACAGGACTATTGAGATGCCGGTTTGGATCTGTCTCTAAGCTAAGCTGCTGCGTTCTGTTCCTTATCGCCCTGAAGTCACTGTCATGTTTCTGTTAGCGTCTGTTGTTTTCTGCCGCATTGCTTGGCTCACCTACAGCTTCCACTCTTCTCAGGAAGTAATGCTTTTCTGCTCATTAGCATATTGTGACCGAAAGCCAATCAGAATCTGAGCCCGTGTACTGTATATTTTCCCTGTCAAGCTTCTGATTCCCAGCACTTCTTGCATGGCCTCACGTATTGCAAGTCAGTTTTTATTTCTTGCATTTTATCCAGCCAGATCACATGACCTCCTCCCCCTTCACCCCCGATTCACCTCACTTCATTTGCATTGTCTGTGTGGCATCATTGTTTTTCTTGCTTTTGCATGTCATTATGGCTTCACATGGGGGTTTGATGACATTATACGCCTGCGCCTCCCATTTAAAATTCACGCCCGAGTTGATGCTTATGGTTAGGTCGGCAGGCTGGAGCGGTCACCGTGGCATCATAACAGGTGCGACAGACTCCTTAGAGACAGGAATACTGTAGAAGGCTCTAATGTAGATAAATTGCAGCCTTTGTTTCGGAAGCCTAAAGGACAAACCTTACACCAAGTAAGAAGTACTTATCAGAGGCGACCAAACAGAGCTCCACATTCTGTGCTCAGCGCCGTTAGCGGGGTCCTTCAGCATCCTCCTCCCATCACTGTCCCCTTACCCACCAGCAGAACTGTAATATTGGCAGGATGAAGGTGTGATTTCGAGCCGGAGGAGATGGGAAACTCCTGAAAATCTAATTATGCTCCGGAGTGATACAGCCTCTTCTCGTGATGGAAGGAGCTACACACAAAACATTTTTTCCGGAAAGATACCTGTCTAGGTCTTACTGGGAGGCTGAAGATTACTTTCATTTAGCATGTGCCTGAAATATACAGAAGAGAGTGTAAAGTATGGTATAAAAAATATCCTATATAGAACACAGAGTATGTCTCAGATGATGGTCTTACTCAGTGATATGGCTTCCGTTTCTGGCGGTCCCGTGCAAGCGGCTGTCTGTAACATAGCAACCAGCAAATTAACGGCTCAGCCCCTGAAATCGAGTAAAAGGTTCTAGAAGCAAAACCTATTGTCTTATGTTTGTGGCATTCATTGTATCCTTCAATAATAATGTCCTTTTTCTCAGCTCTGTAATTTTGGTCCCTTTACGCACAGCAAAGGCACCTTAAAGTTGCCATTCGCTATTTTATTCAAAGCAGTTTCACATGCTTTTTTGTGACATTGTTTAGTGTAATGTAGATCTCTGCAGATGCGCATGCATTTATACAGTGCAGCTGATGATAACAGTGTGTATACTGCTCTGTAGTATTAAGCTTATAAAGAACAGTGTAAAGTTATGCATAACTAATAACTGCGATGCAAGCAATATGTTTAATTTTGATATATTATTAATATTAAAATATGTAATTTCCTACGCATTTAACAAAGGTGTAGTAGTTGCTTTTTGCTTCTATACTAATTCAGAACTTAGCAGTTCGTTTCCTTGGAACAGTACCTTTTGTTTGTGCATGCCTATGGTTTTGTATGTGGTATACTGCATTCAGATTATTTTGTTTTTTTTTCCCCTCCCTCCTTCTCACCTACCCACAATGCAATGCTGTCCCCATGATGCACCTCTGCTTGCTGTTACCTGTATGTTAATACGCTTGAATCCCATTGGCCCACTGCCATCATGTGCTCGCTGCCTGCTATTTAAAGACTCAGTCGACTGCCAAAGCAATGAAGCGACCCCTCGAGGCAACTGTAGATCTGGTACTTTGACCTTTCACCTTTTGCTTTGCATGTAGCTTTTTATGTACCGTAGCATCTCACAGAATTTAATTTGGCTTCTTCTTTTATAATCAATTAGACTCATCTAGTTTTTCTATGTGGATTCATTTGCCATGATATATGATTAATTAATCTATTAAAACTTTTCTGTTTCTGTAAAAGTAGACATAAAGGCACTGTGGTGTTTTTAACTGAAATGCTAACTGCTGAATGCTTTATTGATAATGGATGTTCAGTATATCTGCCTTGTTGTCTTCCATGTGTCATTGTGACGTGCTGCCCGTCCACAGGCCTTCCCGCACGGAGTGCTGCAGCCGCTGCCCAAGCGTGCAGCCCTGGAGAAGACCAATGGCACCGCCACGCTCTTCAGCCCTGGAGTTCTGCATTACCAGCAGGCCCTGGCCAGCGCACAGCTACAGCCGCCCGCCGCCTTTTTCCCCACAGGTAGAACCACTGCACCCCCACGTTACCACAGCAACCTGAGCCGTCTCCACAAACACACCCATGAGGGAGGCTCCTGAGACTGCAGCCACTTCATTAACCAGTCAGAGCGTGCCCCCCCACCCCAGTATCAGTGCCTCCCCACTGCCGTGTCGCCACCCCCGGTTGTCCGCCCAGACCCGCCTTGTCTCACTTGAGCAGTACAGCCTGCATCCACAGGTCTGCTGTTGCCTTGTCCTACTCAGGCCCACTAAGCACGTGTGTATAAATAGCAGCAGCGCTAGGTGCCGTCAGGGCCAGGAACTTTGTGTTTGTGTACTGTGAGCTTAAGTCATGTGTGCTTGCGTGTGTGTACATGTTTATGCCTGTGTGTGTGTGCGTGTTTGTGTGCACTCATGTGGGGATGTACATGTATATGTGCATGTCTATACTTGCGTGCGTGCGTGTGTGTCACAGAATGCTTCTCAAACTCTACACGTCTAGTCACACATCTAGTCACACATCAGAATATGCAATGGCAACAGCTGCCAGCCAGGTAATGTGTTAAATCAGTCACCAGTCATGTATACGTGCGAAATCCGCAGTATTATCCTGCCATACCAAGGCAAAACACAGTGACTGCGCTGAAATTCAAACTGAGAAAAAGCCTTCAGAGCTTTTTCACTGTCTACTCGTGTATTTGTGTACAGTAATCCCTCGCCTATCGCAGTTAATCGGTTCCAGACTCGACCACGGAGTAGAATTTCCGCGAAGTAGGATTCTTTATTTATAAATTGAATATTTTCGTAGTTAGAGCATATAAACCCTGTTTACGACCTTCTAAATACGGTTTTTAACATTATTAGAGCCCTCTATACATGAAATAACACCCTTTAGTCACCATTACACTCATATTACCCAATATATTATATATAAAAAAAGAAAACATGACATATTAGACGTTACAAATATCATATTATTATTGTACATTCAATTACTGCTATTTTTTGTTGCAGATAAACTACATTTATTTGAATCATGGATCCCAGCAAAAACATTCACGGATAGAAAAAGGCTCGTTTAAATTAAAAATACCGAAAATCAGTGCATATATAGCCCAGTTATTTATAATTAGCATTTCCAGACTCCCTCCGGAGCGGATATTATATACTACACATACCAATTGAAGGTAAGCCGACCTGCCGCGAAGCCTGGGGCTTTAGTGGAAGAGGAAGCGGGGAGCCACCGCCGTTAACGTTTTATCTTGCAGGTTTATTTTACTTTCACTTTCATGTCTTCGTGCGACGTGCTCTCCGTAAATATTAGAATGCAATTTTAAAATATTTTTACGCGAATGGATATATTTGAAAAACCGCGATAGAGTGAAGCCGCGAAAGTCGAAGCGCGAAGTGGCGAGGTAAGAGAACTAGGTAAGAGAAATATCTTGTGACCCAATTTCATGACAATGTCATGAACCAATTTTTTGATAAAATATGCAGTTGCAATGCTTTGCCTTTGTACAACAGTGTGTGATTGTGCGTGTGTGTGCGTGTGCATATTATATATTTATATATTAGGACTGTGAATCAATTAAAAAATTAACTACTTGCTTGGTTAATCTCGATAAATTGTACCTAATATTGAAACTTGCAATCATAAATATTTATACATTTAATCCGCAAATTACTGTTATATTAATCTCCTCTAATTTTTTTAAAATCATTTGAAGTCAGACTCAAATTATACAACTTCATTGTCTAAAATGTTGATTTTGGCTCTGGGGTAGTTAATCAGTTTTGTTATGTTACCATTTATTTCCGTAATACACAAGTATTTTGTCAAATCCAGGGCAAGGGTTACTGAGATTAGAAAAATGACTAATTTTCAGATCCCTAGTTGGGAAAAATTGTTAAAAACAAATGATATCATTTTAATATACCTAAAAAATTAAAGTAATGCCAATTGCTCTATGCAAAAAAAACACTGTAATTCACCATAACTTTTTTTTTCCCAAAAAATTCTCAAGTTTGTGAAAATGACCCATATTTTATTACTTGTTTAATGATTTAATTTAAACTTAATCTGTACAGATTATTCAATTCTAATGCAAGCAAGTACAGGCTGAATTCCGTGCTTTTAAAAAAGGGTTGATGAACAGATGTCCCTACAAAAAGAGATGGCATTGTATTATAAGAAGGGATGGTAGATTTTTTTTCCTTGGCAATTAATGGCGTATACCACATGTACATATAACTGCATTTCCTCAACAGCCGAATCGAAACACTGTTTAATCCTGACTGAGGAATCAATTTCAAATCTTAAACCTATTTGGCAAATGATTCTATAAACAGAAGCCTAACAAGCAGTGAAAAGTACATTTTATAATATGAAAGATGTTACGATTTTAAGGTATTAGTCCTTCAGTATAATCAAACAAATAATGTAAATTACTTTTGTCTTATGCGCCTCCTTCTGCCAGTTTTTGAAGTGAAAAAAAAAACGGGTAACAGCAGCTTCCCGATGAGACACTAACTGAATGTTTAGATTTTAGCTTGGAATTCTGGGACTCTGTGCAACGTTACAACCTAAACCCTCATGTTGTTTACAAAGTTGAAGGAATATTATAGGTGCCTGTGCTCATACTATTCTCCCTTTTAGGTAACACATTATGGCATCTATTAACACAATCAAAGATATATCGCCTTATTACTTTAAAATTAAGGCAATACATTTTCCAGTCCTAGTATATATATATATATATATAATGTGTGTGTGTGTGTGTGTGTGCGTGCGTATGTGTATTAAATTGCAGTGTGACTGCTGTAAGTGATTGTTGGCATAAGCCAGCACACATGAAAGAGCCCGTCCCGGCTCTCACGCCGAGGATCGCCCTGTAACTAGGCCCCATGGCCGAGTCCCCACAGATATCCAGACCTCTGAACCTGGAGGGGTCCCCACGATGCGTGTGCCGCTTTGCCTGTCAGTGTCAGATGTTCATGACAAAGCCATCCCCCCTCACTGAGCTCCACCCTCACTACCTCCACCTAACCTGCTAAACCTGTTTGCACTTTGCCTATAACCTGGTGGCTTGCAGACAGCGCCCCCCGGCCCCCGCCCAGTTAACTCTACCAGCAGCGCATTACCTCTCCTTGATATTGGCGGACGTCTGTCATTTGTAGCCCTGTTACTTCTCCGTTTGAATGCACCTGCCTGTCTGTATAGAATTGTGTGTATTCTTTTGAGTCCCAAATTCATGCCCCTGTCACAGCGTATACAGCAGACAGAAGTAACGGCTACAAATGGGTGTCCCCCCCAGTGGCAGTCACATTGTGAATCTGAAAATCTCTCTAACCTGTTTTTTCCCTTTATTTTCCATCATCTTCGCTAACCTCTGCTCACTTTCCTCTGCATGTCTATACAGGATCACTCTTGTGCATGACTCCTGCTACCAGCATTGGTAGGTTCTGTATTCTTCTCTGATACCACCTGAAATGGGAGAATGTGACATATCTCTCACAGTTGAGCTAAAATAAAATTTAAACAATTAAAAGATTGCTTCCATTTGATGTACCCAGGATGCCAAGTGAGCTTGCCCCTGACGGGGGGGGGAACCTGTCATTTTAACTCACCTGTGAGAGAGAGCTTACTCCTAAAAGAGTCGACTTCCTTTGGTTTCTCCCTTTCCCCTCATGCTTCTTTCTGACAAAGTCAAACTGAAACAGTATCGCTGTTACCCATTACCGTCCTGCTTCCTAACATGTAGTAAAATGTTCCCCTCCAGTAGAACTTTACCTTTTGGTGTTCCTCAGACAGAAAAAAATTAAAATCACGTTTTAACATTGATCTCAAATATATCATGTGTTTGCTGTTAGTTTGTTACATGAGGGCTTCGGTATGTCCATCCTCATCTGATCAGTGCTTGTGACACACAACCGATCTGTGAAGCTGTTATCCTTGAGTCGGATTTGTTTTCATTTTTGGGACGAACGCTTTCTGGGTATCACTGATTTTCCTTTTTGTCTTTTTTCAGTCTTATTCAATTTCCTGCACTTTGATTGTAATGGGCTTCTTCCTCTGTTTTGTTATTTTCTCCACCATGCTTTCTTTGCTTTGCATTGTGATCGCTCGCCATCTGCTGGTCTAACCTGATGATGGCTTGCTGCTATGTAATAATCACCTTGCCAAAAAAAAAACCTCACCTGTTGCCATCGTTACCATAATGCCCCACCTACCTGTTCATTGCTTCCATGGTTCCCTTCCTGAAAAAGTACCCATGATGTACAGTGCTACGCCTGCTACTGTCTCTGCAGCAACAACTCCTGCCACAAGTGTCCCCTACGCAGCAACAGCACCAGCCAATCAGGTTTGCTCCTTTTAAAGCTTTCTTTCATGAATCCCTGAGCTCTAAATAAGTACTCATCACCATAAGAATTGAGTGTTCCACTGCATTGTTATATGCTTAGAACTATAGGCAAAATAAAAGATATCATAAGAAATCCAAAAGGCTTCCTTGCCTTGTCCTTAAAAAGAAAGCACTTATTTAGAGTTCTCACATTTGCAAATAGTAGTTGTGTTGTGTTGTTTCCTGGTTTATTTTGCATGTTTTTACTTTTATTTTAATGTCAAGTGTCCCTCTTCATCTGCCTTAGGAAAATGTATGTTTATCAAAGAGAACTCTTGCATGCACAAACACACTGGCACACTGAGGTTCACTTCTTCAAGCACTGCCATGGAGATACCGTATAGATGCTCTCTCTGCAGACCAGTGGCCGGGCAGCTCCAGGTGCCGTGGAGATACCGTATAGCAGCTCTCTCTGCAGGCCAGTGGCCGGGCAGCTCCAGGTGCCGTGGAGATATCGTATAGCTGCTCTCTCTGCAGGCCAGTGGCCGGGCAGCTCCAGGTGCCATGGAGATACCGTATAGCTGCTCTCTCT
>JAODKC010000001.1:39836741-39867540 GCA_026777985.1 Mormyrops attenuatus
TTAGTTAAGTTCTCCCCAAATGAGCTTGATGGGCCGAATGGCCTCCTCTCGTTTGTAAATTTCTTATGTTCTTATGTCTGTACTACTATTTAACTTGGCGCTGTCATCCTGAGTGTTTTGTAGACCTGTTTGCCACGACGCCTTAAGTACATTGTAGCCATGTAAACTATAACCAGGGCTGCATATAACTGGTACGCAAGTACCCATTCACCTTTAAAAGCGATACGTGCGGCAATTGATTGCTGTGACAGTGCAAATGTGTACGTATTTTATGTGCATTTGCACTAATATGACAAGAAATTACACGTATGTCTGGGGAAGTTCAAGTCAGGTTATGCTAAAGGCTATAGCGTAGGGTCCATGGCTACACTATACTTACGGCGTCGGTTCAATGCAGACGTGTCAATCAACCTTTAGGTTTGTGACTTTGAACAAACTATCTAGGCTAGTCGGCTCCAGCTATTTTTCTCCAAGGGCCAGATTCCATTAGCAACACAAAGCCAAGTTCTACTGTACCCAAAAAAAGTGACATGGGGATGGGGTGCCATGATAATAAAATTTTGCTGACCGGGGAGATCAATCAAGTGAACCAAATTGTGTCTTGTTTGGGATGCGGACTTGGGTGTGCTAGCTGGTGACCACTGGTCTAGGCAGTCATTTGCTACCCACCCTGATTGGCCATGATGTGTTTTAAAAGAGCCTCTTTGTAATAGATAAACCATTATGATAGTCTGCTCAAGGGGATCATACGCCCACTTGCCATTTTGCCATTTTGAAGAAGCAGATTTACGCCCTCCACTTGGCTTCATCAGTTGCATTAAGGAGTGGGGTGTTGCCCCCATCCCAGCCCATCCCCAAAGCGCCTTTTAATTCAACTAACTGAAAGAACCCCCCCCCCCTCCATTTTTCTAAATGGAACTGCCCTCTTTCTCCACCAAACTTGGTCCCCAGCCCGCTCAGTCATTGTTTCAGCTGGACTCACCCACATCTTCCTGGAACTTCATGTTCACCAGAAATAAATTTAGGCTGGAAAAGTAAACATGGCTCTTTCCTACTCCTACATCTGAAGAGCGATGCACCACATGTCAGTCTGTTTGACTTTTGTATGATCATATGACTCGGGTGCCGTTTTCAGTGGCTTTAGAATCGACGCCTGCTATGGTGGTTGTGGTTTGTTTTAAGGGTTCAGGCGAGAGAAGTTACAGGTTAATTTTGCTTGCCATCATGGGTGAATGAGGACTGGTGTTTAGGGAGGATGAAATGGCCCATTTCCAGCAAAGCCTTACCTCTGCGGCGGCCCAGGTGCTGCCATGTTCAACCCACAGGCCTGCTGTGCATCCAATGCTTGACGCTTCATTAATGTCATTGTTTGAAGGCTTTAGACCAGTTCTTTAGTGGGAGCCGTAGCTTCCATGTGTCAGAAATGGACAGAATCTAGACCTCAAATACAGGACCATAGGTTGGTCATAGTTGGACTAGGTATCTTAGGCTGAGGCTGAGAGCCTCCGGAACACAGGCACCATTCCAGGGAGCCTGGAACCCCAGGGTTTGTTTCTGTGCTCCTTGAGACCACCTGGACTTTACATTTTTTTCAATTGCTGTCTGCCTTTAGGGGGAAACAAAGCATTTCTGCAGATCCTTCTGGTAGTTGATGTTTCTGACATTTGCCCAGTTTACATCTAGTTTAATCTTTCTGCTTCTAGCTACTGACCTTGCAACGGCCTGCTTTTGGAACCTCAGTGGGGAGGTGGATGTCTAGCAATTGACAGCTTTGGTGGATACATCAAAGCTTAGGATCCTTGGTCTTACTGGTCTGTGAGGCTGGGTGGCTTGGGAATCTCCACAAGGTAGTTTGCCATTGATGTTATTGCACAAAGTTGGATGACTTGCTCTGATGGCTTGAGAAAGGTGCAGGACCATGGATCAGCAACCACCTGTTGTTCTGAAATCCTCTGGACCCCAACCTTGTCACAAATGCATGAGTTGTCCAAATCACAGCAAGAGTGAAGGGCCCAGAATACTCCTTAACACTGGAAGACCATCTGCGATGTCAGGCCTGTGGAGCATCTTCTCAAAAAGGCACTGTAGGATGATACAAGAAAGGGGAAAGCATGAGCTAGCTTAAATGGGGAGAAAGCCGGGGGCCTTTAACGGTTGGATGCCTCCGCTGGATTCCCATCACGTAAAGTTGTAAGGTCCTCTCGAAGCTCTGAGTGCCCCACAGCTATTGTACAGCATTTCTAGGAACAAATGACTTTTTAAGGGGATGGAAAGTTAACGTCTTTTCACTTTTGTAAATGCCATTGCATATCTCACAATTTCCTGTGACTTTATAAAACCCGTTCTGCCTGAACTGCAGTGAGGATGTGAAAATGAAAAGATTCTGTATTTCTATTTAGAGATGGATAATATTGCAATACCCAGTTTCTGTTGTACTTGCATCACAAGGGGAATATTGCAGTACTCTGCTTGAGTTGTTCATTTTCTAGCTTGAAGTAGAAAGTTGTTTGCTACATTGCGTTTTATGGTGCCTGACTGAAATTGGCTCCACTAGCTTTTGTACCTGTGTATACGCAACCTTTTGGTAGGTGTACAGACAGGAGTTTAATTGGATTTTTTTTTTTGTGATCACTGGAAAACGTCTATTTTATTGGTAGTTGCGATTCGCAGTCATAAATATGCGCTGTGCTTCTCGTGTTTAAAATTCCCCGGTAACCTCAGGTTTCACCTGAAATATATAACCCAGTAAGGTAAAGAAAAAGGTGTTTTTCCTTTCCCCTGTTCAGATGTCATTCAATAATTTAGTGCCATGAATATTTCATTGAACGGACTAACCTTTGAAAAAGATAGTGACAGCTTATACCCGCCAGTGGTGTTTGTTAAGCTTGCTCTTCTGGACTGCTGGCTGGATTTAATAATGACAGGAGGAGAAATAGTTTTTTCATCTTGTTCGGTTGGGCCCTCGGGTAGGAGCTCTGCATGTGTGCGAGGCACATAAAGTCTTCTCATTATAACTCACAGCTGCTGAAACCTTCCAGCAAGGAATCTGGCCAAAGTGCAACACAACCTTCTGTGTGAAGGCTGATTTGATGCTTGAGCAGAATCATCCCGTTGGTTATTCTACAGAATCCTTACTGACATTTTTCTTCTTACACTGTGTCTTCAGTAGGGCCCTATGAAATCCGTTTTGTTTTTTCCTAAATTCCATTTTTTTCATTTTTTTTCTGAATTCCGTGTTTTACGTTATAATCATATTTATTCACTTAAAAATTCGTAATTATGGAGTGGATGGGGGAAAAGAACAATACAATAGGAAAAAATCTCACATTTAATGACATTCAACAAAGTACTGGGTTCAGCAGCACATTTACTGCTTTGGTAAAACATTTACCTGTAAACAACAAAAAACATTAATTTTTCATGCAAAAGAAAGAAACTTATGTATTTCACATTAGAATAAAGAAACAGTCTTCCTTTTGTAAAATAAAAGTGCTTCACATTTGAAATCAACATAAAAAATGGAATACACTTGCATAATGAACTGTAACCATGTTCATTTTTAATTCTTCCATCTTTCACAGACATCACCATTGAAATACATGATTGTCAGCCTCTTTGTGTTCATCTCTGTAAGTGCTTCCCGCTTGTCTGTGAGCAGAGTCTTGTACTTGCTAAAACTCCTCTCACAATCCACTGAACTGACAGGAAAGTCGATGTAAGGGACTGCCACTTCTGCAACCTTTGGGAATCTCACACTCAGGCCTCTCCAGTATTCAGCGAGATCCAAACCAGGTGTGTAGGGCTCCCTGGACACATAATGTTGATAAGCAGTCCACTGTTCATAAAACTCTGCTGATGGGTATGCCAGTGGCTTCAGTTGTGTGTAAGCTTGAATCTGCTTTTGCATGGCTGGAGTCTGCCTGGGGGCAAAGACCCTCACCAGCCTATAGACCTCTTTGGCAGGGTGAGTGTCCCACTGCTTTGAAAATTTAGTGAATGCCAGATGGAAGGCATTATGCAGCTGATCGAGTACATTTATTCTCTCTGCCATACACATCTTGCTCAGGAGCATATCTGTTTTGGCACCAAAACCACATGTTTTTGCTGTTCCATTCGCAAGGTAGCACCCCAGATCTTCCATTACATTATGCACAGAAACTGCTGTGGGATGGTGGGTTCCTTCCAGGATCGTCAGAGCTGTCATCAGTTTGGAGCATCCATCTGAGATGAAGGTCAGCTTGACAGTGAGGGCCTGCACCTTTTCTTCTGTTTCAAGCAGACTGAGGATGTTTGTAACTGCCTGGGATGATGAATTTTCTGCCAAGAAGAACTCTCTATACAGATGAACATGCTCTGCATGGTACTTCACTGCCTCAAACCAGGTAAAGTGGTACCTCAGAACTCGAACTTAATCCGTTCAGAACTCTGGTTCAAATCCTAAAAAGCTCGAGTTCTGATCGAATTTTCTCCATAAGAAATAATGGAAAACCAATTATTTGGTTCCCGACCCCAAAGAATTACACCTAAATATGGTTGTTTTTTTGCATTTAAACACAAGATGAACAGGATAAAACAAGAAGAGCATATACTATTTTTTATATATATATATATATATAAAATAATATTTTGAGACGTGACAGTATTCGTTTTTAAACTTTTAGGTTGTAACATTTGTACAACTATTGCGTAAGTTTTTAGTGAGTAATGGCTACGAAAATGATATAAAGTACAGTGTATTACCTGATATTTTCAATAAAAAAAGCACTATCACCAACAAACGATGCTATCACAGCGAATGCGAGGCTGAGATTGAAGCGTTACCCTTTGTTTCCGCCGAGCAACGTGCCGCGTGACTCATTTCCCCGCACGTACAAGTTATCTTAGGTCGGCTTTCATGGTTCGATTCAGATCGAGTTCTAGGTCATTTTTTTTTCGAACCGGTTGGTTCGATTTTTAAGAAATTTGAGTTCCAATGAGTTCGAGTACTGAGGTACCACTGTATTCCACCTGGTACTCACTGCTTTAGGAGGAACCTTGGTCTGCAACCTATCTTTCAGAATGATCAAATTCACCCATGTTCTCTTCCTGGCTGGCTTTTTGAAGAAGCCTGATTGCACCCAAGTGACAAGAGATGACACGTCTGAGAAGTAGCTATAGTGCTGCCATATTTCACCCACTAAATTGATGACATGGCAAAGACATGTCACACGCATGCTGTTTGGCATCACACCTCTCAGAACGTCCTTGTATGCTTTAAGGCAGTAGGCTGCATTGTCTGTGACCACTGCCCAGACATCATTGAGATCCAGTTTGTTGTTGTGGAGGGAGCCTATTACTGCTTGGGCAAAGGTTGAGTAGTTGCATCGCTCCATGGAAATTACATCCACCAGAAAGTACTGGCCTTCAAAACCTGCACAAATAAGAGAAATAAGAAGAAACTTTTAGTTAACTTTATTTTAATTAGCATCAGAATAAAAATGGATAATCACCAGCAATCACCTAATAATTATTAGTCATTCAGATACAGTTCATTTTTACAAAAAAATATTTCACAAGAAATATGCATATTTTTCCTTATTGGCATAACTAACAAACGCATTGTAATGCATGTAATTCAAATTACATTCTTATAAGTGTAACGTATTTGAATTTACTGGTGTGAATGCGGTCTACTTAATTCACTCACCAATGACGATGTTCAGAACGCTGCAATCTCTTGCATCGCTAGTTTCGTCGACAACAACTGATATTTTTTGCCTTGAAGCTTCTGTCGTACAGCCTCCATATGCTGGGTATTTTTCTGCTCTAAACTTCGGATCCGTAATTTTTTTGAGGACTTCGGTGTTTCAGCGAGCCGCTTCACCGTAGCTGACCGTTAACTTGCTTTCCTCTGTGTCTGTGCGCTTGTGTGTGTGGAAAGCTGAGTCCCGCCTCAACAGGTAACCCGGACAGAGAGCTGCAGCGGCCAAAATTTATTAGAAACCATTGTTTTGCTTTGCCCACACACCGATATCAGTGAATTATATGACATTCCGCATTTTGCAACAGATTCCATTTTATTTGTTGAATTCGCATCGCGGAAATCATAGGGCCCTTCTTAAGTGAACTGTGATATCCTGTTCTAGCTATCAGAGGCAGTTTGCTAAATGCTGATCTGAATGAGGTACTTCCAGAAACTGATTATTAATAAAAATCGCGCATCCCAACACTCACTCTCTTTAGCACTTGGGTGGTTATTTAGCAGTGTTTAAATACATGGAACACTCTGTGTATTCACAGAATTCCTTTGAAGCTGTTTTCTATGTGGGTGGGCGGGGCGGTTAACTGTCAACTCCTCAAACGCTAACTGGAAGCCATCTCAGAAATGCCTGAACTGGTGGAGTAAAATTGAAAGGGCCTGATTCCAGATTCTAAATTGACTGGTATTTTCTTTGGCCTTTTAAAGGAGACAAATCTTTTGTATTTCAGTCTCAAAATAACAGCACTGTAGACTGAGAAACATAATTAATGAGAAGACCTGGGTGTAACTGGAATTTCTACTGGCTCATGCAAGATGTCTGCCAGATGGATGCGTAGGATGCAGGCTTTATCACTGTCCACTTTACTAGTTTAGCGCTTCAGTGAGAAGTAGTGGTTAAAGCCCAGGGATGGCAAGTCTCATATACTTTTTCTCATGAAGTCCAGTCATTATGTTCCTCCATTGTTCTTGGAAGGATAACGGCTTTACTTATTGCTTGGATCTCCTTGTTGCTGCTCATCTTGAAGCTTTCTGTGAGTTTACAGTGCTTTCTATAAGAGGTATCCTCCCAGAGTGATGGGAAAACCTAGCTGTTGGGGGTGGAGAGGTCAAGCTGTGGGGGCTTTCTGAAGCCAGAGGAGAGGAGGAACACTGCATCAGAGAAATCGTTGTGGTGCCTCCTCAGAGCTTTCAGTGCTGAATACTTAAGGGGTCGTGGTGGTAATAGGCTGATGGAGGTGGATCCACTGTATTTAAGGCAGTTATGTTCTCGTATCTACCAGCTTTTGGGGATGGGGGGGCATGCTTTGTCAAACTTATTGTTATTGCTTACAGTATTCCTGGGAAAGTCACACTGTGCTCCTGGAGGAGGTAGGAGCAGGGTTGCCTGGAGAAGCACTGCCTGACCTCCAGCAGCACCCAGTGCAGAGCCGTGACCCCTGACATGCACCTGTGTGTGTGTGTGTCTGTCTGTCTGTCTGTCCTTTCCCAGGTACGAGAGGGTGCCCGTGATCCTGGTGGGCAATAAGGTGGACCTGGAGAGCGAACGGGAGGTGTCACCTGGTGAGGGCCAGGCCCTGGCCCAGGAGTGGGGCTGCCCCTTCATGGAGACATCAGCCAAGAGCAAGACCATGGTGGATGAACTGTTCGCCGAGATTGTGAGACAGATGGACTATGGTTCCCAGCCAGACAAGGACGCCCCCTGCTGCTCCTCCTGCAGTTTACAGTAGCGCTCTGGGATCAGGCCAAGCGGCATACCGACTTCAAGAGACACGTCTCCACAAGCAGTTACAAAAAATTACAATAAAGGTGCAAAAAACAGGAGCTTGAGTGTGACCTTCTGAATGCTGAAACAGTCATAACCTGTGACGGTGATGAAACATTACATGTGTGGGGAGATGGTGGCGGAGATTATTGCCAAACTGCTGAAAAGTGCTCTTTCTTGTTTTAGCTCTAAGGGGTGGGGGGGTCATAGCCCTCGATATAGGTTTTTCTGAAGTATGACTGTTCGGTTGTAGTTTTTAAAATTTCTTCTATTAGTCTGAATTGTTATTTACCCCCTCCATGACACTCTGCCTTCAGCCCCCTCCGGCATGGTCGCTCTCACCCCCTAGGTGTCACTACAAGCAGCACGCTTGTAACTCACCTGCCTTCCACCCTCACCTTCTGCATCCTCAATACCCATGCAGAAGTTGTGCCTTGATCTGGGGGGGGCTTTCTCTTCTGGAGGAATTAGAAAGGCGATGAAAAAAGTAATGCCTTCCGTGACAACCACCACTGCTTACAGCCGCCTTTCTGCTTGATATAGAACAGAGGACTATGCGTCTTGGTTGGAAGTCGTGTCGTTGTTCATTGCTCTTGCATCCCCGGCCCGCAAAGGTCACAGGACCCTGCTAACCCAAGACAGTATTTTTAAATGCCTGAGGGGCCAGCTGCCTATGGAAACTTCCAGAACGACAGTAACTTCTGCATTCTCATTGGCTGGCACATTCCCCAGAACCACCACTGTAATTTTGTCAGAACTCATCCATTATGTATTTGGGAATATAGGCCGTGTGTTCTTATGATATTAACAGTATGGAAATCAAACGCACATATGTGTGTATGCGTGTGTGTGTTCAGTTCTGACAGTGTGTGAGCTTCACAGAAGACCCTGATCTCACGCCTGGGGGGGTCGTCAGCCTTAATGCATGGCCAGCTAACAAGAACGACAAACAAAATCTGTAGTGTGTTATTTTTATGTCATCGAATTGTGAGTCGGGACCTCAGGAATTTGATGCCGTCAGAACTTTGTTCACTCCTCCCAACTTAAGTCCCTTTCTTACACCAAATGGACGATGGTGCCATTTTATTTCTGGGTGGGAGGGATTTTTAATGGCCCAGCCCACATATTGCCTCTGGGAAAAAAAAGATCTTCAGGCAGGTCTTTGTTCCGTCTGTTTCGGATTCAGCAGCTAAGTGTTTTTTACAGATGCCGATTTGCCGGATGTGCTGCCGCTCCTCTCCGTCCTGAGCCATTAGCAAACCGCAGGAGCTCCGTGTTCAGACACCATGATCCGCCTTTGGTCCTTGACGCAGCCAGCAAAGCAGGCAGCTAAATCACATCCACTTGGTTTCAATTTAGTCACATTTCACACATGCTGCGCGTGAACCCCAACCTGCTTCCCAACTTGAAGAAATTTAATTGGGGTTGGGGGGAGCATTTTTGACCTTGGGATGCGATGTTTACTTCAAGTCTTCTGGAACCTTCTCCCAGGGTGACTCCAGATTCAGTGTGTAACTCTTCAGCAGCATTTGTTATGTTAATGATGCACTCAACATGTTAGAAGCCAAACGGCGCTTTGGGAGCGGGAATAAAGCAGACATTACACCTTCATTGCTGTCCTCTGCTTTCTAGCGATAAACAGAACTGAAATAACAATGACAATAATAACCATGACAATGGGACAAATAAATATATAAAACAGGAAAAGCCAAGTGCAGTGTGAGTCTTTTTGTGACAGACAGTGGGGCAGGGTTGGTGCACCCAAAGGCCCTTTGTCCCTCAAATATGATGGCCAGAGCAGGTTTTTAAGATCTCCTGATAGTTCTGCCTTCTTAAGTGGTTTACCAGTGATCATGTTCAACCTCATGCTTTCAGTGAATAATGTATTTGAAATATATAAGCTAATAAGTATTGGTAGTAATCGGCCAGTAAATTAATCAGTAAATTACTTATTAGCAATGGTACTTATTGCTGAATTTTCCTCCAGCCCTGTCGAGCTTGTATAAACATCATGTAAATGTTTTGAAGTCCTTCACTCTGACTTCTGCTTCATATTTTTCACTGCTGGAGAGGCACCTTCCCAGGAGTAACACAAGTGTTTAGTAATCAGCTCCTTAGGCTTAAGTGGCCTCTTTGTCACTGTCGCACTCAAGGTTAGACTCCCCCACCCTCAGCTAGTGTCTGTGGCTGCCTTGCGGGCTGTGAGCATATATTTATATTCTGCAAAGTTAGTATCCCATAATGGACAGCCTGATAACCTGAATCCAACCTATGCATCTACTAACCTAAAAAAAATGCTGACCCTGTCTGCTTTGTGGCTTATCAGGGCACTAGCAAAATTTTTACTGAGCTAGAAAATGACATGTGGATTTATTTTATACAAACATGTTCCAGTTTAAATGGCTGCTGTTTCAAATGTCTATGTCCTTCCTCTTCAGTTACTCATACACCTTAAACAGCTGGTTTATTCGGACTGACCCAAGGTCATCGGCTTCACAGATCATCGTGGGACGTGTTGAACGGTGATCCGTCTCCTCGCTTGTCAAATCTTGAAAAACATTTGTATGTAAAATGTAAAAACGTTCTAGGGGGCTTAAGATTATTTTTTGTTTCTGAAATTCTGGCAGCCAGGGACTCAGATGACTCATGCCTTGTGGGAAATGTGTTTGTCGTTTTATTTTTTACCCCACGTTTGCGTTTGGGTTGGGCCCAATTCGGCCACTCGCCCGGCCATTTCCCAGGACTCCCTCCTACGTTCACACTGCTGCCTGCTTTGTCCTGTCAGTTTTTTCTTGGGTTTTGCTTCACTAACTCTGAGTTTTTGTGGCTTATGGTCACACAGCACTCCAGCTGCTGGATTGCAGTTTTGACTTAAATCCTGCTTTTCAATGAACTCACTGCCTGTGTGTCATGAGGTCACATCCTGCCTGTTACCTTCTCAGCCCTGCAGGAAACCATCAGAACCATCCAATCAGCTGCATAGCCATGTCACGAGGTCACTTCCTGCCAGTTACTTTCACAGTCCTGCAGGAATCCATCAGAACCATCCAATCAGCTGCATAGCCATGTCACAAGGTCACTTCCTGCCATTTACTTTCACTGCCCTGCAGGAATCCATCACAACCATCCAATCAGCTGTATAGCCATGTCACAAGGTCACATCCTGCCAGTTACCTTCTCAGCCCTGCAGGAATCCATCAGAAACATCCAATCAGCTGCATAGCCATGTCTCAAGGTCACATCCTGCCAATTAGCATCACAGCTCATAGGAGTGACTGCAGGTGCCTCGTTAGGGACTCGCTAAGGTAATTACATGAGACCCCCCCACCTCCCCCACACACACATTTCTGAAGGAATTCTCTTCTCTTTCAACAAAACACCTTAATGCCTTCATGCAGAAGCAGAAACACTGTCCTGCTGCAGCACACAGCTTGGGGTACAAAGAAGACGGTGCTGGAGTGATGGCATTCTCGCCAAGAAGTCACCTGTGTGATTTAAACCAGTTATCGAAATCGATATTATTACGGAAGATTTTCTGCAAACATGCATGTGGCTAAGAAATACCTGATTAATACACTCTCCTACGTTAAGCAGCTTTATAACAAGACAAATGCTTCTTCTGTGAAAATGATCTTGGATCATCCAGTACGGAGGTCCCTTCAACTCTGATGACTGCAGACTGTGGTACGTTACTGCCAATTACCTTCTCAGTCCTGTAGGAGTCCATCAGAACCATCCAATCAGCTGCATAGCCATGTCACGAGGTCACTTCCTGCCAGTTACTTTCACAGTCCTGCAGGAATCCATCAGAACCATCCAATCAGCTGCATAGCCATGTCACGAGGTCACATCCTGCCAGTTACCTTCTCAATTATCTCTCGTAACTCGGAAATTCCAAGGTAAGTGACATCACATCCGACAATCTCCCATTCAAGCTACCACATCTTGGAACAAACATGGCTGCCTCCATGAACACGACGTTGTGTGCTGTTGCTTTATATTTGAGCAGATCTGGAGTGAGATTCTTTTTCCGAGAGACAAACAAACAAGAAACACAAACTAGTCAAACCACATTAAGAACTTTATAAAATATTTTAGTAGATCCATAGCGATATTCTTCTTTGAGGGGCAAACAAACTACAAACAAACAAAAGACACTAACAAGTCTGGTAAAAATCTGATATTTCATGCTAGGATACTGTTTACGATCATGATATGGTATTCTCTAAATCGACCACTTGCAATTACATTTATAACTATTAATACATTTAACAAAATAAACATTTTTAAATATGTATAAAATAGAATTACTGTTCACTGTGTAAGCCGCCATGTTGAAATGACGACACAGGGGCAACTCGGACAACAAATTTCTGTCCAACATCAACGTCATAAAAGAGGCGTGTTTCGTGATGTCTCATGACATTTTCATCCGAGTTCCGACTCAGAGAGAAATAATCGAATGCAGGATCAGCTCTGCAGGAATCCATCAGAAACGTCCAATCAGCTGCATAGCCATGTCACGAGGTCACATCCCGCCAGTTACCTTCTCAGCCCTGCAGGAATCCATCAGAAACATCCAATCAGCTGCATAGCCATGTCACGAGGTCACATCCTGCCAGTTATTTTCACAGCCCTGCAGGAAACCATCAGAACCATCCAGTCAGCTGCATAGCCGTGTCACGAGTGTTATGCTCCGCTGCCAAGGAATAAGCGAACCCCGTAATGCAGGAGACTGGTTTATTGGAAAAGCCGGGTACAAACAAAGCCAGAAGGGAAATCCAGAAGAGTAGCCGTGGTACGGGCGGAGATCGATCACCGGGAGAGTCAGTCCTACACAGACAAACGGGCCGGGGGGATGACGAAGGAGAAGGAGCAGGATCATCAGGGCGGCAGGGCAGGGCGGAGCAGGAGGTCAGGTCAGGTGGGATCGTGCAGGTCGAAGAGGGGCGAGGAGCAGGCGAAACAGCAGGGCAGGACACGGGAGGCAGGACAAGCGAGGAAGACAGAGGACAGGAGAAAACGCTTGGTAAGGCACACAATCGAAAATGGCAACAATACTTCGCAACTTTAGGGAAGTTGCGATCGCCTTAAGTACTGCTCCGAGTAAGCGGTGATTGTCTGCCACTGTGCTGCCCTCCCCCTGAGGGCGTGACAACGAGGTCACTTCCTGCCAATTACTTTCACAGTCCTGCAGGAATCCATCAGAACCATCCAATCAGCTGCATAGCCATGTCACGGAGTCACATCCTGTCAGTTACCTTCTCAGCCCTGCAGGAATCCATCAGAACCATCCAATCAGGTGCATAGCCATGTCACGAGGTCACATCCTGCCAGTTACCTTCTCAGCCCTGCAGGAATCCATGAGAACCATCCAATCAGGTGCATAGCCATGTCACGAGGTCACATCCTGCCAGTTACCTTCTCAGCCCTGCAGGAATCCATCAGAAATATCCAATCAGCTGCATAGCCATGTCACTGGGTCACATCCTGCCAATTAGCATCACAGCTCATAGGAGTGACTGCAGGTGCCTCGTTAGGAACTCGCTAAGGTAATTACATGAGACCCCCCACCTCCCCCACACACACATTTCTGAAGGAATTCTCTTCTCTTTCAACAAAGCACCTTAATGCCTTCATGCAGAAGCAGAAACACTGTCCTGCTGCAGCACACAGCTTGGGGTACAAAGAAGACGGTGCTGGAGTGATGGCATTCTCGCCAAGAAGTCACCTGTGTGATTTAAACCAGTTATCGAAATCGATATTATTACGGAAGATTTTCTGCAAACATGCATGTGGCTAAGAAATACCTGATTAATACACTCTCCTACGTTAAGCAGCTTTATAACAAAACAAATGCTTCTTCTGTGAAAATGATCTTGGATCATGCAATATGGAGGTCCCTTCAACTCTGATGATTGCAGACTGTGGTGCTGCCCCCCTCAAGGTGACCGGAAACCCCCCACCTTAGACCACCATGATGGAAGGGTGCCTAAGGTGTGACAGGGTTTGTCTGAAACACTAGATATATTCTTTAGAGAGTTTGTTCTGGAAAGCACTTTATTTTCAATCTGCTCAATCAATGATCGTCACATCTGCATTGTTTTGTTTTATTTATTAGTTCATCCATCTATCTACCAACTTTTCCTAGTCAGAGTCATGAGGGGTCAGGAGCCTATCCCAGTCAGTCACAGGGCACGGGGCTGGGGGACACCCCGTGCCGGATGCCAGCCCGTCACAAGGCACCGGGCTGGGGTACACCCTGGATGGGACCCTAGTCCGTCACAGGGCACAGGACTGGGTTACACCCTGAGGTACAACTAAGGCTTAGGGTTGGTCTGTGTAACGAGATCATAAATGAGGGGAAAACTGTTACTTTTCTAACAATACTTATGGTTCTAAGCTGACCAGGAAGAAAATGATAAAATTGAATCATTAGAACATGGTCAATCTCCATTAGGTAGGTCAGCTGAACACAGAGAATGCAAGACAGTAGAAAGCCGATGCATGTAGTGGCTTCAGTCACCGTAAGTATAGGGAGATGGGCCCTCTGCTGGACAGTTGTCATAAATACACTTTGTTGTCTGGCCATCTGCTTGGCTGTGCTGATAGAGAAAATTCCAAGTGAACAATTTCACCACTAGTAATTTTGTAACTGCTTTCAATTAAATGCAAACCAAAATGATGGAAATGTTTCAGCATGAGTTATTTAGCCAGGAATACCTAGCTTATGACAGCAGTTTGTAATGGTACAACAATGACGAATGGTACTGGAACAATGGAGAGATATGTGTACATAACTATTATTGGTTTATGAAGTGTGTATAGGAGTTGAGGAAGGGATTTCTGACTGAGAATAACCCCTGGGCACTGTGAATATGAACTGTAAGGTACCAAGCTGGTTCTGATAAGGTAAACGTGCACCTTAAATTTAAACCATGTTAGGTACAAGAAGAAGCCTTTGAATGGGTGCGGGGTTGCTTAACACATTGTTTATGTACATGGTGACTGGTCAGCTTTTAACCCAGTGTCTCCCAAATCGGTCCCCAGGGCCCCCCAGATGGTCCATATTTTTGCTCCCACCCAGCTGCCTGCCAGACATATTTGGATAGGAATTGATCCCCCAATGGTTAGTAACAGGCCAATTTGTCTTACGGGCTGTGCCTTTACCTCCTATTACATCATTATGGGTCAGGGTGGCCTAATCCATTTGTGTATGGGTATTTAAGTATGAGGAATTTCATTGAGCAATCTTATTTATCATTTTCAAATTATTTAGTGGTTGACATGACTGGTCTTGAATGAATAATTTGCTTTTACAGAATGTCATAATAGAATAAAAGCATTTCACAACATGTCATGGCACGTCTGTTTAGTGAATGAGCTAGTATAGGAATGTTTATTGGTTAAAGGCCAATGAAACAAAAGGCCAATGAAGGCAAAGCAGACCAAGCAGCCAACTCCTGCGGCTGAACTCCTTCCCTTTAAGGCAGACCCAAGTCATGTCCTGGCAGAAGACCTTTCAGGGTGTGGCCTCATCACACACTATTACTCCCAGGGTAAGATTCAGCAAACTAAAGACTCTTGGAACCAAAGCAAAAGCACAGACGAGAAATACAAATAGTGAGTCCACAGAGTGAGAGTAGCAGGAAGCTGCTTTGTGAGCAAACACCTAACTGCACTGGAGGATGGCAGTGAGATGGCCAGTGAACACTCTCTGTGGCAGTATGTTCTGTCATTGCAATACAAAGCATAACACTGTTACCTGAAATAACATGTACTCCACTTTTAGTTTTCAGTTAGTACAGACATACCGTCCTCACAGAAAGTCATGGAAAGCTTGCTTAATTCTGTAAAAATATAACAAATTTATTGGTTTTATGACGAAATAATTACTTTACTCATTTGTTTACAAAAATGTGTATCACATTAGAAACAAACAATAGTTTTAAATAATACACACATTTCAAGTAGTAATAAATTGAAACCCAAATTATAGTTATAAAAGAGTGGTTCTGAGTTAAAAAGTTTACTGACAAACAACCTCATTAGGTGCTTTTTAATTAATAACACATTTGCAATAAAATCACCAAACGTTTGTGTCTAGTATCCCTTTGGGAGCCAATTACAACAATTGCAATTAATAGCAAAATTGTGGGAACAGAACTGAATGAGTCAGTCAAAAAAATCATGACACTTAATGCAAAGAAAATGTCTGGGCAGAAGATATGTGTGATAACCGGTGTCCAGTGAGCAAGCAGGAAGCGGGGAATCACGAGTCGGGTAGACAAAGATCCAAAATACGGGGTTTTAATGGGGATAGAACAAGCTATACAGGACAACACAGTACAAACGTCAATGACAGACCTGGGTAAACTGACTTGGACGCAGACTGAAATACACATGACTGAACAGACAAATCAGGAAACACCTGGTTACAAGCGGGATGCACACAAGGTTAATTAATGAGTGGGCGTGGCACACGAGAGGGTGGCACGAGCAGGTCATGACAATATGTGCAGATATGTTCAACGCTGCTTGTCAATGGATTTTTTTTATGAAACCAATACACCTTGAATCAGACTGGGCCCACTTAGAAATACAGACTGACCATGTACTGATCATATTTTACAATTCACACTGTCCTGTGGTGTCTTCAATCCCAGTTTAAGACCAACTACACAAAGCTGACTTGAATATTTCAGACACAATAAAGTCAGTCCAAGTTCAAATGTTTGCCCTTAAATAAAAAGCACGTGAAGACATGACTTTGAAAGGTAGGTCAGAATGTAACATGTCCTTTTGCCTGGACAATAACTGCTGGTTAATGTGGTTTTCTGGTAAAAATGTGTGAATTTTGGGTCAATTAATGAGTAGTTTCTCCTCATAATAACCTATATTTCATTCACTGAGGATGACAAAACTGAAAATACTTCCCAATTAAGGGCAGTTATAGAGAGCCACTGCGAGTGAATTTATTAAATTATCCCTTTCCTACACTAAAGCCATTTCACGTACATTTTCTGTAATGGTTGTGCTTTTATTTCATTATCATATATTGCAGTGAACGTATTTTAAGAATGGGACTGTGCTGTAGGTGCATGGAGTCTCCCTAAGGCACAGATTTGTAGTATTTAAACGTAAACGTTTTTATTTTTGGTATAGGTAGAGAAGTTTGTAAGCAATTTTGAAACTGGTTATTGATGGCATTACCAGCTTTCTCCGCTAGGAGGAAATTTGCTCACAGTTACAGCGGAAAAATATCAGAATATCGGACCCACGAATTACGCTTAAATACTGCGCCTGACGTTCATCACTTCCACAGGTTTTGTTTATCCAGTCTAAGTTGTAAAATTTTCAGCGATTTCTAAAAACTTTATAAAATGAGTCTCCATACTATGGAAGCCCATTTCCGCCAGCAAAAGAAAAAAAATCAAATAGAAAGTCATAATTACGAGATAAAAAAAATCGAAATTAAGAGATACAAAGTCATAATTACGACATAGAAAGTCGAAATTATGAGATACAAAGTCATAATTACGAGATACAAAGTCATAATTACGAGATAGAAAGTCGAGATAACTAAGTCGAAATTTCGACTTAAATTTTATATTATTTTTTTCCCCTGTGGCGGAAACGGGCTTCCATAGTATCTCGTAATGTCGACTTTCTATCTCGTAATTATGACTTTTTATCTCATAATTTCGACTTTTTATCTCGTAATTATGACTATGTATCTCGTAATTTCGACTTTCTATCTCGTAATTATGACTTTGTATCTCGTAATTTCGATTTTTTTTATTTCGTAATTATGACTTTCTATTTGATTTTTTTTTCTTTTACTGGCGGAAATGGGATTCCATATTCGTTCTGTGCGTATCATATTATTGAAGTATTCTCCATATATTGCGTTGCCTCACTTATATAAAGTCTCAGCAGTCAAGCCTTAAAAATCAGCGATTTTTTTTCATGTACGTTTCCCATAAAGCTTTATGATTACTGATATTATACGATTAGGGACTGGGTATTGGGTAAACGCGGTCAGGATCGTTTGCTTTAAGGTTTACTTTCACTTTCGACGGCAAACGTCGGTAACGTATCCGCCTGCCTTCTGGTGTGGGTATCTATTTCAGCAAATATGTCGCTGATTATTATTTATTATTTCGTTTGCAAGTCTGGCGTAAAATGGCTTTAATGTTTATTAGACTGAAACATTTTAATCGTTTTAATTCCACTAAAATGTTTTGCGCTTTAGTCTGTCACTAACCTTGGACCCCGATCCTGGAAACATCGGAAGAGCTAATCTACAAATCGAATATAAATATGTAAAATTCACTCTCTGGGGGTGCACGTCGTTCTGTTACTTAAGCAGATAAAATAATTCTATGTTTCAGTTATGTTAAATAAGACCCCGATCATTTGGAATCATGCCAAAATGAAATTTGCCCAATTTCTCGTTATAACGATAATGGTTACTTGTAACGTGAAAACTATCTAATTAAAACACGTTTTTAACCTTATACTGTTTTTTTGTCATAGTGGCAGACCAAGGCAAAAGTTGGAGACCATGATACCATAAAGATGTTCTCTTTCTGAACATGAGCTGTAGCTGAGCGCTGTAGCTATAATAGTAAATGAGTTACAGGTCAAAAGTACACACTCTGAATTGTCATATATTTACTATCCGCTGTGAGGAAATAGGGAAATGTCTTTAAAAATAAACAAAAGACATTTCTGAGCTGGAAATAGGTATACATCACGCCATGTTTCACCAAAGTCAAAAATGGTAATGCAAAGGCCATTTGTTGAGCTAAAATGGAAGGACCCAATAATAAAAAAAATAATCCATTTTTGGTTGGATATTGGTTGCATTGATACTGTTTAATTTATTTATCTCATCGCCATATTTCTTCTTCCTATTACAGACATTCCATGGCATCACAACAGGCCATGGAAGCTACAGCTCAAGACCGAAAAGAGCAAAGAGACAATTTGCAGTGGAAGAAATTTCTGTCAGAGGCCGATTTTTACCAGGAGTTCAAAAATACCCAGTTGTCTCACAAAACCGTGCTGTGCTTCGGGTTGAAGACAGCTGGCAATGAGCTCTGGGACTGCTGGGGATACACCTTCAACATTCCTGGCGGTGACCATGCAGAGAAGCAGGTGATGCAGGCCCTCTCGGACTTCCTCACGCCACATCGGCTGTGCGCGGCTCTGAGGTACCGGCTCACCTTGTACCTCTCCTATAGCCCCTGTGAAGACTGCTGCTGTGAACTCCTTGCATTTGTGAAGTCTCTGAAGGTGGTCGAGGTGGATGTGATGGTGTCCAGGCTGTACTGCACTGAGCAACACCCCGTGAGGAATAGGCTCCAGCAGCTCATGGCGTCAGGGATCAGGTTGAGTGTGATGGGCAGGAAGGACTTCGAGCGATGCCTCTACCTGTTTGTGAGTCCTAACTCCAACTTTAAGCCATGGCCAGAGCTAGATGCAATGAGCAGGAGATATTCTATGGACCTGCACACTGTTCTGCATGAGGTAGGTTTATGTTTGTTTTTACATCCATGTTCCATAGCCCCCGTGGTCCTGGGCTTGTTAGCCATTTATAAGATAGATGGTTCTTCCATAACTACTTATTCGGTATGAGGCTCTGGTGAGCCTAGAGCGTAATCCAGGAACGTAGGACATGAGTCAAGGGAAACCCTGGAAGGGATGGCAGTCCATCGCGACACACGCCTTACGCATTTTAGAGACACCTGTTCATCTAAGCGCATGCTATTGGAGGCTACATTGTTATCTACTGAGCCAGCGTGATGGGCTGTTTTCATTTTCTGTTGGCGGAGAATCTCATGTGTGACAGTGGTAATGTGATGACTACATGTTTCACATCAATTTACCTTGCTTCCCTGATTCCATGAAGGCATGTGATTCCTGCTTCAAACATGCATCTTATCTACTAAACCAGAACAAGACTGGAGGAGGTAGAAAGGTCAACAGAGCAGATTAAAACTAATTTAGACAAGGGACTTGTGGGAAAGTGATCCTTGTGATTTAAGGTTGAATGTTTAACTATCAAGTCAAAAAGATACAGAGGAGATCTTCCATATATTAGCAAGCTGCTTCTCATTGACAGATTTCTGTACCACATTGTGTTTAAATCGCTTGCATGAAAACTTGACTACGTGAAGTTTTTTTCGATGCTATGTTAATATTGTACATGTCTCTCCTTTTAGTGTGAAGGTGATTGGCATCTGGAGCCAAAAAATTTAGGTATGTATGCTGAAATAAAAATGTGAGACAATAATAACAATTTTGGGGAATTTAAAAATGTAACTTTTTTACCCAAATTTCATATGTTTTTGAAAAAAAAAAACAGTTTGTTTTTGCCTTTGATTCATTGTATGAAATTTAAGACTTAAGGGTTGTATTTGTGGCTGTAGCATTATAGACATGGGTCAGTATGGTACCAGAACATTAGGCCTCAATGCTCGTTTTGATGTATATGAATTTTAGTGCTCTAAAGTTAAATGTGTGGAGGTGTGTTACAGATAATCCCACTGCCCTTCCCATCCCTGCAGATTATGCAGCTCTGGAGAGAAGCCCCTCTCTGTCAACGACGGCTGTCTGCTACGGGCAGGGTCTTCGACGGCCCAACACTCCACAGAAACAGAGTGGGGTGTCAGAGAGCGAGAGGGACCCAAAGAGACAGCCCGTGAAAAGAGTGCTTTTTAAAGATAACGAGGTTAAGACACCCACTCCATGAATCACCACTTTATCGTGGTGGAGGGGTTGTGTCCTAGGAGCTATGTTGTTGGGGGCAGTTGCCCCTGGTAGGGTCTCCCAAGGCAAATGACAGGTGGGAATGACAACTTGGGGACAAAGGGAGTTGCTTTCGATTTGATATTGGTTTGATGAGGAGGGTAATCATTAATCTAAAATCAGAGGAGTGTAAACAGGCTGCAATACATATGAAATGACTACAGATAATCATTTTTACATGTCAGAAAATATTTGCCCATGGTACCAGCTATCATTTATCCTGTGCCTTGCTAACTGTGATGTGTGTTTGGAAATATCAGTGCATCTGCTAAAAAATAGAATGACTGAAGAGTTAAAGCTTTCAACACTGGGAGAGTTTTTGGAACTTTTCAAGCTCTTTAACAGCCTCGTAGTGACATCTAAAGTATGATTAATGTAATACATTCAGTACTATAATAATAGCCAGTGCATGTACCCGGATAGTTCCCAGGATTCCTGTACTGGACTGAAGCTGGTGGGGACAGCTAGCTTGTAACTCAGAAAAACAACCTGTTTTAAGGTGTGAGGATTTTCTTGCCAAAAATCATTATTGTACTTGGAGTCTGTCCCAGGCAACACAGTGCCCAATACCAAGGAATGTCCTAGACAGGATCCCCCTACAGGGCACATACTGACTGGGAAAGTGGGGAATTCCAATTAGTCCAACTGTGGTGGAAACCTACCCGACACAGAGAGAATATGTACAGGAGGCGGGACTCACATCCTCAACTTTGGAGGTTTGGGGCAACAGTACTATTCACTAAGCCATCCTACCACTTTTTATTGTAATGATAATCAATGAAAATATTCTGAGCAATGTGTTTTAAAAAGGTGCACATGAGGACAGTGTTTCTTTGTGATTAACATTTTAATAAAGCAGGTATTTTTGTAAAGTGTATTTCTATTTGGATTTTTGTAATTAACGTCTCACAAGTTTCAGAACCATGGACAGAAGATCAAGATCAAGGAGTTCAAAATTAAAAGGGGGTGGAGACTCAGCTTGGTTAAAAAAGGTTCATTACGTATTACTATGTACAAATGGCTATAAAACAGGCATGTATTAAATTGTGTTCTCCTGTTATGTGTTGTAATTAACATCATATCCTGTCCCTGAATAGTTATGGTTAATATCTTCTAGTTAAAGTTTAAAGCTGTCTTACTGTGCTTTGTGTAGTCATTATTAACGTTTATTAACGATGCCTTGTGAGCATCTCCCTTCTGTTAAATTGTTCAATGAACTATTAGTCATTGGTATGAATCTCACCCTTCACTGAAGTGAAAGTCTGTATGTCTCTGGGCCGTTTTGACCTCATAATTTTGGTGTTAACGTCTTTGTTAATGGCTTATTGTTGTGATGATTTTCATAGATATCGTCATTGTGTTGATTGACATATTTCTGCGTGCACTTTGAGTCATGGGTTTCCCTACAGCTGTTTATGCCGGAAATTTAAGCGAAGTACATGGTATGGTACAGTTCCATCCTGGACCTTAAGGGGGCAGCCTACACAACTGCAAACTCGCGCAGGTACAACACACCCCACTACCAGCACTACCGGCTGTTTTATAGCTCGGCTATCGTTTATTATTATAATGATGAAGATGACGGTAGTGAGGAAGGATCTCGTGCGTTTCAGTGTGGGCTGCGGTGAAGCCACTGACCGCTGGAGGGCGCTGCGCAGTTTCATTTTTGGCTTATTATAGGTGCAATGCCAATTAGAGAGGTTGGAGGCACTGTGCCGCCTTCATTGTTTAGCTAAGTAACTCCACACCGTTCCTCCGACGGGTTGAATCCGCTCCCGTCCTCGTAGTCAGTCGGTCCGGCATGGCGACCGCGGAGGAGTCTTGTTTCGCGACGACCAGGTCCTAAACTGTTTCTGAATTTACGAAAGCTGGTCCAAGCTGCAGAACTACTGGGGCATCAGGAATACTGTGGAATAATTGCTTGTTGGACCTCTGCAGATTTTTACAAGAACGGTAAGAATTAAGCGCCTAACTTGTGAATCAGACCCGCATTGCTAGTTAACTTGTTTTAGGACCTGATTAGTGTCTTGATCTCTAGCTTTACAGCTACCGTACCTGGGCATTTCATTTACCGCGTCCCTCGCTGCTTAGATCCATCCACCGCCTAGCTAAATGGTTAAACTTTTATGACCATGCTACAGCTTTACGCGTGTGATACAACTGCAAAACAGCTGTTTGTTGCAAAAGACAATAATCCGGGTTTGTAGGTTATGCGGCGTATTGCTGCAGAATATAAGATATTGGGAAAATGTGCAAATTACAGAAAAATGGGGGAAAAAAACAAAACTATGGCTAAAAGAAGTCAAACATGTTTATCTACACCTTATGTCGTCTCCTTTTTCGTCAGATAAAAAACAGGTATTAGATAAGTTACTGCAAATCTCCATACCGCCGGGTTTGTACCAGCATCCACTACTGAATGTCACCCGACAATCTGAGGATAAACGAAGGATTCAGCAGGTTTCATCAATCCCATCCTTGTCTTGGAGGGATATTTCCGCTAATGATGCACGCAGTCGGTGAAGTTTTAACATAAACTGTTGATTGGGGACGAATCGATTTGAGTGGAGCGGCTGGAAGATCCTGGACGTGCGAGCAGGAATGGGTGGGCGTTCACTTACCACGGGGGGCTGCTCTCTTTGCCTGTGTGAGGGAACGTTTATCTCATATTAATATCAGTGGACATGATGAAAGATAGATCCTTTTAGGTGCACAGTATCTCCGTAGCTCTCTAGGTCCAACGAGTCTGGCTGATATTCCTGCATTAAGCTCCCGTGTGAATGTCCTTAGCCCACTAACATAGTAGTCTTAGGATTACACTGCTAACCTACTTTCGGGGTATGGCTTCGCGTAAATGAATGAGCCCGTTATTCTGGCGGTAATGCGGGAAAGGGGGTATTTCAAGGTCTCGGCTCCAAACGAGTTTCCGCGGATCATCTTGGGAGATGTCGGGGCTGTCAGTGTGACCGTGGGCTCCCTTTGAAATCGGCTTCAAAGCCCTCGATGTGGATTATTCTGCTTGATTATCTAATGGCTTTCTGCCAGGCATGTGGTGGATAAGACTGGGCTCCAAGATAAGCTTTCATCAGATGAGATCCAGACATGAATTTTCTGGTTGGTCAACGAATATCATGTTTAAACGTATTATTTCGTTCTTAATATTAATTGTTCTGTTTTACATGTGTTGAATATTTCTCAGAAATGTAATAATATATTGCAAGTATGTTTCCTTGGTGCTCATTAATGAGACAAAATTCTGCTCTGTGTGCCCATTTTCTATTTCCTACATTAGCATATCCATTTACTACCATAAAGATAGGTCACAGTGAGTAAGATATGGTTCTAGAGTCAAGTTAGTAAATATCAAAGACACCTTTCAGTAATAAAGGAGCCTGAGAAGCTGAATTTATGATCATTCCCTCTATGTGTTAGCTAGTCATATAAAGCTGCTTTTGCAGAATCAGAGACAAGGCCTAGGCTATGGCACAAGCAGAAGCGTGGTTGAGATACTTGGGTGCTTTCAGGCCTTCTGTCTTGAAGAGCCGTCGTGCCTTTATGACTGATTGTCATCAAGCATAGTCTAGCTGCAGAGTTCAGTTCAGGTTCAATTCCCTGTGACTGAAGACTGAAGACTCACTGTCTTGGTACTGCATGCTAATTCTGCACTGGATTTTTTCTCTGTTGTAGTGTATTGCTAAAGAAGCTGCAACATTCTTTTTTCTTTTTTATCTGGAGGCAAACGATCGGTTTGCATTTTGTAAGGGATAGATGTTCAGGCTGATGGCTTTTTGTTGAGACGTGTCAGTCACCCCGCAGGCGAATCCCTGCTTCAGCTTTGAGAACCGTGAGAACATCTCACTCTGGTGATTGCCCCGCCGATGGTCTGCCATAGTGAGACTCTGATGCGTGTGTTTGAAGCTGTAGGCTTGTGGGAGTAGTGCATGTACAGAAACACAGCCACTTCCTATCACCCCTCAGCCCCGACACTCTTACGAGGATTCCGATCTCAGGGCGAGGTTAAATCAGCTGGGCAGCATGAAGCAGACTGTGCCTGTCCAATAGATATCTCATCTTCCCTGCACAGCGTGACCAGGTAGTGATGTCATGGACTGGATTCTTTGCTAATTTTTAACATTACATTTAACGAGATTTTTTTTTTTTATGATACGAAATAAAAATCTCGTATCGTAAAAAAAAAAAAACTCGTAACATTAGACTCCTGAAACAAAACTGCTAGCGTGGCCTTGAGCAAAGTACCACACCTGCATAGCGTATGTAAACATGACTCTGTCATTAGCTAATGGCATTAATTAATAATCTGGGTAAAGGTATCTACTAACAGATTAGTAATGTAATATTACTAAAACACTCAGTGGCTAGTGTGTTAGATATATCTGCTCAGTAAATCATGTTATATTTAAATACATACAGCACACAGACACTCTGGTCTACTGCTCTACTAATCATTTGAACAGACAGGATGGCTGATCTACGTGATTTTGAACTCTTTTGGCGTGATGGTTGGTGCATTAAGTGGTCATCCCAGCATCCCTGAATCTTCGTCCCTCCTGGGATTTTCAACCTCTGAAGTTTTTACGATTTACAAAGGATGGTGCGGTGAATACAAAACCATCCAATAAATGGTATTTCTGTGGCCAAAGCCAGCAGAGAAGGTCAGAGGAGAATGGTCAGACTCTAAAGCTAACAGGAAGGCCTCGGCTGCAAAAATAACAGCTCAGCTTAACAGTGGTGGGCAGAAAGTCCTTTCTGCACAACTCATTTAACATTGGAGTGGTTTTTAACACTGTTGTCTCCTCAATTTCATGTCGTTCATGGATAGAGTGATGGACCAGGGGATCTATGTCTGTCCTGTAAGAGCCTACAGGAAGTTGGCAGGAACTTTCAATCAATCATGAATCAATTAATTTTTATATAGCGCCTTTCATAACAGAGTCGTTCCAAGGCACTTTATATGGATATGTTGTGATACATTAAACATCATTAGAGAGACTAATACAGAATGGGGAAAAAAGGAAGGAAAAAAATTTAAATAAAGAAAGTCAGAAGACAACGGAGGAGAGGAACCAAAAACTCCCAAGTAAGGAGAAATAAAAACCTCTGGGGGTTCAAGGTCAACTGGCCGCCCAACCCCCCTGGGCATACTAACATTACTGAAAACAGAAAAGAATGGACTTGCTTGCTAAAAGCTGGGTGTAAGCTGTGATTAAGGATCAAGACAAAGTCCATCAATGAGCCTGTTATCCACGCTGGCCTGTGAAGGGCGGCACTGAAGGCTGCACCCACAGTGATACAGTTCGTAGGTCCCATTCTCGATGTTCTCCCTCCATGGGACTGAACCAGAACTCCACTTCAGATGGTGCCCACCCCAGGCATCACCCAGACATGTGGGAAGGCAGAGAGTATGGATGGTCAGAACATGCACTGACACATTAATGGACGAGCATAGTAGGTAAAAATGACATGTACAGTAGCACCAGCAGCCATAGGTACGGTGTATTAGGTTGTGGGTAATAAGCTAAACTGAAGTAACAGGTTCGAGATTTAAAGATCGATTTGGGATCCCGAACATAAGCTGGTAAACCATCCCACAATATAGGGGCCCTGTAGCAGAATGCTCTACTACCCACTGTCACTTTTATTTACATGTGGAACGACAAGGAAACCTGCATTCTGTGAATGGACGATACAGCTTGTAAACTTGTGAACTTGAGCTTTCTCACTGCTCCGTGGCTAAAGCTTCAGCCTGGTCCTGATTCCTTCTGGGTGCAAGCTGTGTGGCATGAGATCTAAGGAAAGCAGGACATGATTAGGGTCCTTGTGGGGGGTTGGGGGAGCAGCGAATGCACAGGACAGGCCGGATTTCCAATCCAGTTGAAAATAAATGAATGCTTACTAGCCGTGGCTTCGCTGTTCGCGTCTAGTCCTTCTGCGTAATGGTATGGCGCTGAACCAGGTGTCTGTGCCAAAGAATGATCTCACTTGTTCCGAGTCTGTTGTAATGTTACGGGATAATCTGTTATGGTGATTGCCACGACTGTGCTCTCTGTTTGAATATGCCTTTGCCGTCCCCCCTCCCCTGACACCAGTACAACTGCTTGTTATCCCAAGTTGGCGTCATGTTTTGCTGGTGGCATGTAAGTGAAAGTTTCTTCTTCCTTGAGGGTGGTAGTTGGCTTGGATGGTGCGGCTAAATGTTCTAGGAGGGGCCTCCCCGCCCCCCGCTCAGTGAAATTTAGCGCCAAGATAAATACCAAATACCGGTATAGCATTGCTTTTGAAAATACCGGCAAAATACTGTGTACCACAATATAATGCCCGGACAGTTCACTACTGAGAGTCAGGGATTTATTGGTGTTTTCATTTTGCAGGAATCCAGAAATTTTACAACTTATTGTGTACCTGGTTCGACAGAGCATTTGGGCCAGAAGGTTGCACGAGTTGGAGCAGTGTGCCAGAGGACTCGAGCAAAACTGCTGCTTCTAAGCTGGGTCACGTCCAGTCTTGAGAAAAGCAGACATACACTAAATTATCATGACACCCTGGTTAATTACAGGAAATCACTGATTAAGTCTCACCCATTGGTGCCACAGGTATATAATTAAACGTATAGCCATGCAATCTTCAGGAACAAACACTGGCATCAGAATGGGTGGTTGTATAAAAAAGTTAGAGAGTTTCAGTTTGGCACAAGCATTGGAAGCCATCTTTCCAACAAGTGTCTCTGAATCGCCCTTGGTGTGTACATTCTGTGATGGAGAGATGTGCATTGCATAGTCTGTAAGAAAATGGATTGTTCATAAGGAAAAACATGTTTGAAATGTAAAGTGTTTGAGATGCTTCAAATATGTATTTAAATGGTTCAATGGGGCTAGTTTCGCAATGATTTAAAATATTTTATTTATTAAGTAATGATTTCCAAATCCAAATAAGAGACTGAGAATGATGTTAGCTTCAGCCTAAGGTTCTCATGGTTGGCGGCGCCCGTTCTTCCTTTCCTTTCAGTCATTTGCAGGGGCACCGTCACCACATTCCCTTCACTTTAGCCAGTTTTACAGCATTCAGATGGTATTCACTGTATACAGATTCTACTGGCATATCCATGATTTCGCCTTCATTCATTATATCATTTGCTTTCTTTACAGTCTCTTCCACTCCAGTGTATATTTCTAAAATCTCAAATTTAAGTGCACTTTCATTTAAATCTCCAAGTTCAAACTGGCTGAGGTCTGCCAGCGGGACTCCCTGTTTTTCGGCGGTTTGGTGGTCGTCAGCAGGCTTTATGCTAGTCCTCCTCTCATTCAGCTCACGATCCTGCACTCTATGTAAGTATAACCCTTATCTCTGCCAGGCTGGTTACTGGCGGAGCTGCTGATCGCTCATCTTTATCACTCCAGCTGATGATCTCATCACACCTGTCCGTCGAGTCAGAGGTTGGGATTTTCACGTTGGAAAAACCCATGATCCGAGCTTGAAGCATTCTGCATGCCAAGACACCAAATGTAAACAATCAACATGACGGACTGCCATAATGTAATTGAATAATAATGTAATAAATTGCTATCATATTGCATAATAATAATAATAATAATAATAATATCATTTTATAAGTTGTATTGTAAACCAAGAGTAGTATACAGAAGCATAGACATAATATCCCAGATGAATTAAAAATCACACCGTCGAGTGCAGAGAATGTTCACGTCTGTAAGCTATAAGCTATAGAACTAGCTAAAGACTGCTACAGCTGTCCATAAAGCTAAATGGTGAGCAATATTTCCGATTTATTTTGACATCAATCTACACACACAGTTGGTCTACAACTATATAATTTGCCATTCCGCGAAATATACCCCCGCCTGCTCTGTGAATTTGATGGCTGAGTTTTCAACGTACCAGAATAGTGTTGCTTTTGAAACTACCACCATAGTGCTGTAAAATGTCTGGATGGTATGAAAAATTAGATGCTGTCCCTGTCTAGGTGGTAGCAACTCCAGAATGAGTGCTGGATACTTCATTAGAATAGATTCCGTAACTATTGATTTTGCATGTCTGTGAATTAAGTGGCAAGTTCTCCAGCTTTGCATTATAATGGTGTGTCTGGTGGAGCAAGGCAGAGTAAGGGTACACTAAGGAATGGGACTTTCTCTCAGTAAGAAGCATAAGGGTGCTGGTTCAAATCTGAAGGTTGGCTTTTGATATCACTGTCGGGCCCTGGAACTGGGGGCCTTAACCAGCTGACAGTCTGATCCTGCTTTCTCAAAAACAGTATGTTGCTTTGGACAAAAGCATTAGCTAATTAAATGTGTTTAAAGCTGCCACAGGCCATCCCTGGTATCTCTCTTAGTCCAGCAGTCTAGTGATATTTGTCTGTTTTGCATGTGCAATAAAAACAAACTGGGTTTGTTCGGCATTTGTATGTGATATTCAGTAGACAGGTGGAAGGGAGTTTTGACTCTCAGCATCGTAGGAACCCTTGCAGAATAGACCTTGGACTGTTGTGTTCATACTGGGAGGTTTTGCTGTGCACCAGTGCTTGATAGAAACCGTTTTTCTTCCATTTCGCTTTCAGATGGAAAAACCATTTAGACATCTTCATCTTTTTTTTTTATCATTTTTTAAGGTATTTCAGTGTTATGTTTATTTATTGGCTAATTTTCTACATTGTCAGGCGAAAAGTGTTTACCTTTTTTAAAAAAAAAAAAAATTAAAAAAAAATTAACTAGTGGGTGGCCCTAGTAGGTTGTGGTCATTTTTAAAGGGTCTCTGGGGAGGGGGGAAGGTTGCAAGCGGGATGATATGGTACATTCTTTATTTTATGGGATGTCTCTGGGGGGGTGGGTATTGTGAAACATGCTGAGCCTGTTTCACTTGTTTCCGTGTCAGTGCCCCTCCTTAAATTTGGCTTGGGGGGGGGGTTGCTTAACTGTGGTAAAGAGTGGTTTTCAAGTTATTGTGCATTTTTTACATACAAGGGAAATGCAGATTTCTGCCTTTCTCTAAAATTTAAACTTTTATCTTCTGGTCATGAAGGTCACTTTCCAGTACAGAATTTCCCCCCTTCAACTAGTAGTTGAATAAACTTAAAGGGTTAGTTCTAGTGTTGTCAGTATCTGTTGTTTAAGCAGATTGTCTTAGCAGCCTTCATGGCTTGAGCACACTCCTCAATGGAGTGTCCCACTTGACACTGAACCTCTAGGATTGAAACTTCCAGAAGCCTTGGAAACAGACAGGCATGCTGCTCCCTAGTGTCTCTGCTTCAGAGGGCGTTCTCATTCATTCCTGTGTAAATAATCCTTGCACGCCCCCGCCCCTTCATGAGGCAGTGGGCTGGCAACATGTAGCATGTGATTAGTTTTGAGTCTGTATTGCCATCTTAATTAGTGTGCTCTTACTTAAATAAATTGTCCTTCCATGCGTTATGGACTTCATTTACGGTAGGGATTTATATTGCGGTCAAAGAAAGATCAACGGAAAGCAGTATTCATGGGTCTTCAAAGTATTCTCCACCAGTATTACAGTCTTTGCTGTGGCTCTTAACTCTAGCGTTTTCAGTATTTGAATAATGCATATATAATTATGTATATTATATATGAAATATATAATGATGATGTATAGTATATTGCGTGTATACAGTAGGTATATACAATACACAGTTATATGTTCCATACATTTTTTTATGACAATCTTCATGTGCTATGACAAGAATCATTAGAACGCAGTGTATTGAACAAAAACAGTAATATGCTAAGTAAATAGCTAGGTCACCCATTTGTGTTTTTAACTAACAAAATAACTCAAAAAAGGTACAGTAGCAGCTGGTGTGGTGGTGAGGGATTCACATTTATCAGAGTGAATCTGTCCAAATCCCAGATGGGTACGAACAAAAATTGGCAGTAGATTTCGGTCAAACTGTCCGATAAACAATTAAATGTAAACCTGTGCTTGCGGAAGCCTCCCAACTTGTTCTACATGCACATATGAATCGCTCTTCTTGGTGATAACTTGGTTTTTTATTATGACCTGAAGTTTGACAGCATTAATATACCAGTCTTTTTATTGTCATTCTGCTGATCCCAGTGGAAATTTGTAGTGGAATTCCAGTAGAACTCATTGCTGCCCCCCGACAAATTGGACGCAAAAGTAAACAAAAACGATGGGAAAAATGAGAACAAGATGCACGTTTTGTGAATTGAGTTCTGTTTATTAATCCATTAATGAAAAATGCAAGGCAAGTGAAAATACAAGGCAGTAAGAAATAATTTAGTCCAAATTTGTGAGGTACTCATGGAGCAACACAGACACTCACACATCCGCAAACTTGATTTGCTGCTCGGATGAAGGATTAGAGTCAAGCACAGGTGTAGCAGACTGACAGTGTTTACAAGTAATAAATTACCTCCAGCCGTGTCGTGCTGAACCTTCACACCGTGGTGGGGGGGGGGGGGGGGGGGGGGGGGGGG
>JAODKC010000001.1:39900239-39912248 GCA_026777985.1 Mormyrops attenuatus
CCCCCCCCCCCCCCCCCCCCCCCCCCCCCCCCCCCCCCCCCCCCCCCCCCCCCCCCCCCCCCCCCCCCCCCACCTCTGGTGCCGTGAGTGTCTCATTAGTAACTGCTGCTTTTTTGACAAGGTCACTGTTGATTGTTCCTTTGTTTGCGTGACCTTTACGTGTTTAAGCCTGACCGGCAGTATGTCCCCATGTCAGGAAGGCGAATTCAGTGTTTGGTGATCCATCTTATGGCTGCCTGGCACTATTCCACCCCTCCATCTGCCTGCTTATCTCCCTCAGGTACCTCTTTGCCCTCCAGATCAAGCAGGACCTGGCCAGTGGGCACCTAGTGTGCAATGACAGCAGCGCCGCCCTGCTGGTCTCCCACATCATCCAGTGTAAGTCATTTCCAGTCTAATGGGCCAATCGTTTGGGTAGGGGACACTGGAATGAGCATCTCCTGTTTGAAGTCATGAGACAATGACTGCCACTTTGTTAGAAACAGATTTTGGTAATTTATTTGCTCATTGTATTATTTAATCGAAGACAAATGCATAGTGCACCTTGCAGTTGTATTTTGCTTGAAAATAAAAAATTGCAGTCTTATGGTCATATCTTCAGCGCTCCCTGCAAATAATTTAGTTGCCATGGTTACACCCCCAGTCTTCCATAGTGAAAGCTGGATGACTGCTGAAGAACAACTATAGTCAAAAGATTTACCACAAGAGAGTCACCCCCACAGTAAAGTTGGTCCCATCCACCCATCTGCCCTTAAGAAGAACATACAGGCAAACTGGGTTAATGTTGTGTAGCAGTGTTAAGTCTCTTGGGAATGACGTCCTTCACCATTGGTGGTCTGGTAGTCCTGGTTCAGATGTGCTTTGTGTGTCTCTCTATCAGTGAGAAAATCATTCAGTTTAAATCATTTAATTTAGAGATTGTCATTGTTGACACACCACAGCACACAGTGCACAACAACGAAATGTGTTCTCTGCATTTAACCCATATGTGACAATGTGACATAGCAGGGGGCAGCTAATTCAGAGCCCGGGGAGCAGTGCTTGGGGGGGTAGTACCTTGCTCAGGGTACCTCAGTGGTACCTTGCTGGTCTGGGATTTGAACCAGCAATCTTTCAATTGCAAGTGTTCTTCCCTAACCATTAAGCCACCACCGCCCACATAAAAAACATGAAACCTTCTCTCGAAGGACCCTTTGCTCCTTTAAGGTCCCTTTCTCCCCTTAAGTCCGCCTCCTCTGTCTTTGCCCAGCCGAGATGGGGGACTTCGACGAAACCCAGAGCAGACAGCAGCTCCTCGACAACCAGTACATTCCCAATCAGGAGAGCCTGCTGGACCGGATCTTGGAATTCCACCGCAAGCACGTGTGAGCTGAGTAGCTAACCAGTGTGTGCGTGTGCATATGTGCATGTGTGCGCGTGTGTGCATGGGTGTACATGCGCATGGCTCTATCAGCATCAGCCACTTCCCCAGGATTTCAGGCTCACCTGTCACCACCTCCTGCTGCCCCCTCCCCCCCAGAGATTATTAAAAATCCATCAAAATTCATTGGAGGAAGCAAGGAAAAAAATCCCGACACATCAACTGGGAGCAGGATGTCACGGAGGGACACCCCCTTACCGCACAGCTGATTGCTTCCCAGAATGCCTGATTATATCCCGCTGTTTGTGACTGACTTCAGGCTTTGTCGTGCGGTGGGGGGGTTCACAATGACCCTCTGCCTTCAGTGTTTTTTAGGTTGGTCACTATGTCTTTGCTGTCCTTGACCAGGACCCTGGCAGATTTTACATTTTATCTTTTTACATTTGTGTGTTGTTTTCCTGAATAAGGAAACCTTTCCTAAGGATTTTCCAAACTCCCAGTCCCTTTAACTACCGAGTCCTCCCCCTCTGATTCGGCTCCATCAAATGATTCCCTTCCGACTCTCCTCCTTACTTTTATAATATTAATGTTTCTTTCCCATGTATTCTTCTAAACCTCCTCACTCTTTCCTCCTGTCTTATTCCTCACCTCCATACTTTGTGTCCCCAGGGCTTGAGCCCCGGTCACGGGGACTCTATGTACCGTCTTCTGGATTTCTCACCTTTTCTCCATCTTCTTCTCCATTAACACCAAGTGCTGCCCATATTTCAGAGAACAAAAGGACTGGCTTTCAATATATGGTGCTCTTTTCACTGGACACATAAGCGATTGTGAAGTAAACTTCACACAGATCTCTGATGGGGCTTAACAAGTCATTTCTTCTGGCAAGAAAAATTCATATAAAATCAGTGAACTGATGACTTGTGCTCAGTTAGGAGTGCCGATTCAGGCCCGAGAAGGCGAGCCTTCCTACACTGATGCCCCTCCCCCTCTGTGTCCTTCCTCAGGGGGCAGAACCCAGCAGAATCTGACTACCAGCTGCTGGAGATCGCCCGCAGGCTGGAGATGTATGGGATTCGTCTGCACCCTGCAAAGGACAAGGAGAGCACTAAGCTGAGCCTGGCGGTGGCTCATACAGGCATCCTCGTCTTCCAGGTGACTCCCCAGGCTTCACAGAACCAGACGCATCACCAGCTTCAGCCCTGCATGAATTGTCTCTAAACGAGTCTGAAACGGTTTGTTTAGCTCAGATGTTTTAACAACCAGGCTCTCAGTTTGAGTTTTCAGTACATCACGACAGTCCTAGTCCAGGGCTGCATTTCCAAAACCTTCATAAGGCTATGATCATAGTAGCTTCAGAGGGAGGGAATTCAGCATGATAATCTTAGGCAGATTATGTCTCTGGGCTAAGCCCCTGATGTCCTATGATCCTAGCAATGTCTCTGCACAGAATATGATCTTTATTCTGTATCTTGGCCTGAGGACAGAGTTTACTTTTTTATTTATGGTTTTGTGGTTTATAGCTTTTGTGACATGAAACTAGACCTTAACTAGGATGATTTTCCACATTACTAACTGAAAGAAAACGCAAGTATCCTTCTCTGCGAAATCTCTGGTTAGTCAGCTTAAGCAGAGGACCAAAAAAATTCAACTGTGATTCACCACATCCCTGGAAAAGCAGTTATGTATGGATGGGTGGATGGACAAAAATATTTATGGTGGTTTAACATAGCATCCATCAATCCAAAAAAGCAAAAAAGAAAGTTTGCTCACTCTGCAGACTGGGTTGTTGTTCCCATACAGTTGGTTATGGTAGATCTGGGGAACTGTTATTTTCCTGTGATATGTGAGGGACTCCAGCTCTCTTGCTGTGTCACCCGAAGGGGCAAACGAAGATCAACGCTTTCAACTGGTCCAAAGTTCGCAAGCTGAGCTTCAAGAGGAAACGTTTCCTCATCAAACTGCGACCGGATCCCAACGTATGTTTGGGCGCCACGGAGACTACCGTGGGGGGGGGGGAGGGGGGTGGTTTGTATCTGGTGAAATGGAAACTTTGCTTGACTCACAGGCCGTCTCAAATCTTTTGAATCTGCTGAAATAACATGCTCACATTGCCGTACAAACGTTCCGAGTGATAGAAGTACTTTTTAAAATGCAAAATATCCCATTAAACACAACTACAAATGTTTTTTAGGGATGTGTTTAAAAATGTTAAGGGGGACATTTTGTGCCTCTCAGAGTCTGTAGTTACATATACAGCTGGATTTTAACTTGAGCCCATGTGGCATCTGGGACTGATTTAAGCTCTATGCCCAGATCAAATCAGGAAGCTAGGACTCAATGTGCATTGGAAATGCCATCCTAGAAAGGAATTCTTCCTAATTAAGTCCTTAACTCAAAATGAATAAAAAACTACAAACCACAATGCAGTGATGATGTCTTTCCAAATGTAGGCTCTGTTTATGTGTTTATTTTTCCCATTCTGGTTCCACCTCTACATTTTGAACTTGGAGTCACATACAAGTTTTTTGGATAAATGTGATCATTATGGGAAACTTTTTTTCCAGAATATTAAGGAAAATATGATACTAGGTCAACCAAGTAATTTCAGTTTTCACTGTTAGATAGTCAAATATATATAGGGGGACTGTGTGGTGGTCATCCGTGGATCAGAAACACCGGTCTAAAAATAAGCGCGTTGAGAGGTGCCAAAGTAAAGCCCTAAAAAAAGAAACGGTGATCAGACTGACAGTGGCAAAGAGGGCTATGCATGGGTCTGTAGCATCCTCCTGTCCCTGCCTGAACACAGTCTGTGTGTCTGCTCTTGACCGCCCCCTACAGCGCAGCGTATGCCAGGACGTGCTGGAGTTCCTGATGCTGAGTCGGGATTGCTGTAAGGCCTTTTGGAAGATATGCGTGGAGTACCACGCTTTCTTCCGGCTTCTCGAGGAGCCCAAGCCCAAGCCCAAGCCGGTGCTCTTCACGAGGGGCTCCTCCTTCAGGTTCAGGTACAGCTGACCAGCCGTGGAGACTGGCCCATGCATATTTCCAGGTCATTGCTGGTGTGTGAAGCTACATTTTACCTGCATGATTCTCATTCTGCCTGCTCCCCCCATCCAGCGGGCGCACACAGAAGCAGGTCATCGAGTACGCCAAGGACTCTGAGTTTAAAAAGGTCCTCTTTCAGAGGTGAGACTTCATTTCAGACCACATTTTATTGTTGGGCCCTTTGGGGGTGCACAGTCCTCAGCCTTTTATTTAATGTTACCTTATGTCTTTGTTAAAAAAAGGCTCTGATCTCTATGGGATTGATATTACTAAAGTCCCTTTAAGGTGATTTTACTGAAGTCCTGATTACTGCATCAGTTAAATTGTGTACAGGCTTTAATCAAGGATTTAAGCAGCCAGATATGTTTGCTGCTTCTTTTAAGCCTAACAGTGCCAAAGAATAGCATTAAGGTACGTGTTCATGCGTGTGCTTGTTGGTGTGTGTCAGTTTTATGATGGTTCTCACTGGCAGAGAGTGCCTTAAAAAACCGTTTGATTTCCTGACACCAAGTAACTCCTGTCCTGTGAAGCAGATAGGAGATGCTGGTGGTTGGCCTTGCTTTTGGCTTTGGGGGGAGGTGATTGTATGCTTCTCTCCTCCCTCCCAGGAAACACAGCAAGGTCCAGCCTGTCAGCAAACAGCCCTGCTCCCCCCTGCTGCAGGCTGACGCTCTAAACGAAGTCAGTTGCATTTCCTTCATTGTGATTGTCATATTGGCTGAGCTGTCTGTATTTGTTGTGTCCGTTGTGATCCAGGGTTCAGCTGTGCTCGCGTCTGTCTACCTTGTGATTGTGCTTCTGTGGAGGACAGGATGCTGAATACTGAGTTAGGAATGTAACTCATTGTTACGTGTTTCAGGAGAAGTGTTAGTCTGAAGCCATTAGCCTTGTTCAGTCCTTGCCTCTTATCACCCTCTCTCTCTTTTTCTCACCTCTTCTCTCCACAGCTTAGTGAGGTCTGCTCCTCAGCAGACCAGCCCGACTCCCAGCATCGCCGCAGCGCTTCCTTGGCTGGTGGCCTTGGCTCAGGAGCCTCGCAAGAGCACGACAGCCCGGCCCGGCCCATTGGGCCAGAGGACGGGGTGGGCGCAGCGGCGGAAGGCCGGAGACAGGCACCACCCGCCAGGCAGCCGACGGAGAATCTGAGCACAGGTCCGGCATCCCGGGCCACCCTGGTCCACGGCTTCTACATCCCGTACATGGATGAGATTGACATAGACAGCGAGTACGCCATACATGGGGGCAGCTCCACCTCCTGCATGCTTGGCCGTCACAGGGGCAGGCTGGAATCCTGGTCCGGGGGTGTAAACGGGGCTTATAGCCAGGGGCGGGAGCGAACTGCTTGGAGGTTTAACTATAGCGAGTCCCTTTCCTGCTGTGTCCGGCCACCTGGCCGAGCTCGGGACAACAAGCCACAAGACATCTTGCTTTGTGGCCGCAGGCCAAGCTCTGCCCCCACCTCCAGTGCCCTGGTGGATGAGATTTTCCTGGCTTCAAACCGGAGAAACCCCCTAGCAGCCCATCACATGGCCATAAGAGGGAGCTCCAGACAGGCTGCGAGCCCCAGTTACCGAGACGAACCTCTTGGCGGCAGCAGTGAGCGGGGCAAGCGCGTCTCCTGGGCCAGCTGCTGGAGCGACAGCCCCTGCTATCTGGACGATTTGCCCTGTTCACAGAGGCTCCTAGACCCGGGGGCCCCCTCCACTTCTAGCCCCCATATCCTTAGTCATGCTACGTCTATCCAGCCCCCAGCCCTGGCCTCCAGAGCCGACTGGGCAGGGTCCCCAGAGTGTTGCTGGGGGGCCAGCACCACTCAGCACTTGTATGGCCCACCTGGTGGAGGCCATAGGGTTGACTACTCCCTCAGCACCGGTACTAGGGCCAGCAATTCCCAAACCAGAGTCCATAAGTGTGTCTGCCCTTGCTGTACATACTCCAGCCCTCAGTGTTTGGCTGGCAAAGACCTCCCATTTGCAAACCTGCACCTGGAAGGGGATATGGCCGTTACCTGCAGCAGCAAGGACAGTCAGACCTTCAGGGTTTAGGCTGCGGGCCTTCAAGATGTCATCTGTGGATCCTGACAGGCAGTTACTCTTTGCCTTTTGTGGTTGGTACTAGGGTCAGGATGCCAGAGAATTTTCAGTGAGATAGTTTGTCCAGCTTGAGTTTTTAAACGGTCTGCATGGTATGTGAAAGTGGCAGTGCACCACCTTTCCAGAAACGAGAAAAGGTTCATAGCGATTGTATTTATGGCAAGCAGAAGAGGAACGCCTGGTGTGTCGTCATTCCAGGGCACAGAAGATGGAAACATGATGTTTGCCTTTTTGGTTTAAATTCTGCTGGCGAAGTTGTGTTGAATTACTGATTACTTGGGCAGGGTGACAAATCCTTCAAGCTGAACTGGGGTTTTAATTATGGCCCTCTGTTAGAGTAGGAGTTATATGACAGGGTCTGCAGCTCTGGGATTGGTCCTGCCGTCTTTCATGGCTAAAGAAAGCTTCATCTTTTGACTCTCTTAGTCCAGAGTGATAAGTAATGTTATTAGCCGTGGTAGTGACAGTGTGCAGCTTTGGAAAACTGCTGACTGGGTCAGGAGGCCGGGCTCAGTGTGGAGAAGCCATTTCCCGCCACGTCTCGGGATGGCCTCTTAAGCTGATGCAGAGCAGCCACTCTGTAGTGAGTCTTTATTATTTGGGAGAAGCAAGACGGTAAATACTGATAGCAAATAATTTCCAAAGACGGGCAGCATTGCACAGGTTTCACTTCTGACATCTTATCAGAATACACTGGTGTGCAAAGGTGATACATTCACCAGGGGTGAAAGTACATAAGCATGTGTGCCCATAACCTCAGACGTCTCTTGAGGGCGTGACCCAGAATGCCCTCCTCCACTCTCCTGTACCCATAATGCTTTGTCTCTTTGACAGTTTCAGGCTCTGCTTTTAGTTTGGCGTGAGCTCTTCCTGGATGTTTGCCATGCTAGAGGAATGCAAATGATTTGACCAAGAAAATGATTTCGTAAAAAAAAAAAAATACATCTTGCACTTTTTTGACTGATTTGTCTAATTTGATCGCTCTCTTGTTTTGTTGACTAGATGCTAACAAGGGGTAGGTTTCCCATAAGCTCCTGTTAGCAACTTTCGATAGTTGTAACCATTCATTTGCATGGTTCCAGCTATGTAAGCTGCTACCATTGTTAGTAAAATATGCTTTTGGGAAACACGCCCCAGGTCAGCTACAGACTCACTGCTTAGCTCTGCTTTTAGGGTTTCTTTACCAAGTCCTGGTCCAAGAGCTGTTCCACTCTGCCTAAACTGTCATTGAGGGATCACTGCCAGCCGGGTACTCATGTACCTAACCCAATTCTGGTACTAGTCTTTTTACAAGTACTAGTGTACTTGTTTTCTTTTAATAATTTAATACCAATACTTAGAATCTTGTACTGGAATTAGCTAGTGTTACATAATTAGACTTAATTTATTTTCCCAGTTGTTTGTTTACTGCAAGGTGACACTCACACTGTGAACAGCACAGATGTGAGTGTGTGCCTGTTCATGCAGGAGTCGTATCTAACAGCTACTGGTGGAATGGGCTTGTCTGCTTCACGAAGTTTGTTCAATGAAATGCAGAGAAAGGACTGTTATTAAAGGTCTTCTAAAAAGAAGAGAATATGTACACAAAGTATTCCGACTGTAGAACACAAAGGTCAACATGAATCAAAGAGAAATCCGAGACATTACAGGCATTATTAGGTCCCCGGCTGGGACGTATGGTCACCCAATTCTGTGGTGGTACCCAAATCACCAGTCTCCTTTTATTTGTTATGTACCTTTTGGCACATTTTTGAAGTTTTCTGGATCCTTTTTAGTAAATATTTTAGACATTTTCAGTAAAATATCTTCATTTTTTCACCCTATTCAACATCCATGGTTTGCCTTTGAGACAGAGAGACTGTGGTATCCCAAACGTTGTGATATAGAGTAGATACCCATGGCCCCTTATTTGCTTTTGCCACTTGTGTCTTAGGTAGATGGCTGCCTTTAGCCTGTTGGGCTATGTGTGTTGGACATGTGAATGTATGTGTGGATTTGCATGCGAGCGCACCAGGGCAGCTGTCTGCTTCTGTAGCCTGCCCTAGACCTGTCTTGGTGACCTGGCACATTAATAACCGTTTCATCCAGGCTGTCATGGGCCATTGTAAGGAAGGAGAAAGAGTGACAGGCAAGTACGTAGGCAGCTATCTTAGCAGATGTAGTATGGCAGCATGTTGCGTAGCTGTCTGTGGATACAGATGTACTGCATAAAGGTGTTAAACAAAGCCTCTGTTGAAGATTACCACCCAGTTATGCCTTTGGGCCTGAAGTCTAGATGTATCTCAGCTACTGATGCTTGAAGAGTGATTGATCTTTTGTAGACACTCTTTAGGTTAGATTTGCTTGTGAGTTGCCCATACAGTAGGTTATCCTCAGCTGTTTCACTCATAAAATAGCACTAGTTAGCTCGTGCAGTAGAATGCAGGTATTCAGTCTTTTTTTAAATTCCCTTCCTGTCCTCCCAGCAGGGCCAGCTGTAAACAGTCCTCGGCTCTCAGACTCCTCAGTGACCTCCCAGGGCTTGGTCAATGGGCAGAAAACAGCCTCGGTGGCCGGTCAGAGCCCAGACGGAAAACCTCCTTCCCTGCTCACGAGTCCTCAGTTGAACGACATGGGCTGCATGCGCACCGATGAGGAGGAAGAGGCCCGGAGGAAGGTTTGTGGTCAGCTGGAATGCCAGTTCAGCTTAGCGTTTTGGGACTTGTGGTCTTAGCCTGTATGACTGTGTTTCCCCACTTGACCTACATGACCTGATCCATCTCAATGCATTTTATCACACACACCTCCATCTGACAACATCCATGTTTGTGATCTTTACTAAGCTCCCCCTTTCTCCAGAGATTCCCCACTGACAAGGCCTACTTCATTGCCAAGGAGCTACTGATGACAGAGAGGACATTTTTGAAGGACCTGGAGGTTATCACTGTGGTAAGAAAATTGCTGGGGGTGGAGAGTGCTGTCCCCTCAGAGCCAGATGAAAATGACTTGTTTCCATCTCAGTGCTGTGCGGGCAGTGAGCAGTACAAGTGAGCATTTGAAAAGCTTATATCTGTTAGGCACACAATCTGCCATATCGTCATTTCTCACCCTTCCCCAGAACAGACCACATTGTCCTCCCCTTCAGTTGATCATTCAGTCAGTTAGGTGCTCCCAGAAAACTTGGCTAACCTGAATTTCCTGTTTGAACAAGTGCATGAAATCCTTGGGAGTTCTGCCAACAACTTGTAAGGAAAACAAGTAAATGGGTGTTTTTCTTTAGAATTTAGTGATCAGTGTTGACACACCACAGCTCCACAGTGCACAACAACAAAATGTGTTCTCTGCATTTAACCCATATGTGATGTCGTGAAATAGCAGGGGGCAGCTAATTCAGCGAACGGGGAGTAGTGCTTGGGGGTAGTACCTTGCTCTGGGTACCTCAGTGGTTACTTGCTGGTCGGGGATTCGAACCAGCAATCTTTCAATTACAAGTGCGCTTCCCTAACCATTAAGCCACCACTGCCCACAAAGCAGTTTTCCATAAAAGACTTCTGTGGTTGGGTGACTATATTTTACCTGGTTCTGTACTACAATCCACTCCATCACCTCCCTCCCCCACACACATAGTTGCTGTGCCAGTGATGATGAGGTTTCCAGCATGGACACATACGCGTCCTTACAGTGGGCAGAGCAGACTCCTGGGCTATCATAAGGCAGTGGGCAGAGCAGACTCCTGGGCTATCATAAGGCAGTGGGCAGAGCAGACTCCTGGGCTATCATAAGGCAGTGGGCAGACCTTCATGAATTACAGTATCTGTGCCCATTCATGAGAAGCTCCTGCATCTCCTCACCCATCCTCTCAGTCTTTCCAGAACCTCATCGCAAAGGAGGATGTTGTGCCGGACTCTGTGAGGGACCGCATCTCCTCCCATTTTGTGCCTGTCCACAATTTCCACATAGGCTTTCTCAAGGAGGTGGAGCAGAGGCTGGCTCTGTGGTGAGAACAGGGGGTGGGGGCCGGGGGGGGCGTTCTTCAGCTGTTACATTGGTCACACTAATGCACATTGAGACACACTGTCTGGAAGATGAATTGTACATTGAGAGACTATATCTCCGTAATGTATGTAGCTGTAATGAATGATGCTATCATCAAAACAGCATCACAGGGCTGTGTCCTCCTTGATTCCCATGAAGAGATCGTTCTCCTTTTGCTGGACCTCCTGCTTCATATGTGGTTTGCTCCCTTCTCTTGACCATGCGCCCTTCTTGGCTGGGCCTGGGTCACTAATTGGGTCACTAGGACTGCTTTGGTTTTGGCTTTTTCGAGGCCTCAGTCGTAACTCCTCGTGCACATACGAGAGGATGCATCACAGCAGCCCAGGGAATGGATGACCCGCGCGGCAGTTGTTTCCATGGCAACAGCTGAACAGGATGGCCTCGTCGCACACCCTCTCCTACGCCCCCCTCCCCCGGCTTTCGCTCCTCTCTGCCCGTTCGCGTACTTCCTCCCGAAATCTCGAGAGTGTGACGGAGAATGTCATGATATCCGCTGCTGAGAAATGGAACACTGACAGACACAGCTCGCGAGGTCTAGCTTGCCAGCAGTGCCATTTCCCAGCATGCACTTGATAATCGGCTTTAAAATGTGACTTAGTATAGAGGGACACAAGTACATATGTAACACAGACACAACACAGACGCAACACAGACAGTAAAATACCTCTGATCAGTTTGCAGCTGTTATGGAGTGCAACCTGCACAATTAAGTGCTTTCAATCCTGGCCCTCGTACTCTCTCTCACTCTGCATCCGAACTCTGTTTGAAAGTTTAGATGGATTCATGTTGGGATTAGTAATGAGCAATTTCAGGGAAATTAAAAAGCTACATGGCAGAAAGACTGATGCTGGTATATGTGCCAAAAGAAGAGACAGTGCTTACAGTGACATCTGCTGGCCAAGCTGCAGAAGTGCACTTATTAAAATATTCTGTGTATGCCATTGATGGATGCCAGATGTTTCGTGGTAAATACAGGAGTACATCCAAGACTTCATTTCATGAACAAAGCAGTATTGTTTTCTCAAATCTTAACGGGGGCTAAAACCGTATGCCTGGTAGAAGGAGGAGGTGACAGAATGGCTAGCGGCTCTAACTGGAGTATGCTTGCTCATCACAGGGAAGGCCGCTCCAACGCCCACATCAAAGGTGACTACCAGCGCATCGGTGATGTCATGCTGAAGAATATCCAGGGCATAAAGGTGAGGATCACATGCAGCATTAATGTTAAATGTAGGGTGACAGAGCTGAAGGAAGCCTGTCATGCTATGCGTGTCTCTGAGCTCGTATGAAGACCCTCCGTAAACTGAAGGAGCTTGGCCTGTCGTGCCGCGCATGTCTCTGAGCTCGTATGAAGACCCTCCGTAAACTGAAGGAGCTCGGCCTGTCGTGCTGCGCGTGTCTCTGAGCTCGTATGAAGACCCTCCGTAAACTGAAGGAGCTCGGCCTGTCGTGCTGCGCGTGTCTCTGAGCTCG
>JAODKC010000001.1:39919091-39931372 GCA_026777985.1 Mormyrops attenuatus
GTCTGGGTTTCCCTGCTTAGACTGCTGCCCCCGCGACCCGACCCGGAACAGCGGTAGATAATGGATGGATGGATGGATGGATGGATAGCTATTTCCTTCTTCATAATCTAATCTGGACAAGATCGAGGCTGTTTGCTGTTCAACAGAGAACACGTTAAATGGTATCTGAAACTGACATCAGAACAGTCACTGCTAGTTTGATGTTCATACAGAGCTCCTTCTGTAAGTGTAATACTTGTCTGGTTTGTTTCTGTCACCATTTGATGCGAGATGACACAGCCTTCACTGTTCCTATTTTTTCATATACCGAACACCAGCACTGACCTGCGTCAATAACAGTCATGTCTTTCTGCCCTCCCGCCAGAACCAGCTGTCAGGGAATTTGCTGAGGAAGTTCAAAAACAGCAACGGTTGGCAGAAGCTCTGGGTGGTCTTCACTAACTTCAGCCTTTTCTTCTACAAGACATACCAGGTAAAGAACTACTTCACTCTGACCGCCACTGTTTAGGCCTGGAGTGAAGCAATGGTTTGGGAGGATGGTGAAGTTCGGGTCCAGAGACCTCAGTGTGGACATGCCCTGCGTGTAGCTGGTGTCATTAGGTTCTGTGTTCCATGTGCTGCGACAACACAGGCTTTGACGTGTTATTGCAAGGCTATAGCAAGTTATAACTGTAAGTTAGTGATAACTGAAAGGTGACATTCAACAATCACTTTTCAGACAGACACACTAGAAACAGTGGCTGATATGAGGAAGAATCAGTGAGCAAAGTTCGTTTCTCTGTAAGCCTTGACGTGGTCAAAAAACATAAAATAATCTGTCTTCAGATGAATTAATTTAGAAGCTCAGAGGCTTTCATTTTGCCTAATTATGTAAGAACCACTGGGAATTCTGTAATTATTTACTAATGAGAACAGTCTCTTATCCTGAGTAATTAAAAGTTAACTTGACATTTATTAACAAAGCAGGGTTCCCCAATTCCAGTCCTGGAGGGCTAGAATCCAACACAGTTTGCAGATTTCCCGGTTCAAAAACACATCCTAATCAGCTAATTACCAGGTTTAGTAGGTGTGTCTAAGTAGGGAAATCTGCACGCTGTGTTGCAGACTGGCCCTCCAGGACCGAAAGTGGGGAACCCTGTCTTAATGGCATGTTTTCTTGCTAAGCTGGTGTTGGGGTTCCTCACATTTTTGCCGGAACACACTCTTCCCAGGATGACTACCCGCTGGCCAGCTTGCCCCTGCTAGGCTACTCAATCACCATCCCCACAGAGTCAGAAAACATCCACAAGGACTATGTCTTCAAGCTGCACTTCAAATCCCATGTCTACTACTTCAGATCCGAGAGCGAGTACGCTTTCGACAGGTAACATGAATCTCCTATCCCCAACAACTATTAGCCATTTACCTTTGTATTCAGGTTGATTTACGCTAATTAATGCCCGTCCTGGGGTATGAACCTGCAACCTAATGGCCACAAGCTTATCATAATGAAAAAAACCCATGTGCAAAAATCAGGAGCCTAACAAAACACATTTTCTTAAAAACTGCTTTACAAAGTAAACTTAAACCCACACAATGAATCTTAGCACAACAAACAAATCTTTACACTGGTGTCAGTCAACGGTTTTGTTTTAAATGGAGGTACATGAATTGTTGTCAGTAGGGCAAATATTTCAGCGTCATCAAGATACAAACTAATCTTGCTTCTTATTCACAATGATGTCAGTTAGCTAGCTAGCTAGACTAGGTATCAATTTTAAATAGTTAAAGTAGCAATATAAAGAATCCATACAAATGACCATTGTGAATACGCAAGATAACTTGTATAAATACTTGTTAAATAGACCACTCCATAAAACATCTTTTATTTGGTCAATTAGATGTCAGACACAATCAGTATACAGAGGAGAATGGCTGTAAGAAGTCACAATGGTCAGAAGGTGGACACACAGTGCTGGGAGAGCGACGTCACGCTGCTGCCCAGTGCTAGCGGTCAGCTGCATTACCTGCTTAGCTTCAGCGGTCTGGAGGCCGTCCTCACCTTGGCTCTCTTCCTTTCTCCTGCATATCTACCGGTCCATTTCTGCCTCGCAGGTGGATGGAGGTCATCCGCAGCGCCACCAACCCGCCCAGCCGCAGCCGCAATCAGAACCGCAAGGACCCTCAGCCCTACTGACCCAGGGAGAATATGGCCATCCCAGCCGCCCCATCCCAAGTCCCTGTATCCTGGCTGTGCAGTCTCACTGCATTCCTACCCTCCCATTCGGGAGGTGCCTCCAACTCACATTGGCCTCCGTGCACAATATCTGTGCTTTTAAATGCTTTAAAAAGTCACATGACTGCTGGTTTTGATGACATCACAGACTCTTTTTACTGCGTTTTTACAGAGCTCTAGACCATCTCTTTTCTAGCTAGTCATTTTATACGATTTTTTAAACAGGTCTGTGGACCACTGTCTCACACTCTGATTTTTACGTCACCCAGTTGTGTTTTTTAAGACACGAGGGCTTCGGTTTAGTTTTAGGGAGAAGGTTTGTCATTGTACTTTTTTTCTGCATTATTTTGGGAGGAAGACAGATTTTGAATCCAACTGGTTGAGTGCCAAAAATAGTTTCACCAATGTATCGGAGTCTTTATAAAGCCATTTTTATATGTTGATCATTCATCATTTGTAAAAAAAAAAAAATGAGAGAGAGAAATAAATAAACTATATTAAATCAACATACTTTAAAACATATATGGTAGGAACATAAAAGTTTAACCAAGATATCCTTGGATGATACATAAGAGTTTATGGATAAAGTTGGCCTTCTACACCAATGGCAGTAGATTTATTAGGAGGGACTGAGGCCTTTCGCCGATACACTTCCATGGCTAAGCGTAGTTCATCATGAAAGCTTATCCCAGTGCCAGTGCTAGGACTTCCATGTAGATTTTTCCTGCTCCTGTTCCTAAGGGACACTGCTGACCGCCTGGCCCATATTTCATTCTCAGTTGAAATATATTTTACAGCCAACCATTAATTCGAATTTGATGAAAAAATTAACGGAAGCTGTAATGGTGTTGTGTAAGACGCTCTAAAATGAACCATAAATCTCTCAGCCCCCCGACTCTCACCACCCTCAAAGCTCGGACCGCCTGCCATTCGGAATGGAGTCCCGGAACTTGTTTTAACGGACGATGGGAATGATGTGATATCAGTCTTCGCTGGGGGCTGAGGAGCAGGAGATGGCTCTGTGACAGAAAAAGCAATAAAACCACAGGTCTAGGCATGGTGTGTCGCTGTCTTCTTTGGGAACGAGGACGGGCGTATGCGGGGCGGCTCCGCGCAACGCCACGCAAATTCTGTCACGTGACATGCGAGTGTTGGGGTGTCGCAAAAGACGTTGCCAGCAGATGGCGGCGTTTCTTTAACTTGCTCTATAATATTTGATAGTTTTATTTATATCTGTCATTCACGTGAGGAAATCCAAAGGGAATGTAAACATTTTCATTTAAAATGACGATTTATGCACTGCAAAGAAATATCAATCCACATTATAGCACGGTGTAGTTCTGGTGCTTTTATTCTTCCGAGATTGATTATATCTGTAACGAAAGCCATTTGTTTCGCTGCGATTAAATGTTTCATACGCTGTCGAACTCCTCAAATAATGAAACCTTGGGGAATCATTAATATTGTCACAATACTGAGTAGCGCACGTTGCCATCGATATCTTGAAGTATTAAACTTCGCTTACCTTAGGCAGCCTAGTGTAAAATAATAATAATAAAACATCCGTAAATAGAGTGATTATCATTCACAGCGGGATTGTACAGCTCCCGAATTACAAAGCTCCGTGTTCGCTGCAGGTATACGAAACCATCCATGTGACTGCCTGCACGATGGGCGTCTCTCTCAGCACCGCTGGCGAGCGAAACGCCGAATTGGGAGTTTCTCTGGCGTCCCGACAAGGACGGAGCTGCTCTGCGTTTCACACGGCGGGCCAGGCAGACGGCGTGAATGCTGGCGCAGCATGGATACGCGGGACGGAGCTGCGGACCGCTGCTGACAGTGCAGAGGAGCTTGCTGCTGTGAAACACTGCAGTGGACTACCGAAGTGTCGCTCTGTAGTCATTCTGCAGTATTTATTTTATTATTATTTTTATGCGGAAAACGGAGAGAGCGGATTCGTATTACAAAATGATCGTTCATCGGATCTACGGAGCGTCTTGTTAGCTGGGACGCGAGGGGTAGGAATGAGGAGCCGGCTCACGTTTTATCCTGGAAACCGCATTTCTTTTGAAGTTTCATCGTTTGTCGAGTGAGTTCATGAAAGGTCCGAATTGGAAATGTCGCATGCAACTCAGCCGGAGACGAGGAAGTTTACTCGGGGTCTGAGCAAGCCGGGCACAGCGGCCGAGCTGAGGCAAAGCGTCTCGGAGGTCGTCAGGACGTCCGTGCTCGTAGTAAGTATAAATATTTAATTTCAGCGATGGTTTTGTGCTGCAGATTGCAGTCCCCCTTTAAGATCCCAAAATGATTACCCTGTGTAAAAAATCCGTATCTGTTAGAAGATGGTCAAAGGTGAATTATTTCAGTTAATCACGTAATGCGGACAAATTACGTAGATTGTAACTCGGTTATTTAGTATCAGCTGAGGTGTTTGAGGTGTTGTTACTGTAGTAACCGGTCAAAAGTGATAAAGAAAGTGAAGGTTTCCTCTTTGGTAGCTGTAACTACATATTTGTTAACTTGCCTGATACAATTCACTGGCGGCTCTGAATCTGAGATATTATGAATAGGACTTTCAAAAGTCAATCATTAATGAAAAATGAAACTTCGAGCCTTAATTCCTGTGCCTGTTTGCATATCGCGCGATTTTAAGTAGCCTAGATTTAAATGGCCCGTAAAACGTTTCTGTTAAATCGGCCTTTTGCTATGAGCAGGCTGTTTCGGGGTTATGATTCCTGAAGGTATTAGCCCGTAACAAATGAAAACAGTCTTTTCCAGTACTTTATATGACCATCATATAAAGCTTAAACCTTCCAGACATATTCAGGGATTGCCTGGATCACGTTTGTTTCTTGCATTCGTATCGGCTTGCTGTTATTTTGCAGCTGAGCTTGTACGTCCTTACCGCTAATACTGACGCTTGTTTAGCCCCCAGCTGCGTTTTTATACCGATTGTCCTTTATGCGGCCGGAGAGAAGCACGTGGTAAGAGACGTCAGATTCGGATCAGGTGCTGAAGCCCAGATTATATGCCATCAAGCCGCTCTGTGTATCACTGCGCTTTTATTATTGCTTAGATATGTTTTATCTGAGGAATTAAAAACGGAGCAAGGGAAGAGTGATTCTATTATTCTGTCTTCCAGCAAGATGTTCTCTGTCGTTGGTATTGGAGGTCTGGGGCATTGCATTGGCCACCCCGTGTCACGAGGCTTATCATCAGGGTGTCAGTCATGATGTTCACAAATGTGTCCAGTTTTATGGAGGTAGTAAAAATAAATCACTAATCAAACAGCAACTGATGTTAAACTGCCAAAGCTCATGCTGAAGACTCGAGTCTCAGACCACGGTGGAGCACCGGGCCTTCGATCACTGCCTGGCGTCTGAGTCTCCTGGCAGAAAATGCAATCCAAACGCATTCTCTTAGGAACTGGGAACTGGAGGTTGCAGAAGCGCTAGTGGGTGTAAATTTAACCTTATCAATTTTTCAAAAAGCTCGAGAGTCAAAGAAAAAAGAGGGAGAGATGTGGTGCTAGTTATTGTTTGGCAGTGTCCAGGGGCGACGTTCCTAGATGTGTTGCTAAGAAACCGAAATGGACACCATCCAGGAAGTGGCATGCAAGACTTGAGACCCTAGAGGGATGGCCACACCTTTCCACAATATATTCATGTCCAAGCCCTCTGGAAAGGTGGAGGTGAGGATTCTTAGGGACACCGTAGGGACGAAGGCTGACTTAGATGCTGGGATTGAGGCTAGGCTTCTAAGATCTCATACATTTACCAGGGATAGTCTGGTCACACTGGAGGTTTTATTGAAACATGGTAGCGTAGCGTTTAGCAGTTTAGCCTTCTGACTTAAAGGGCAGGGGTACACGTCTCAGGAGATCCTGCCTTTATAGCCCTAATTTAGTTATTTTGCTATATGAATGAGTACCTCACAATATTTTTTTTTCTGTGCTGGAGGGGTGTGTTCCAAAGTCTTGTCTCTATGCTAATAACTTCCAGCAGATAAGCTTCAACATGTCGAGACTCAGGGAAGAATTAGGATTTATAAGAGAAACTATTGAATGAAAACAATATCTCAGAGAACATTTCTTTTTTCAGATCCCACAGTGGGACAAGAATGTGAGTGTAACAAGGACTTTGGTGCAACTTGTAATTTATTCCTACATGAAACATGTAAATTTCTACCAGTGAAAACAAGGGTCTCATTGAGCAACATGAAGGAGATTTGTAGTGGATACCACACTTTTTTTGAGTATTAAGTTATAAAAACACTGATGTATTTTAATACCTTGCGAGTCACAAATATTCCACCACCAAAACTTTAATGTGGAGTGTCTTTGGTGTCTCTTGTGCTGTGGAAAAGGGTAGAAAGATTTTTCTGTTACAAGCATTTGCGTTTCCCTTGCTTAGCCTAGCACCCCTCCTCCGAACCATGTAACGGTAGACCCAAACATTTTTGGCTCACTGAGACCATGAGACACTGGCGCCAGAGCCCTTTACCAAGGCCTTCCTTGCCCAGCTCAGCAAATGTTTCTGCATCTGGAGCCTTTGTTTGGTTTAGCTCCACGCTTAGCTTAGCTTAGCCTTTTCTCTACCATTGTGAGCTCCTGTGGGTAATGATGTAGAGTTCGTTGAGCCGGGTTCATTAAGCATACATGACTTTGCTATGATGGTGAATCGAGATGACACTGACCTTTTTCCTTAGCTGGGGGGTCTTCAGCAGGTCGATTTTGTGTTGACAGACGTTCCATCCTCTGTTAGTGCCACTCACTCCAAAAATTAGGGTTTGAACTGAAACATCATTTAGAGGAACATGGTGCCTAAGTTTCTCAGGGGGGAGACTCAGGTGTCAGTGTTGTGTGCCTCTGATTACTGTCCCCCAGTTAGCTCTGTAAGGTATGCATTGCTGTACAGAGATGCCATTCTCAATTACTGGAAAAGCTGCATGGTTAATTTTCTGCCTGACACAGTCGCCCAAATTTATCAATGTCTTTCTTCATTCTCTGAGGAGGCCATATTGCTTTTTGTGCTTGTCTTTACTTGCCCACACCTACTTACCATTTAGTGTCCTGGTGACACTCCCTTCTCTCCCAAACTCCCAAACAGGAAACTTATCACACCTCAGTCATCCTCTCACTTCCATCTCCATGCTGACTTTTTTTCCTCACAGCTGACTAACTGGAGGCTGCCTTCTGGTAGCTAGGTGCCCACTGCATTGTGGGTAAACCTAATCCCTGCCACCCTGACTGTATGCGTGACCTGTTAGCCCTTTAGCAGCATATGTTTGTCACTGTGTCCCCTTAAACCATCCTTCCCACTGCCATAAAAGGACTTCATTTCTGAGGACCAGATTTTATTTCCGTAAGCGGGGCTGTCTCGTTGTGTGCCCCGATGGGCAGGCTGGGGCATCTGGGAGCAGGCACTGGGCAGTGCGTCTTTGTTTATTGTCTCCAGCACGCCATCCCCCCTTCCCCTGCAGCTGTGATTCTCCTCTGTTCCTCTGCGTTCAGATACTACCCACTGTGAATACCAGAGAGCACTGTAAATGGCCCCACCGTAAGCCTGCAGTTTGCCGCGGGGTTTACGGCCCCTGTCAGCCCAGAAACAAAGCAGCAGGGGGTGTAACATTTTCTTTTTTTTTTGACGCCCCACAGTAGATTAGAGCCAGCTGCTTTCTGCTTGTACCTACAGTTTGAATTTTGCTTGAACAAAAAGCTTTGTTTAGGATTTTTGCCCTCAAAATGTATGCGGCATCATGGTGTTTGTCCTGCTAATGACTGGACAGTGTGTCTTCATAATGAGTGATGTTTACCCAAGGTTTGTAGCGGGTGGGGAGACGTGTTAGATAATGGTTACCGTTAGCTGTGTATAATACTCAATACCTTGAGTAAACCCGGGCTGTCCTGCCTGGGGCCTGGTCACCGCACACTTAATCAGCTCTGCAGCCAAACCTATATGGCGAAGGGTATGTCAGGCTGGCTGTATGTGCAGGCCCCATCTTACATTGCCAGGAACGAAAAGACTTCTCAAAGAAGTCACCCCCTTCTGTGCCCCCCTTGCACCTCGCAGCGCCAGTCAAATCACACACACCCCCCCCGCCCCCAGTCTGACAAATCCTAATTAAGCTCCCGTACTGCAGCTATTGCCACACTATGCATTTCACTGAATTTCTTAACGGGTCGTATTAAATTCATTTTATGGAATGCTTCTTAAAAAAGCCAATTCAACCAAATTAACTTCAGCGTCTATGTACTCATTGTTTTGTTTGTGCCATGATTATAAACCCGAACTTTTGATACTTCAAAAAAGTAAGTACGGTACTCCTTGTGTTGGTTCTCCACTGGTGTAAAAACTGGTACTGGTGCTGAATGACATCATCACAACACGAGGCAGGGTATTTTGTACTGAATTCAGACATGGCTATAGTATAATATAGGGCTGGACAATGTGAGATATTACTACCAACATCACATGTTATGCACATAAAGATCTCACATTGCAAGGACTGGGAAAGTCAGCGGGGTTGAGCTTTTTATACCGTCTGGACATTATAGTTCAGGGGGGTGTAAGTTTTGCTAAAATGTTTACTCTGTCACAGGAGACAAAGCTTCGCAAGCTTTGCAATTTTAGTGATTGTTCCTTTTCAGTATTACCTAGTGTATGTTTAAGAAATCGGTTTAAAGTTCATCGCTCTCCAAGCCAAGCATAATCATGTTCAAACTTCCTGTTTTAAATATTCCTAGATTTTTCCAATATCTTGCAGCCATAGTATATTATAGCAAATACTTTTTTTCTTGTCATGCCGTCCACAGCTTGTTGAATCTTTTATTGCGACCAAATCACAATTAAATCTTGGTTCTCTTCATTTGTCCATGCATCCGTCATTATTACTTTTTATTTTTTTTGCTTTGTTTATTGCTGTTTTCTGAGTTCGTAACTGTACTTTTTCAGGATGGTGGATGTATTTAGTCTTTGCCAGGCAGGTTGTTTGTGTAACTAATCAACAATAAACATGTTTGCAAGTCCCACCTCACAGTAGCAAAGTACAGAAAAAGTTCCCCAGCTGCTTTGGTACTTTTGGTCCTGGGACCCGAGCAGAAATCAATGGAAAAGGGAAAGTACCAAATTTTTAGTACCAAACGTATGGCACCTGGTGTGGTGGAAAACACCCAATCAGCTGGTCTCCTTTCCTGTTTGTAACCAAACTAATCTGGACATTCTATCTATAGCCCCCTTTAAAAACTCCATCCATCCATACATCCATCCATTTCACATACTCGCTTGGCCTATGCAGGGCCTGGAGCCTTTCCCTACTATACAAAAATCCCATTATAATAAGTCATAGATGTGTTTCTGGCAATAACATGCATTTTCTGATAAAAACTTACATTAACATGGTGGTGAAGCACTGCTTCATCATAAATTGTCTCTTGTAAAGCCTTTCAGCTGTCTGTTCATATACAATTAACAGTGTACCTTAGTCCGGGTACCTTAGTCCGGGTACCAAGCACAGAAAAGTGGATACTGGGCTTTTTGTAGGAGGTTCTAGAAGGCTCCAAAATCCTAAATTCAACATATGAAAGAGAAGGAATGCCTAGGTTACTGACCTAATGTTTATCGCGAATTGCACAGGTGGATTCAGGAATATCGACAGCCAGGGCGATTCACCACACACCTATGCAGGTAAGACTTTCCCTTTCAAATTCCGACTCTCTGGACTAAACTCGCATGCGTCCCCAGTATTTGACATTCAGACTATCTAGAAGTAATTATGCAGCCTAAACTTGTGCAGCACATCAGAGTCTCTGAGGTACACACTAATTCTGTTCCCCAAGGTAGAGGTGTACTATACATCAGTTAACATATCGCTATTGGCCTGTGTTAATTAAAAATCAAGATTTATGAGTCAGTCTTGGTCAATTTTGTTGATATTTAGACTTTAGTAAATATTCAAAGTTATCAGCACCAGAGTTAAAGCCGTAACTACTAAAATAATGGATGTGTGATTTCGCTGGCCCAGTAACCACTTTGAACCTCACTCCATTCTCTAAAGTCAGTGCACCTTCGCTGATGTATCACTGCCTGTATTATATATTGTGCTGACTGCCAGGGCGGATCAACGCATCAAGCAGCATGGCTGCTTGTCTAGGACGCGAGCTTCTGAGGGGGCGCTTACTTGCCAACCCCATTCGTTCGCAAAGCACACCATCCGAGACAAATTGGCTTGCTTGCATCATACTGGTACCTTCTGCGGTGCCACCACAGAGTAGGCACACGATGCGGGGTGAGGGGAACCATGGCAGATGCGCTGTTAGGGTACATTGTGAGTGAAGTGTATGTTTACTATCCATCTATCCATCATCTGTAACCGCTTGTCCTATTCAGGGTCGCAGGGGTCCAGAGCCAATCCCAGAAACTATGGGTGCAAGGCAGGGAACAGGCCAGGATGGTGCTCAACCCATCGCAGGGCACACTCACACACCATTCACACCTACGGGCGATCTGGTAATTCCAGTGAACCTCCGCATGTTTTTGGACTGTGGAGGGAAATCGGAGTACCTAGAGGAAACCCCACGACACAGGCTGAGCACACAAACTCCACACACATGGAACCATGACACAGATTCGAACCCTGGTCCCAGCGGTGTGAGGCAACACCGCTAACCACTGTATATTTACTATAGCACCTGAATTCCAGTAATAGTTTTAATATTTGTTTTTGTAATTATTTATTGCATTATTACATTATATTAAACTACAAATAATCTTTAGTTTCTTACACTTGTTGCTTGTGCATTTGTTTTGGCTTTGGCGGGGGGGGGGTGAAACAGGTCTAAATGGACATTGACTGGCCCTGGCTGTTACACATGATCATGAGATCTGAGGAATTAACGCCACTGACGACAGTTTCACTGGAGATTTGCCCGCTATGGATATAGGTGAAATGTCCACATGGATGCACCAATACCTGGAGGTGCCAGTCCTTGGTTTAGCTGGTGAAATCCACCCATCAACCGTGCCTGCGAGCGCCACAGTGACTGGACATAACTGATACAAGTTTAGGAACGACTGAACTGTCAGATTTAAGAAGGAAGCTCTTCCTGTTCCAGTTATTTGAGCAGGGCCTTTGTTTTTAGGCAGCAGATGGTGTGCCAGTTAGGGAAGCAGAGGATGTCCCAGATCGTTCCGCTTCGCCTGCAGGAAGTGGAGGAAGGACTCTGTCCCTCCACACCAACTTGCTTCCTCACCCCTCATGCTCACTACACTGGGCCAACTCATTTTGAGAGTCCTTCACACCGGACAGTAGGTCCATTTGACCTCCTTGCACATCACATCTTGCCTGGCAGGAAGGACCTGAAGACGACAAGGCATGGCCAGAGAGCTGTCAGCGTGCCGGTTGGGCGCGGGGCTGCTCCCGTCTGCTTTCGGAGACGTTTGCCCCATCTGTTACCAGCGCCAGCTGTTTACAGAGATTTTTCGGAGGTTGAAGTAAATTTCAGTAATCCTGGTCCCTCATCTTTAGTCGCTTTGGGACACTTAAGCTACAGGTTATTCTGTGATGCAAAGTACATGTGGGGGGGCTCTGTCCCTTTTTCCAATGAAATGTGACACACGGTCGTTTACCATGTGAGGATTTAATTGCGATTCCACTGCAATGGGGTTTATCTTTGCATTCGTCGGTATTTTGTGTGCTAAAGGTGAGAATGGCCAGCTTGTTTTTCGGCTCGTCCTCATCTCGTTGCTTCCACTGAAACAGAAGGTAATGACAGCTTGCCGGGGGTCACAGGAAGTGCTGGTATTTGCGGGGGTTGCACTCGGAGGGGGCAGCTCATGAATATCACCTGTTTTGTTTTTGGGGTTTACTTCCACTTCAGGGCTACGGCCCTCGAGGGGTCATTCATGTTTCCAGTCACCATGGGGACGAGACTGCCGACTGCCCGTGGCCCCGGGGGGGGGGGCGCCCCCCCCCCCCCGCCCCGAGAGGGGGGGGGGGGGGGGGGCGGGGGGCGGGGCCGCGCCCCGGGCGGGCCGGGGGGACGCGGCGCCGCGGGGGACCGCGACTC
>JAODKC010000001.1:39931382-39941738 GCA_026777985.1 Mormyrops attenuatus
CCCCCCCCACCCATGCACATGAGCTCCATTGTATTTTGTTGCATGCATGCCGTATATACTATAGAGAGAGTGGGGTCTGCGTGGCCTGCTCACCCTTTGCCTCGTATAGCTTCATGAGGGGAAGCCTGTACTGTTATTTTTTTGGTGGCTGTCATCCTTCTGCCTGAGTCTGCCACTGAGCGCCACATCTGGCCTTTCAGTGCCATAGCTACTAACCTGTTGACCCCCGTTGAGGGGAAAATGGTGCAGAAGAGACCAAAAGGAGACCCCAGTTCTTTCTGCAGAGAGGGGCCCTGTCGGTTCTAGTGGGCGATGTGCAGATGAGGTGGGCAGCACAGGAGGATTCTGCTAAACACTCAACTCTCCTTTACGATTATCTGTATTCATCTGCAGTCATTGTTGGTGTGGTTCAGTTGCTATTTACCACTTGTGCAGCAAGAACTGATCTGGGTCTCATTCTAGCCGAGATTAAATGGGGCCACAGTGTAGGGAAATGAGCTCAATGAAGGAGTAAAATTCTGTACTGGATTTTCTCACCAGTGCAGCATTGCAGCTAGCTTAATGGCAGGAGAGTTTCAAGTTCCCAAACTCATTCTCAGGGGATTTGGTTAAGGTTTCAGGTACTGGTCGTGTTTCTGCTGTAAGCTGTCGAGACAAGACTGAGTGTTCAAATTACCATGGCACTTAGCTCGGGGGGTGGGGGCATTAATTAGCTACAACTGCACTTTACTACCTAATTACCTCTGGTGAATTTCCTTCATATCCACATTATGGCAAGTTTAATGCCACCACTAATGTCTCCATGTCCCTGTGAGTCTGGATCCTTTTCACTAGTGGGTGACATCTATGAGCCGGGGGCCAATTCCTGGGCAGTTTAAGTAGCTAGGAGTTACATCTAAGCTGTGACAACAAACCATCTGAAGTATGTTTGATCCAAGCTGTTGTTCACGCACCATCAGCCAGTTAATTGGGTAACTTCACTTGTGGTTCAGAGGCACCTAACCTTGTCCATCCCCAGGAGTTAAGCGTTCAGGTGAGACCTCTCCCATCTGCCAGACCTCTCTCTTCAGTTTGCTTCACGCACCGTTTGGTGCATTAATCAGGGATGCTAAGCACCAGACCCTCAAATGACCTCTTCACCCTTCTGCGCTTGCAGGCCGGACAGTTGGATTCTTGTGAACATCCCATGCTTGTTGGCAGTCGTGTGTGTGTGTGTGTGTGTGTGTGTGTGTGTGTGTGCGCGCGCGCCTTGCATTGGGTTCCTTCCCCATGCTGGGTTATTCCCTGTAGCTTAGGAATAGGACAACTAGATACATTGAACGGATGATGAAATTATTTCTCTTGCTTAGCACTGCTTTTTACCCCAGAAGAATTTGCTATATATTCTCCTTTGCTCTTCATCTTATGTGTCTCACTGAATTGTGTAATAAAACTCCTGGGAACTGAACCAGAACCAGAAACCTTCAGGTTATGTGATCGAGCACAGATAATTTTTTAAGCAATAATTAACCAAACTTTAGAAAGAATACAAGTTTGAAGGCAGGTTTAAATTTTATTGTGTTCAGACTTAAGGAAAATCAGCACTAGCCTGCCATATATTACACTCTGCATTTCTACTTTTTTCTTCCTTCAGTGTAAAGTACAGTTACTCACTCACATTCAAAGATTAGACATTCACGGTTTCGGTTATTTGCGATTTGCCCGTTAACAACTAAACGGGAATATTTTTTGAGCTTGCCAGAAGAAAATTGCACAACGTGTAAGCCAAAAACGATGCTTTAAATAATTTGGATTAATTACAATCATATGATATATAGCATATTAGGTAATACACAGTATTTTAGTTACTGTACATCTTTAATATTAAAAGTCTTGGTTTGAGTATACCATTTATCTTTGTCTCAGCAACCAGCCTCATCCACGGGTTAGCTGTCTTGGTGACTGTGGAATCTCATGTTTCTTGCAGTAACTTTTAAAATTTTTAATGCCGTTAGTTTTGTTTTTAATAATGAGTCTAAAATGTCGTGCTCAGAGTGCATGCAGTAGTATCTTTGTATGTACAGGAGCATAATTTATATGGTTTGTATATCATATAAAAAAGGTCTTGACAGGAAATGACAAAGTAATTTGACATGCAGAGTGTACAGTACTGTTTGTTTAGAAATTGGTAATAAATGGACATGTTATGTTATTCTGGTTAGCAGACAGTTATGGGTTGAGGTTGGGGGGGGGGGGGTGCTATCATTCACGAATTTTCACATTTGCCGGGATCTTCTGGCCCTATCTCCCGGAAAAATGAAGGGTGGATTTCCACACAGCTGTCCTGGCTGCTGCCATCATATCACCCTCACTTCTGTTGACGGTAGGTTACGCTGCGGCTTAAAAAATGTAGATTCAAGATCCTCAGACTAGATTCAAAGATTCAAGATTCAAAGCGTTTATTGTCATATGTACAGTAGAAAAGTACATTTCTCTGTGCAATGAATTTCTTACTTTCCTGTCCACACAAAAATGCAGAGGTACAATATAATAGAAAAAGAAAAAAAAATAGAAAAATAAATACTTTTAGGTGTAATGTGCAAAAGAGCTTAATGTGCAAAAAATTACAGTATGAGGGAATATGGCATGGCATGGGAGTATTGCATAGACTACTGCTATCTCTGGAGCAGATATCGCCGCCGATTATCTGATGCAGCATTTTTGCCGGTGTCAGCCCTGTACCGATAGCGGGTATTGGATCGGTGCCATCTCTAGGTACATGTGACCAAAATGTCATGCCACACGGGTAAACTAGAGCTGATGATTTTTCATGGTATGCTCACAGCAGACGGTGCCAAAAAGGGAAGTGCCGGTGGGTTCTCGTCTCCCGTTTCCTGGTCCTGGTAAACAGGCCTGATGAAGGGGGGGCGAGGGGGGGGGGGGGTTCCTGTACCCTGTGTGGCCAGCCAGACGTTGAGAAGGGATAGGAAGGCTGCTATGAAGCTTAGCCACTGATTTGGGTTGGCCTGTTTTGGAATAAAGCAGAGGTAACCATAACAAACTATAACTGGAAACCATCATGGAAAAATGTGCTAGCTGACATTGGGCAATGCTTTGGAAGATGTTCCAAAACCAATGGCAAGTGGAACAACTTTTTCTGATCCCTAGGTGGGTGTTCGAGGGCTGCTTTCCACTAGAGAGGGCTGGCCAACACAAAGAGGCCCCTGCACATTGGGGTACCAAACCCAATTGTTCTGTAATGCTTTTGCTTGGCTGGTGGCCTCAGTTAAGGAAGGAGTTTTGCTGTTGAATGGCAGGTATCGGCATTCTTTTGAGATTCCGGGGATGGAGTCCTGGAATTACAAGGATTCCAGTAATATACAAATGTGACTGACTTACTGTGACTGTTTGTCTTACTTAACGTAAGACGTAAGCCCTCTAATCTCACAGCTTGGCATATCTGCAAGGAAGGATGGAGAGGAAAAGGGAATTGATTGAGCTGATTGGTTAGATGAGATGTACTTAAAGAAGCGTAGCTGTCTGTCACAGGTGTTGCTGTCCTCTGTATTTCCACAGCTGTGGCCTGGGTGACGTTTGGCATTATTGCGCATTAGAACACGAACTGCCCAAAGTCAGGGGCTCAGTGTGCCGCAGCAAAGGCCCCACAGCACGTGGGGGCCGTGATCCTGCTGAGACTTGTGTGTGAGCGGCGGTAAGGGGGTTTTTCCCACATGATCGGAATTCCAGGACTCCGCTATAGATGGAGACAGAGATGGAGGCCTGGGTGGAGCAGGCAGGTGGATATTAGTGTTTGGGACCCTGCACCTTGAAAGTGTCCTTGAGTTTTATAAACACCTCACCCTACTCACAACAGACAATGTGGCCCAGAAAGACCCCAAAGGAGCTTGATGGGCCGAATAACTAAAATGTTTTGATAATATATTTTCCTGCTTTTAAAGGTAGATTTTGTATTTGATTTGCATTTAAACAGGAAGTGGGCCAAGAAGCACGGCAGCAGGATATCAGTGATGCTCGTGCGAAGAGCGACATCACATAAGATTTCAGCATAGCTCCCTAAGCACAGCACAAGGACTACTGAGAAGCATCATGCACGATACGTCTCTGGAAAAGAAATGCTATAACATTTAAGTTGAATTCCAAAGTCTGAATTAATTGATTATTGAAGGTTGTTTTGAACATTTTCAGTACTAGAGTTGCAATTCTGTGATTTTACCAAAAGCTAGAGCATATGAAAAAGGTGATTCTTGTACTGTGTTGTCCTGTGGCTGATCAGATGTGGTAGCCATCGGGATGTTTGCTGCATAAGACGTTTTCCCACTGAAGTTCAGGAACCTAGTTCGTGGTTCTCAGTTCCTCAGCCATCTTGACCAGGAGCTTTTTCCTGCTAATAAGTGGCAAGTTATCGATCAAATTTTCCAATGCAGAAATATGGAGACACAAGTAGAAGAAGTATTCATAAATGCATTTAATGTAATTGAGATCCAAAAATAATTCCATCTGCTTAATTCTTTCTACGTTACTTCAATCGCTTTTCACCGCAGTTCCGCATTACATCCAAGTTAGCACCGGTGCTTGTGCTCAAGCACTCTGCAAAGTTTTTCACTATAAGCCCCACCCAGTAGTTCTTGTCGGCAAAAAAATACCTACTCCAAAGTAGGGGCTAAAAAACGTTTAAGGAGCTACCTCTAAGGAACTATAATCGGGCAGAGTTTGAGTGGCAAAGCGGCTACAGAGAATATGGTCTGGGACATGGTTCCTGCTTGGCACTGGTATCTGCATTCATAGACCTGAGGCTTCCAGGCGCTGTAGAATGAGCGATTTGAATCTGAGTCTGCCATTACCTGCCAGATGTGACTCTGTGTGACACTCAGGCCCTCAGTTGACTGTGTAGCTAGATTTCAGGGCATTTTCTCCTAGTAAGAGATGACAGGACTGCTCATCCTGACTGCCAATTGTGATCTAACGATCAACAGTCAAAAATAGTTGGAATGGACCATCCCATAATTAAGTGTGTGGAGAGCGGCCAGAATTCCCCAGCCCCATGCCGGCTGTGCGCTCACAGGATTGCGAAAGTCTGCCTCTCCCGTTGCTCATAGCAGGAATGCTTTTTTTTTCACTGGAGCCGTTAATCCGTCCCCTTGCTTCCCCCTTGGGGCAGTGGCTGAAAGTGGCTGTGCTGACGCCCCGTGGTGGGCAGACCCTCTCACGTCGTTGCAGGACACCTGGGCAGGAAATGAATCAGAACATGTAGAAAGTCTCACATCTGCGGCACCTTGAGTCAGGGTGCGGTTAGCCAGCTCGCTAGGGCTTGCCGCTTCGACAGGCGGGACTCGGCTCTGCGCACTCGCAGCTGATTACCTCATCAGGATGCCTCTGGGCTGTGAGAGAGGGACTGGGAATCCGGGTCAGTATGAATGGACCTACATCCGGGGCATCCTGCGTTGCTTCAGCTATTTTAATTCCAGCACGCCCCATAAAAAGCATCTATTTGTCCTCTTTTGAGGCACCGCTCTTCCCGGGATCAGACTGGTGTCACTGCGAGGGGTGTAACTTCACATACGTAGGATCGTTTGATAATCTCATGCCTCCTTTCCAAGTCAAGCCAAGCTTTTTCCCCCCTCTGAATGTGTGACATTTACGCTCAGATAGTCCTCTCTTCGGGATGGGGGTTAGCTCTGCGGAGAGCCGCAACTCTCAGAAGCGTCAGCAACCCCCCCGTCAGGTTTCACCAGATGTACTGCCTGACCCAGCTCAGGAGTGGCTTTGGATTCCAGCTGATATTTTAAGAGAGAAGCTCTGTCAGAATCCTTTTTATGCTCGATTACTACTATGGTCAAACGGTACCACTCTGAATTTACAATTTGTCTTTGCGAGCCAAACAGGCCTGGGGAATAGGTTAATGCACAGTGAGGGCCGTCATCCGTGCTTCCTCTGTCCTGGCCCTCTCTTCTGCACCAGATAAAGCGCCTGGCGTTTGGACCTCCTGATTTTGCCGAGTTCAACATGTCCCTGGGTCAACAAGGGAGGTGCTTGAGTTTTACTGCTTTAACCAATCACAGTCTTTATTGTATGACATCATCGCATTGGTCAATTCTTCCTTATTTTCAAACTCAAGGCTTCCAGCCGTCAAGCTGGGGAGGCGTGTGGCTCAGCAGGCTGGGCCTCTGTTTCTCACCAGAAGGTCACTGCTTCAAGTCCTGTTGTTGTTGTTATTATTAATCAGAATAATAACAATAATATTATTGTTATCATAAACATCATCATTAACAACATTATCATGAAATAAAGACACGTGCCTTACGTTGCTCCATGCAGCCTTTGTCCTAACAGGTCTGGCCTCATAATCATCCCCTATATCTAACTGGTGAATCCTCTCCTGCCCCTTCACCACCTTAGATACTGTGTGGTGAGTGTACTGGTGCAGAATGGCTGTCGTCACATCCTCCAGAGGGCTGCTACACAGCGGTGGTGGTTGAAGTGGCTCCTGCTTCTGTAAAGCACTTTGGGTGTCTTGACAAGTGCTATATACATTTATTCATTCATAAATAAGAATATTCCTTTTTTTTTTAATTTTTTTAATCTGACACGTCCCCTAACAAAAGGCATGCACAAGAAAATGGGTACTTTACAAATTTGTGCACATTGCCGCCTAACAGAAAACACTGGTTCTACTAACTCTGGTGATATCACACAATGACTGGTTAAAGAGGTGAAACACAAGCCGCCGCCTTGTTGACCCAGGGATACGTTGAACTCTGCAAAAATCAGTCAAGCCATCTTTATTTGTAGAGTACATTTCACACAACTCACATTGAGTGCATATGGCCAAGAAATAAAAACATCACATGCAAACAGTAGCAAATAAAATAGATAAACATAAACGGAAGACTCTGTTTACTAGTCAAAGACCAAGGAATATAAATGCATTTTTAACCTAACTTTAAAAACATGAAACGTTGCAGCTCGCCAAACATGTAAAGGTAAGCTAAGTTTGGGTGCAGCATCAGAGACGGCACGATCGCCTCTCAGCCGAAGCCCAGATCTGGGTATAACTAACAGTAACATGTCTGAGGGCCTAAGGGCAAGATGAAGTACGTTGGAGAGGTAGCATGGGGACACAGACCGTGTAAACATTTGAAAACATAAAGCAAAACTTTAAAATCGATTTTGTAATGAAGAGGAAGCCAGTGCAAAGAAGGCAAAAAAATTGGTGTAATATGCTCATATTTACATCTTTGATAGGATTAAAAAAGTTAATAGTAACATGGTTATTAGCTTTAAACCTATCAATGTGACCTGTAACGTGTGTATGATGTGAAAATGTGATGGTATTTTTGGCAGGCACTTTCACATGCCACCTACAGGGGGAGCTCAGAAGGCATGATTTTTCATGGGCCAGACTGCATACCTGGCATTCCTTAGATCACAGGTTGTGTAAGAGGAGGGAGCGTGGCCAATAGGGTCTGGCGGGGGGGCAGCAGCTTGAAACAGTGCTGCCAAGTGGGGTGGGGGGAGCTTGAGGTGATAAACCAGCCTTCACAGGCCAACATGGATAACAGGCTCATTGATGGACTTTGTCTTGATCCTTAATCACAGCTTACACCCAGCTTTTAGCAAGCATGTCCACTCTTTTCTGTTTTCAGTAATGTTAGTATGCCCGGGGGGGTTGGGCAGCCAGTTGACCTTGGACCCCCAAAGGTTTTTTTCCTCCTTGGAGTTTTTGGTTCCTCTCCTCCGTTGTCTTCTGGCTTTCCTTATTTGATTTCTTTCCTTCCTTTTTCCTGTTCTGTATTTCTCTCTAATGGTGTTTTATGTATCACAACACATCCATGTAAAGCACTTTGGGATGACTCTTTTGTGAAAGGCACTATATAAAAATAAATTGAATTGAATAAACGGGGTAACACTCAGGCAGCTGTTTTACTTTTGGTAGCGAAACACATGCGTGTGATGCGGGTGAGGAGTTTCTCCAGAAAGACAAATGAGAAACCAGCTTGGATGACGGCCACAAGCAGAGAGCCCCCATGCATTAAAGGCCCCTTAAAGGACCAGCTCACAAGGTGTCTCGCCATGCCTCTCCATGTTTAAGGAGTCTTTTTAAAAGCCTGTGCTAAAATCAGTATTTTTCCAAATGGCAAAACAAGAGCTCAGTAAATCTAAATTTGAACTGGATAAGAGATATTTAACTTTATTTTGTTTATGAAATGAATGTCTTGAGTGAACACAGTTACTCTTTTTAAGCCAACAGATATATCCGAAAGTCTAAAATTAGGGGCTCCTATTCCCTTCCTGGTTTGCTAATGACCTCCCACAGTTTGGGAATGCAAGCCACACCGGAAAGGTGCCCTGTTCGAGTGGCTTTTGTATTTGAACAATCGAACCCCCCCCCTTCCCCTTGACAGCCATGAATGTCGACCTCAGGTCTGAAGCCGTAAAACAGATGGGTAACCAGGAATGTGCCTGTGGTGAAGGAAAGTTCGGACCCTGTTTCCGGTGTTTGAGTGCTGATGGACCCACCCTGCTTCACTGTCCAATGGGGTGCTGTTGTACCCGGGCACACACTCTGTACATATTGGCTCAGGCCCTTGTGTGCCTTTGACCCCCTTTGAGGCAGAAGGACAGCCCCCCCCCCAATCGCTCAGCATGAAAGCTTCCAGCCTGAACCCTGAATCTGTGACTCTCCCTGCTGCCCCACCTTAGACTCGTAGGCTTCAGCGTTATCTCAGCTTTAGAAGGATGCCCATTGATAACAAGGGTTCTGCTCCTTGCCTGGGTGCCTGGCTGCCCTCTATTCACATCTGGGTGTCACTAAAGCTAAGCCCTGCAGGATCATGTTCAGCTTGTAGCCACCGCCCCGGTGCCGGCAGCACCTTGTTCTCTGTGTGTGTTTTCCATGATGACAGTCCCTAATAAACGCACTCTGACTAACACTCAGCGGCCCTGTTTAGTTTTACTAAGCTTTCTTATTGTCGCGATACCTGGGCACAAGCTAGCTTTCTAGCCATTGTAGTCTGTAACCATGTAACAGCTGGGTGTGTGGTGCCCACTCTCTGCTTCCCCCAATTTGGAATATTGCATCACATCCTGCTATTCTTTCCCAGTTCCTCTTTCTCCTCTTCTGGTTTAAATTCATTCCAGATTGATACAGGGAGGAAGCCACCTTCACTGTCCTACAGGATACCCACAGCCTGTGACCCTTTAACATTCATAAACAGAACAGAGGTGAAGGTTTGAGCTGAAGGGTTTAAACACCATTTTAAGATTTTCAGATGGAAAACCTCTGTGAAAACTATCGCTGTTCATCCCATGAAACAATATTATCTAATATTATCTCTTTACTTGCAGACTTTCTCCTGATTTCACTTTGTGTTTATTCTGTAAAACGGAATGCTCAACAACTCTTTAGCCACAAAGTAGGACCCAGGAAACCTCACAGGATGTGTTTCTGTCCCCCCGACAGAAGCTGACCTGCACAAACCAGTACCGCATCCTTCACAGTATCCTTGATACACCTCACTGACAAAATCCTAACCACCCAGCATGTTTTAGCAAGGGCCTCGCCTTCCCTCCAGGGTGTGTCTCTCCCAGCACTGCCTTGAAAAGAGACAGCTGAACAGATGGATGTATTTTATGAAGAGGCTGGAATCAGGAGTAGTGACAAGGATACAGATGACAGAAACTGGCTGTAACGATGGTTGGGATTAGGGTTCGGTTAGTTCAGTTAAGAGCTCATACTCACTGCCTACCCTCCACTCAGATTGTTATTAATGTGGTAGAGAGGCTGCTGGCTGTTAGCTGTTGCCTACTGAGTTTTTTTTATAGGTTCTGCATGCTGCTGTGCATGTCGTACTCTGCATGCTGCTTTGTGTGCCACAGCTGCTGGGCAAAATGCAAATACTATCAGTTGCCAGTTTGAGTTCAAATACTGTGACGCTATGGTTCGTTTTGGGTGAATTTCCTTTTAAGACATTCTAATTTTTGAGAATATTCAAATTATTTTGGCAGCTAAATAGACCCGTACCTTGGAAGGGTCTTGCGTTAATCCATCTGTGTTAACATGATCTGACTGACAGATGACATTCTCAGTCTGTAAGAGTCTTACAGGACTGCTGGGTTATATACAGATACTTAACCACATTGTCGTATGAGGATTACAGAACCAGAAGTTGCTAACGCTGAAGGCAATCGACCACAGGGCATTTAAAGAAACCGAGTTTGTGAGTATCAGGATTCACTTGGCTGACCTTGCTCTCGATACATACATTACTGAATGCTGCAGTGGTAACAGGGGCATCAGAAGCATTTTGAATGTGGGGGGGGGGGGCACACTGGCGGTGAACTAAGATTTTATATTAA